>CM035169.1:49569264-49760415 GCA_020205615.1 Panax quinquefolius | reverse complement strand
TGGGTGAGCGATGAAGCCCAACAAGTAGCAATCCTCTCTATTTAGTCGAATCAAGTACAATTTTAAAAATACTTTTTGAAATAACTTTTTGTTCAATAACGATAGTTCAAAAGCTTTCAAAAACTAAACAATTCAAAAATAATTTCAATGTATATTATATCTCTTTTAATCCATGACCTTAGCGACTAAAGGTTACAATAGCCCCGTAACACTACCCAAAAGTTCGATAACGTTATGACACGCACCCTACTAAGGTATCTATAAAATGCACGCTCCCAGAAAGGGCATCA
The DNA here is from genome assembly GCA_020205615.1 of Panax quinquefolius. Classification (NCBI taxonomy): domain Eukaryota; kingdom Viridiplantae; phylum Streptophyta; class Magnoliopsida; order Apiales; family Araliaceae; genus Panax; species Panax quinquefolius. The sequence goes on along the minus strand of CM035169.1, from coordinate 49,760,125 downwards.
AAATGTATGCGCCTTTAGTAGGTCCTATATTAACTCAGGAACTAAAAGTAATCAATAACGGGTTCTATACATAGTAATGATGAGGATTTCAAAAACCTTTCTCAATATTATCGATAATATAAACAATATTTTTCACTGATTCAAAATCATATAATATCATTCACGGTTCGAAAATAAATACTTGATCCGAATTTTGAAATAAAAGAACATAACAATTTAATTTAAATGGAAGCCTTAAATAAAAAAAAATAACAAATTTTGAAAGCTGTACATTTAGGCATCAAGAATAATTAATAAGACATACTTAAAAGTAACGATAATCTTAAAAACACTAAATAGTTAGGAAAGCCACTTACTTGATATTGCGAAACACGAAATTAAAAGTGAACTAATTCTTTGAGTTTTCTTCTTTTCTTCTACGTTACTGCGATTCCAAGCCAAATAGTTTTTTACGTTCTTTTCTTTCTTTCTAGTTGTTTAAATATATGTAATTCTTTTGACAAATAGGTTATTAAGTAAAAGAGTCGTTTTAAAATTAAAAGTTTATTACTGATCTAAGCGACTTATCCTAATAGGTTTTAGATATGTATAAATAATTATTAGTTACACTTCTATTATCTAATTATATTATTTTATTATCTCATTATCTTTTTTTAAAACAGGATATTACATTCTACCCACCTTAAAAGAATTTGGTCTTCCAAATTTCAAAATAACATCTAAAGAAAAATACAAATTTGACATAATCAAGAAATTCATTATCTAATTACTAAATGCAATTAATAAAGAGTTTCATACATTATTCTCTATTTAATTTTAAAATCATTAAATTTAGTAATAATCTTACCCCACTAACTCCCAAAATCACTCCCGGGAAATATGTAGATATTTGAACCTAACACATCAGAGAGGGCAACCGCTTTGATACCACCTCTGTAACACCCCGGAATTCGATATAGGATTAGAAAGTGCTACATCGCATAAGCCCAAAGGCCCGCAAGGCAACAATATCAATAATGCGTGACAAAAAAACAACTTAACAATAATCTTAACTTAGAACCCTACAATAAATATATTTTAAATCAATCCAAATGAAATACCAATAAATACCACATACAAATAATGGAGACGCTGCTCCTTGAAACTAAGAGTTTTATCAAAATTCATCAAGAAAAGAAAAAAAAACATCTAAAACTAAACTCCAGCTATTCCAAGCGTATCAAATAAGTGCTTTCGACTTTCAACGATGGGACCAAAAATGCAGTAAGTGGGTGGCGATGAAGCCCCGACAAATAGCAATCCTCTCTATTTAGCCGAATCAAGTACAATTTTAAAAATACTTTTTCGAAATAACTTTTTGTTCAATAACGATAGTTCAAAAGCTTTCAAAAACTAAACAATTCAAAAATAATTTCAATGTATATTATATCTCTTTTAATCCACAGCCTTAGCGACTAAGGTTACAATAGCCCTGTAACACGGCCCAAAAGTTCGATAACGTTATGATACGCACCCTACTAAGGTATCTATAAAAATGCACGCTCCCCGAAGGGCATCAAAAATGTGTGCGCCTTAGTAGGTCCTATATTAGCTTCGGAACTAAAAGTAATCAATAACGGGTTCTATACATAGTCAGACTGAGGATCTCAAAAACCTTTCTCAATATTATCGATAATATAAACGTTACTTTTTCACAGTTCAAAATCATATAATATCATTCACAGTTCGAAAATAAATACTTGATCGGAATTTTGAAATAAAAGAACATAACAATTTAATTTAAATGGAAGCCTTAAATAAATAAAAAAATAACGAATTTTGAAACTGTACATTTAGGCATCCGAATAATTAATAAGACATACTTAAAAGTAACGATAATCTTAAAAACACTAAATAGTTCGGAAAGCCACTTACTTGATATTGCAAAACACGAAATTAAAAGTGAACTAATTCTTTGAGTTTTCTTCTTTTCTTCTCTGTTCTGCAGTACTCCAAGCCAAATAGTTTTTACGTTCTTTTCTTTCTTTCTAGTTGTTTAAATATATGTAATTCTTTTGACAAATAGGTTATTAAGTAAATGAGTCATTTTAAAATTAAAAGTTTATTCTGATCTAACCGACTTATCCTAATAGGTTTTAGATATGTATAAATAATTATTAGTTACACTTCTATTACCTAATTATATTATTTTATTATCTTTTATCTTTTTTAAAAGCTGGATATTACATTCTACCCACCTTAAAAGAATTTAGTCCTCCAAATTTCAAAATAACATCTAAAGAAAAATACAAATTTGACATAAGCAAGAAATTCATTATCTAATTACTAAATGCAATTAATAAAAGAGTTTCATACATTATTCTCTATTTAATTTTAAAATCATTAAATTTAGTCAATAATCTTACCTGACTAACTCCCAAAATCACTCTCGTGAAATATGTAGATTTTTGAACCTAACATATTATGAGGGCCACCGCTGATACCACCTCTCAGAAACACCGTGCACTGCGATATAGGGTCAGAAGTGCTACATGTCGCAAGCCTAAAGGCCCGCAAGGCAACAATATCAATAACGCGCAGCCAATAAAAACAACTTAACAATAATATTAACTTAAAACCCAACAATAAATATATTTTTAATCAATCCAAATGAAATACTAATAAATACCACATACAAATATTGGAGACGACTCCTCGAAACTAAGAGTTTTATCAAAATTCATCAACAAAAGGAAAAAAATATATCTAAAACTAAACTCCAGTTATTCCAAGCGTATCAAATAAGTGCTCAGCTTTCAACGATGGGACCTATAAAAATCTGTAAGGGGGTGAGTGATGAAGCCCAACAAGTAGCAATCCTCTCTATTTAGCAAGAATCAAATAAAATTTGCAAAATACTTTTTCAAAATAACTTTTGTTCAATAACGATAGTACAAAAGCTTTCAAAAACTAAACAATTCAAAAATAATTTCAATGTATATTATATCTCTTTTAATCCACAGCCTTAGCGACTAAGGTTACAATAGCCTACAGAACCACGACCCAAAAGTTCGATAACGTTATGATACGCACCCTACTAAGGTATCTATAAAAATGCACGCTCCCCGAAGGGCATCTAAAAGGTGTGCGCCTTAGTAGGTCCTATATTAGCTTCGGAACTAAACGTAATCAATAACGGGTTCTATACATAGTCAGATTGAGGATTTCAAAAACCTTTCTCAATATTATCGATAATATAAACAATATTTTTTCACAGTTCAAAATCATATAATATCATTCACAATTCGAAAATAAATACTTGATCCGAATTTTGAAATAAAAGAACATAACAATTTAATTTAAATGGAAGCCTTAAATACAAAAAAATAACGAATGTTGAAACTGTACATTTAGGCATCCGAATAATTAATAAGACATACTTAAAAGTAACGATAATCTTAAAAACACTAAATAGTTAGGAAAGCCACTTACTTGATATTGCGAAACACGAAATTAAAAGTGAACTAATTCTTTGAGTTTTCTTCTTTTCTTCTCTGCTACTATAAATTACTCAAGCCAAATAGTTTTTACGTTCTTTTCTTTCATTCTAGTTGTTTAAATATATGTAATTCTTTTGAAAAATAGGTTATTAAGTAAAAGAGTCATTTTAAAATTAAAAGTTTCTTGACTAACCGACTTATCCTAATAGGTTTTAGATATGTATAAATAATTATTAGTTACACTTCTATTATCTAATTATATTATTTTATTATCTTTTATCTTTTTTAAAAGCAGGATATTACATTCTACCCACCTTAAAAGAATTTGGTCCTCCAATTTCAAAATAACATCTAAAGAAAAATACAAATTTGACATAATCAAGAAATTCATTATCTAATTACTAAATGTAATTAATAAAAGAGTTTCATACATTACTCTCTATTTAATTTTAAAATCATTAAATTTAGTCAATACTCTTACCCATGACTAACTCCCAAAATCACTCCCCCGAAATATGTAGATTTTTGAACCTAACACATCACGAGGTCCATGACTTTGATACCACCTCAGAATAACCCCGGACCCGATATAGGTGCGAAGTGCTTTACATCATAAGCCCAAAGGCCCGCAAGGCAACAATATCAATAACGCGCAGCCCAAAAAAACAACTTAACAATAATCTTAACTTAAAACCCAACAATAAATATATTTTAAATCAATCCAAATGAAATACCAATAAATACCACATACAAATAATGGAGATGCAGCTCCTCGAAACTAAGAGTTTTATCAAAATTCATCAACAAAAGAAAAAAAAACATCTAAAACTAAACTCCAGCTATTCCAAGCGTACCAAATAAGTGCTCAGCTTTCAACGATGGGACTTGTAAAAATCTGTAAGGGGGTGAGCGATGAAGCCCTACAAGTAGCAATCATCTCTATTTAGCCGAATCAAGTACAATTTGCAAAATACTTTTTCGAAATAACTTTTTGTTCAATAACGATAGTACAAAAGCTTTCAAAAACTAAACAATTAAAAATAATTTCAATGTATATTATATCGATTTTAATCCACGACCTTAGCGACTAAGGTTACAATAGCCTTGTAACACGGCCCAAAAGTTCGATAACGTTATGATACGCACCCTACTAAGGTATCTATAAAATGCACGCGCTCATGAAGGGCATCTAAAACGCGTGTGCGCTTTAGTAAGTCCTATATTAGTTTAGAACTAAGCGTAATCAATAATGGGTTCTATACATAGTCGATCGAGGATTTCAAAAACCTTTCTCAATATTATCGATAATATAAACGATACTTTTTCATAGTTCAAAATCATATAATATCATTCACAGTTCGAAAATAAATACTTGATCGAATTTTGAAATAAAAGAACATAACAATTTAATTTAAATGGAAGTCATAAATAAAAAAAATAACGAATTTTGAAACTATACATTTAGGCATCCAGAATAATTAATAAGACATACTTAAAAGTAAAATAATCTTAAAAACACTAAATAGTTCGGAAAGCCACTTACTTGATATTGCGAAACACGAAATTAAAAGTGAACTAATTCTTTGAGTTTTCTTCTTTTCTTCTCTGTTCTGCAGTATTCCAAGCCAAATATATTTTACGTTCTTTTCTTTCTTTCTAGTTGTTTAAATATATGTAATTCTTTTGAAAAATAGGTTATTAAGTAAAAGAGTCATTTTAAAATTAAAAGTTTGTTACAGTCTAAGTGGTAGCTGACGCATTGAGTAGAAGATCATATGCAAGTACGAGTGCGATATTGTCAACGCAAAGGCCCATTTTGTGTGACTTGCAAAAGATGGAGATAGAGTTAAAAATTCCATGGACACATGTGATGATGACGAATATACGAGTAGAACCGACTTTAATTGATAAAGTAAAAGCTGCTTAAGCTACAGACCCGAAGCTGATGCGTATAAGGAAGAAAGTGCAAGACGGTGCTATGCCGGAAGCAAGAATCGATGAAGAAGGAATACTTCAAGTCAAATCCAGACTTTGTGTTCCTAACGACCCTGATTTAAAGTATAAAATCATGATGGAGACACACAACACATAGTTTGCAATCCATCCTGGGAGTACCAAAATGTATCATGATCTTCGACATACATTTTGGTGGAGCAATATGAAGAGAGAGATAGAAGAGTTTATCTCAAGGTTTTTAACTTGTCAACGAGTCAAGGTGGAGCATCAAGTACCAAAAGGTCCATTGCAACCACTTAAAATTCCATAATGGAAGTGGGAGCACATTACCATGGACTTCGTTACCGCTCTTCCTAAGGTTTCTCAAGGCATAGATGCGATTTGGGTCATTGTTGATAGATTGACCAAGTCCGCTCATTTCTTACCAATACGAGAAACTTATACACTTGAAGCGTCTTGCTCGTATGTATATAAATGTAAGATTGTAAGGTGCATGGTATGCGGTATCGAGTTTTTGATCGAGACCCAAGATTCACTTCACGATTTTGGGTTGGTTGCAAAAAGTTATGGGCACAGACTTACTATTTAGCTCGGCATATCATCCTCAGACGGACGGTCAGTCGGAGAGGACTATTCAAACTCTTGAAGATCTATTAAGACTCTGTGTCCTTGATTTCAAGGGAAATTGGGACAAGTTTTTACCATTGGTGGAGTTTTCCTACAACAACAGTTATCAAGCAAGTATTGGCATGGCTCCATTCGAAGCGTTGTATGGGAGAAAGTGTCGTTTTCTAGTATGCTGGGATGAGGTGGGTGAAGCAACGTAGTTGGGATCGGAGTTGTTACGTATGACTACAGAAAAGATTCAAACGATCCGGCAACGTATAAAAACTTCACAAGATCGACAAAAGAGTTATGCTGATCTTCATTGAAAGGACTTAGAATTCGATATTGGAGATCACGTGTTGTTACGTGTTGCTCCATGGAAAGGAGTTACAAGATTTGGAAAGAGAGGAAAGCTCAATCCTCGATTCATTGGCCCATTTTTAATTCTTGAGCGAGTGGGAACTGTGGCCTATAGACTCACCTTACCGCCAAGTATGTCTCGTGTTCATAATGTTTTTCACATATCTATGTTACGTAAATATGTAAAAGACCGAACCACATTATTGAGTTAGAACGAGACGAGATAGAGGAAGATTTAACGATATGAAGAGTTACTGTTAAAATCTTGGATAAGAAGGATCATGTTCTACGCTCTAAAGTTATACCTCAAGTTAAAGTTTTGTGGAGAAACCACGATGTGAAGGAAATGACTTGGGAGTTAGAATCTGAAATGAAGTCAAGGTATCCTCATCTCTTTGACATACCATGTATGTACCCTAATTCGAGGAAGAAATTTCATAAGAAGGGAGGTTGTAAGACCCCAACTTTTATGAATAAAGAATAATTTTTTGAATTATATTTTGAATATTATGGTATTGATTTGATATAATGTTATAGTTGTGAATAATATTTATAAATTTTGCAAAGTACGCAAGTTGTTATATAATATTCGATTAGTCGGGGAATATTCATTTTAACAGGAAATATTCGTACTACGGCACAATCATTGGTGGACCCCACAATGGAATTATTGTCGGATTGAGAAAATGACAAAAATACTTTATGAAAATAACGGCGGAGGTGTTACCGTTAAAACTGTTGAACTACCCGGTAGTAAAAGTACAATGTCTGGCGTAGTTGCATAGTAGCACACACCAGTATTGATTATTGATGCTTACGTGAGAAGTCACTCACCTATACTCAATTATTGCTCTGATAATTATCTGCATCATATTTCTTATATTATTGGTTCAATTATTGTTACGATTATCATCGCATTATATGATATATTATTAAATCAATAATTGAGGCGGCAAAAGTTATTCATATTATTATTTGCAATATTGACAATGTCTAGAAGTTTTGTCGAGGAGAGGTTTGGTCCTAACCTAATTGCGGCATGATAAGGAGAAATCCTTATTGGAAAGCCCCTCTTTCTGAGGAGCGACACGGTTGTTAAATATTGTGAATTATAATATTAATGATGAATAAGTTCGTGTTGATTAAAGATGAATTTTATAGTTCCATTGTGTTGGACTTATTTGTGTTAGTATAATTGATGTCTAGAGGATATATTGTTCAATTGGGTATTCGGGACACTTTTAGGTGCCGGAGTAATATCCACGAGTTACTATTCACGAGTTACTATTCATGAGTTACTATTCACTGGTTTACTATTCACTCTAGTATTGTGCATTGGGTATTTGGGTGCAGTGTTATTCCATAAGAAGATGTGCTAATTTTTCAGACCGTTGGTTGAAGATATAATAGTATGTCAATATGGACCGCTGGTAGAGTTTTAATCGTAAATCAATATGGATCGTTGGTTTAAAGTTTTAATAGTAAATCAGTATGGACCATTGTTTTAGTTTTAATAGTAAACAAATCTAGATAAATGCTTTTAATAGTAAATCAATCTGGACCGTTCATGAATTAGTTACTATTGATTCCATTTTCCTATAAATAGAAGCTCATTCCTTCATTATTTTTACTTAATTCTTCGAAAACTAGAGAGAGAATTATAAGTGAACCTATAGAAAAGTATTACGCTCTTCGCAGATTAAACTTGATATTTATTATTTTTTATCAGTTTAACATTGTTGAAGGCTAACGATAAATTATTCTGCATTATCTTAGTCATAATATTTCTTACTGGGCTAGTTAAGCTCACCTTTTCTTTCACTGTTCTCTTCAGGAAATGAGAATGTAGCTGGGACTAGTCGGGGAACAGAGTGATGGTCCTAGATGGTGCATTAGTAGTCGTCACTATTCTGTGAAATAGTGTGATAATAATTGTAGTGAGGACTCCTTTTGAGTTTGTATAATCTCTAGTAGACAATATTTGTATTCAAACTCATAGTTTATGTTTTGTCGTATTGTATACGACAGTTTGTGTTATAAAGTTGTATTTGAATTACGTACCATGTATCTAGCGACTCAAGATGAGTGATGCATACCTAATTTTAGGCGCCACACCTTTAATAATGTATTAAGGGTATAATAGTCATTTCAATGCCAATTTAATTCTAAAATGGTCATTTGATACAAACCCTTAGGGTTTAGGATTTGGAGTTAGGGTTAGGGTTTAGGGTTTGGACTATTTTAGGGTTTAGGGTTTAACCCTTAACTTGCAATTTAATTTTCTAAAATTTCCAATTTAGGTTTTAAAAATAGAAATTAATATTTCTAAATTATAATTAGAATTTTCTAATTATATTAAAATTTCTTAAACATAATTGAAATCTTGCTAATTAGGATTAGTATTACCTAATTAAAATTGCTAATTAAATAATTAACGACAAAAATCGGTTATTAGGGTTTTAACCTGAATTAGGGTTTTAATTTGAAAAATAATATTTCTAATTTAGAAATTAAATTTTCATAACTAGATTAGGTTTTTAATTACTATAACTTGAAAATTAGAATTAATATATCCTAATTAACATTAAAAGTATTAAATTAACACTTAGGTTTTCCCTAATTATAAATTAGGGTTTCTAATCCGTAAATTAGGGTTTTATAAATTTGAAATTAGGGTTTAATAAATAATTAAACTTTACCTAATTAACATTATAATTAATATCACTTAAGAATTATAATTATCCTTTAAGTTCCCCATTAGGTTTTCATACATTGAATTAGGATTTGAATTTACGGAACTAAAATTAGGGTTTCTAGAACCAGGTTTCTAGGGATTCTTGTTAATCGTTAGGGTTTTCTAATCGAACGTTAAAGTTCTTAATATATACTTAGGGTTTGTTACATATATCGTTTATCTGGTCAACCCTTGACCCTTAACCACATTCTGAATACCTAATTGACCATATACACAGAACATAAACACGTATACACTTAATCCTTAATAATTCACCTAAATCTTTCACAGAGTTTTTAAATCCTCAAAATTCTATCTCAAAAATATCAAACGATACACTAATTTTACATACAGGTTCTAATTACGGACCTTAAATAAATTAATAAAATATTAAAAATATTCAAAATTCTGGATTATCACATCAAACCCTAAACCCTAAGGGTTAGGGCAAATGACAAGTATGCCTTTAAATTTTAAAATCAAATGACCAAAATGCCATTTTCTTAAAACTTAAGCAAAAGATATGGCAATCTTGGTGATTCACTACTCTAATGTTTATCCCATGTGTTTAATTATTTCCAAGATCAGATCAAGTGCCACCTAACAAGCTTTGCATACATTGAATCTAACTTAGGAGATTTAAATTAAGAAAAGTTACTTTACTTTTCATTTTTTCTCCAAGACTTTCTCTCTTAAAATTTGAAATAGAGAGTGAGTGAGTGTGAGAAGTTAAGCCATTTGAACATCTTGTAGCTTACCAATATGATTCAAGATGTCGTAAATCAATATCAAACTAGAAAAGGTATAAAATGTGAGACCCCGAATTTTATGAAATAAAAATATTCAATTTTTCTATTTTGGTAAATAGTTAAATTGATAAAAGTTTAAAGTTAAGGGTAATATGTGAAAATTTTGCAAAGTAAGCAAGTTGATAAAAATATTCGTTGTGTTTGGGAATATTCGATTAGTGGGGAATATTCTTTTGTAAAGGGAGAATATCCAGATGCGACAAGTACAATCATTAGTGGACCCTAATAAGCGGAATTATTATTCGGATTGAGAAAACGACAAAATATATTTTTATGAAAATAACGGCGGAAGTTTTACCGTAAAATTTGTTGAACTACTCAATAGTAAAAGTACAGTAATACGCGTGGTTAGATAGTAGCACACGGTATTGGTTATTGATGCTTACGTGAGAAGTCACTCAGTTTTATTTAATTCACGCCACGATAATACTTTGATAGTATCTCACGTTATTTGATTCAATTATTGTCAATATTTTATATATTATTAAATCAATAATTGAGGCGACGAAGTTATTAATATTATTATTTACAATATTAACGATGTACAGAAGTTACGCGAGGAGAGGTTTGGTCACCTAATTGCACGCCAATAGGGAGAAATCCTTATTAGAAAGCCCCTCTTTCCGAAAATAACTTTGGTTGATTAATATTGTGAATTATAATAAAGGTGATAAGTTTTGTTTTATTATTATTATAAATGTAATAAAATGAAAACTTTTATATATAATAAAATACTTTTATAAAGTTATTTGTTTTATTAGACTATAAATAGAATATATAATATTCTATTAGGCATAGTGTTTGCATAAGTACTGCGTAGTGTTTGCATAGTAAAATCTTTTTATATAAAACAAAATACTTTTATAAAGTTATTTGTTTTATTAGACTATAAATAGAATATATAATATTCTATTATGCATAGATTTTGCATAGTAAAATCTTTTTTATATAAAACAAAATACTTTTATAAAGTTATTCGTTTTATTAGATTATAAATAGAATATATTATATTTTATTTAAAAGATTTTGTTTTATTAGAATATTTTATTAATCATGCATAGTAAATCAATATGGATTGTCTGTTTAAAAGTAAATCAACTGGATTTGTTCATGAATTAGTTACTATTCGATCCATTCTCCTATAAATAAGCTCATTCTTTCATTATTTCTTACTTAATTCTTTGAAACTCTAGAGAGAAACTATAGAGGAAAGAAGAAAAGTATCCCGCTACTACACTGCTCCTATATCCAGTTTCTTCTAAGGCAAGGGATATTATTATTATTATAGTAAGGGGTATTATTTCTTTCGTATTCATGAAGAGAACTTCGTTATTCCATTCTTTATCATTATCTTTGGAATAAACTTTATCATGCAAGCACCGCATATATGGTGAAATTCTTACATTATTCCATTCTTTATTATTCATTGGAACATCACATGCATTTACGCATGACACGGTTCATTCTTTATTATTCATTGGAACATCACATGTCATGCGGTTTACGAATGACACTGGTTCATTCGTTTCTTTATTATTTACATTGGAACATTACATGCATGCGGATTACGCATGACACGGTTCTCATTATTTATTATTCTGTTGGAATAACACATGCATGCGAGGCTTCTATCGCATGTCGGTGAATTCTTACATTATTATGTTGGAATAACTCGTCTCACGTGGACTATCGTATGCATGGTGAATTCTTTTGTTATTCCATTCTTTATTATTACGTTAGAATAACTTTTATCTATTTGGATTACCGCATGCATGGTGAATGATCCTTCTTATTCATATGAATAGTATTTTTCGATCGAAAAAGGGTTTACGCGGGGGTAGTTTCATAATTTTTCTGACCCTCAAAAATTCTGGAAAAATTTGAAATGATAATTTGATGAGTTTTCTATATTGTGTTCAAAAATGGCGATTTTTGGATGTATAGATTAAGAGTTATGAATTTACGAGAAAATACTATTTTAAAAGTAAACCCTTATAACTCCTTGTGGTTAACTCAAAATTGGTGAAATGTTTATTGGGAGTACATGTATATAATGAGAAGTAGTATACATGTATATTTTAATTTTGGGCAAAAGTACAGTTTATAAAAATGTCTAAATATTCGGTTTTGGCCATGTGAAAAATAGTGAATGAATTTTAAAATTCGAGAAAATATATGTTTAATATGAGACTATAATCTGCTAAATCCTAGAAAAGAAATATTTTTGGAACTGATTTGGTATTTTTCATGAAAATGGACTAGTTATGAGTAAATGAATTAAATATGTTATGTAAAGTAACAAAATTGGAAAATAGGATTTTATGGCTTGGGAATCCTATATAAGGTATATGCAGATTTTTGTTAAGGGTTTTGGTTATTGATGATGAAATCTTATGAGTTTGACATTTTAGGATGATTAAATGCATTATTTGGTAAAGTGTAAACAATTAAAATAAATTGTTTATAAGTTTAAGAAATGATTAAAATATTGTTATAATATTAATGATATTAGATTATGAGATTATTAAGTGGTTGATAACATTGGGATATTCTTGAACCCTGGATAAATTATATTATAAATGTTTAATATTTATCCTTTATCTCATTTGATTGATTCTTTATATCATTGTCATGATCCTCATGCTTATATTGTGTTGAAAGTCATCTGTGGCTTACGTGCATAGATGGACTTGGTATGATTATGACCAGGGATTATTCGGTATAATCATGACCATAATTGAAAACACGAATATCTATGGCCCGTAGTGCATGGATAATTCGTGGTCGTGATACAATTAAGCTGAGTCTCAGCATTATTGGTTTTACAGTTTTATATCTTTGGCCTGTAGTGAAAAGATGGATTGATTGGTTATTTGTTTTATAGTTGTATATCTTTGGCCTATAGTGCAAAGATGAACTGTTGGTTATTGGTTTTACAATTGTATATCTTTGGGCATGTAGTGCAAAGTTGGACTGTTGATTTACTTTATTATAAATATGAATTGTGATTTAATTATAATCTGTGGTGGTTCAGGTAAAGACAGGTGATGAAAATTATCTTCGTCCTGGGTGCAAAGAGGAATTTACAATCACAATTGTGATTATGAGTTATTCACATGATCGTGGACGAGAATTGTTGATTGAAGTTACAGGGATAAAACATTATTGGTGGACTTTTAACATAGAGAAGATAATAGACCTTATGGTTTATTTGACTCTTCTAATGGATTGCTCGTTCCGCTGCAACTATGGTTGAAAAGTTTTATTATCTACCATATGTTCTAAATCTCTGATTTATTATTGATGAAAGCTATTGATAATTTAGTTATCTTTAGTCGCTGATATTCTTTATTGGGCTAGTTGTGCTCACCCTTTTGCTTCACAATTCCTTTCGGGTAATAAAAAGAGTAGTTGGGTTGGCGGGGTATTAAGAGGATTAGAATGGTGGTCTATATACATTTGAGGTTCTCCTTAAATAGTATGGAAATAATTTTATTGAGAACTTTAGATAAGTGTTTCGTATTGTATACGTCATTTGATATTTAATTTTGGTGAACTGAATAGGGTGAGGTGAACCCAACTTTGGAAGGGTGTTTTGCCACTGTCATACAAGATGTCTAATGACATACAACCTCGTGTTATCATAAGACAAGGTTGTGCACATCCACTTGTTGAGTATATCTACGAGCACTACCTATATAATCTTGGAGTTTATTTGAAATATAATTTTCACTTGGAGATAGTGGAGATAGTTATATGTCAAGAGATAACTTACCATTGGAAAAAAGATGATAGTAATCTTCTCATTTTTCTTTGGGGTCTATTGGGTCAACCAAGAATAATTCTGTGGACATATAATATCATCATAACCTGGACGTATGGCCTCCCGTATACGAAGGTTTCCTTGAGCACTTCCCAAAGATTATAATTTCTAAAAATGACTTTTGACCATACTTTTATGTAAAGTACCATTGTAAGGTTGTGGTTGGGGCACCATGAGAGTTACATACATTTGTATTAAAACTCACGATTAATCGTGGTCGTATTCTATCTGACAGTTCAACGATTGTATAAATGAAGTTTGTATTTGATTTTATAGTGTGATATCTGGCGACTCAGAATGGGTGATGTATACCTATTTTGGGGGCGTCACATAAAAACCCTAAATTTTAGAAATCTTGTGATCTTATGTTATATGTTGTAATTGTTTGTTTAAAGTTATGTATTAAGGTGTCTTTTAATGACCTGAGTTGCTATATAGTGAATCCATAACATCTAGATGCTCGAAATTAGAGATTTTAAAAATCTGGAAAAAGTTGAAATTGTGGCATGACAACCATATGTCAGGGCGTCTAGATTCTTCTATGTTAGATGTTTATGGTGTTTTATGTTTTGTATCTGTTCTATGCTATGTGTTTTGTGTTCTGAAACTAGAAACAGGGTTAGATCATGAACAGGTCGAGAGATATGATTGGTCAAAGTAGGTTGACCATTCACGGAAAAACGAATTCTGGGCAGCCCAGAATTCCAGTAACCTCTGACAAGCTTTTGCAGGCTCTAGATCTTGTAGTGTTTTATGTTTTTGGCCAAGTTATTGATTTGAACTTGTAGACTGGTATAAGTACTACCTATCCCTGCCTTTATATTACCCTGATCCATAACGGAAGCCAAGATATGAGTGGTCAAACCAGCGTTGACCACCAGCTTCACGAAGAAATCTGGAAAAACCCAAATTTCTCAAGAACACGATTTTGTCAGTGCTTTGACCAACCTTGATCTTGAAATTGTGATGTTGTTAAGTTGATTTAGTGCTATGATGTTGTTATATGACATACGTACTACAATCTGACATCATTCAACCACTTAAATCATGATCTGAGATCGAATTAAATAAGGCTCGAAAAGGACCTTCTTTGACCGCTTGAGTTTTCGGCAAACCGAAACTCAAGAACACGTCTGACAAGACTTTCTGGAGCTTTGATCTTTCTGTTGTGATATGTTTTGGCTATAATTCTTGTTTGTGGTTGTAGTGCTACATAAGTACTACAATTATAATACTTTTACAAGCCCTGAAAGTAACTGGAACCTAGATCTAATTGCGGTCAAACCACCCACCCTACACACTGACATGAGTTTCTGGGCAAGCTCAAGAACAGCTCAAGAACACCTATAGCGACAGTTTCGTCGCTATAGGGCCCTTTAGCGATAGTTATTTTCGAAAAATTAATTATTTTATTAAATAATTAGAGAAAATTAGTTTTATATTATTAAAAATACAAAATAAGTTCTTAAAAATTATTTTAAAGTCTGAAAATAAGTGTTTAATAATTTTGAGTATATTTCATAAATATTTAATATTTTTGGAATATAAATGGTATTTAATTATAATATTAAATAAATTATTTAAAATGATTTTTATACATGAAAAAATCATTTAAAAATATATTATGGTATAAGAAAATATTTTAAGTTATTTTCAATAACTTGTGATATTTTATGATGAATTTCATTAATTAATCAATATTAATGATAATTAATTTATTTAATAAATATATTAAATAAATTATGGAAAAATAGAATTAATGATTTAAAAATCATATAAAAATGATTTAAGTGTTATAAAAATATTTTAAGTTATAAAATATAACTTTTGATATTTTTCATGAAAATATTAATATTTTAATATTAATAGCAATTATCGATAATGAATTTAATTGTTTAAAAATCATATAAATGTGATTTTAAGGTATTAAAAATACTTTGATATATTATTAATATATTATAATATTATGACATGTATTTCATTAATATTTGATATTAAATAAATATTAAGGATAAATGAATTATATGGTATTTAATTCTTATAAATCTGAATTTAACGATTGAAAAATCATGATAAATGTTAATAATTATATGATAAATATTACGAGCATATGAAAAATATTCTGACTGATAATATAATTATCTAAGATAATTGTTAAAGTGTTAGACTGAGTTTAATTGAACTTAAACTCGATTTTTATCCGACTAGACCGTCGGGATGTCAAAATTGTAAATAGAACTTCGACTTTTAATCGTAAAAGTTTGACTTGAGGTTAGGTTTTATGTGTTGTATAGACTGATAGAGTTATATGTTAATGTGTTTAGGTTATTTTAAATATTGTGATGATATTATTCTAACTTAAAAATAAATATTATTAATATTAAGTCTTCAGACAAAGCTTATTAAATTGCATAACGGTAATCAACGGTACATGCAAGTTTTCCTTAACTCAACTTTGAGTTGTTTATTCAAATATACTTATGGTTAATCATTGCTGATTATCACGTCTAAGAATTATTAAATTGCACTCTGTGCATACTGCATGTATTCATCAGGTATGAAAGGCTGATCACCTTCATTACCATTCGGTCCAGATATACATATGTTCATGTTCAATATTCGTTCAACTATGTAAAATTTGTTCATGCTAGTTCGCAATTATATTGTAGAACTGTAGCCAGCTTTTGTTCAATTCTTTCCATCATGATATATCCTTAAATTATTGAACTTAAACTTACTGGGCAAACTTATTGCTCACCCTTGCTATATCATGATTAATATTGCGATTTAGGCGAATCGTACGGATACGAGGAAAGACAAAGCCAAGTTCACTTGGGATCTTATGTGTAATTTTAATTGTAATAAAGATTATGTATGATAATAACATTATATGTTAGATAGTGTATGAATTATGTATAAGTTAAGGTTACTCAACCTTGGGGATTAATGTGTAAAGTTTATTGTATAAATAATTTATGTTTATATCTTCTACAATAGTGATAGAATAATTGTCTTGGGATCATCGATTTGGGACCGAGATTTGGGGCTCTCACACTACTTACCTTACATTAATTAGAATAATACACATTATGAACACTTACGCTTTGTATTGTCAAGCTAGGTGTTGTTAGCATTGATTTTATGGTTTGTATATTAATTAATTGATTAATTACCGGATAAACTATTAGTAAATCATGTCCTTGAAATGTATACGTGATTTTGTTGATTATTGGATCCAAATCGATGAGCTCATGGAGCGGTCGACCCGGTGGATATCCACATGGTTCATTGTCTAGATACAATGAACATGTGAATAATCTTCATCATATATATATATATATATATATATATATAGAGCAAGGATCAAGAGCATAAGTCTTAAATAACATAATGCCTTAAATAACATAATTCCTTAAAACGACGTCATTTTGGAGTGACCGCGAGTGGCATTTTTGTAAATAAAAGAAAAATAAGTGGGACCACTCTCTTTTAAGCCACTCCAAAACGATGTCGTTTTAAGGAATTATGTTATTTAAGGCATTATGTTATTTAAGATTTATGCTCTTTATCCTTGCTCTATATATATATATATTAACTAGGGAGGTTGCATTTATTAAATCATATGAAATACATATATTAAGTCATGGGAGTTATATATATTAACTTTGTAAGGTATTCCCTTCCTCTATTTGGCATATAAAAAGGAGAGATGACTGATCTTTTTGATGTACAACACAATATACAAGAGAAAATTAGCATAATATCATATAAGCCATTGAAAGCCTTTTTGGAAAGCTTGAAAGCTTTGTAGCTATTTGGATTGTGGAGTATATATTTGGTACTCGTACTAACGTAATCCAAATTACCGCTTAGAGATTTGTTCGTTGAGTTCGTGATTCTAGCAGTTCGTTGTAGTGGTCATACGCTTCAAGAGATAACTAGAAAACTAATTTTTTTTGGGTCATATCTATTCTGTGTATGCTATATATTATTACATTGGTATAAGAGCTATCTTGTGCTAGAATTCGTGCTCTATATGTTGTCTACGATGTCATGCATGCGTTTTGTAATTTTTTTTTACAAAAAGAAAGCTTAAATAGCATGATAATGGTAGAACATGTTAGAGATATTATTTTAGCATGAAATATCAGTATGTTCTAGCTTATATGATGATTATATAGTCTGCAAAATTTTGTGCTAATTAGATTTGTATTTTTGGAGATATTTCAAACCCTATTGTTTGTAAATATTTTTTAAAATCCAAAACTGTTTTTCCTCGAAGTTTGTATAAAATTTTTGATCTCATTTTACAATTTCGTGGATATATTATTTGCATTTTTTGGACTTAAAATAAATTAGTTATTGTCATTTTAAAAAAGGGTATCAAACTATAATGTTCCACATGAAAACCCTAACTGGAGGTTAAGATGATGATGTGGCAGAAATGTTAGCGCCACGTGGCATCTCCTGATTGGCTCAGTGTCCTGACACATGTTAGTTGACCAGCTACGTTAGCGACGCATGGCAGCTGACGTGGCAGTTGACAATTATAAGTTGATACACTAGCTGCCACGTGGCTTAATCCTGTGGTGCCATGTGGCATGTGGCAAGTCAGCGATCGAGGGCTCT
Organism: Panax quinquefolius; assembly: GCA_020205615.1. Classification (NCBI taxonomy): domain Eukaryota; kingdom Viridiplantae; phylum Streptophyta; class Magnoliopsida; order Apiales; family Araliaceae; genus Panax; species Panax quinquefolius. The sequence continues at coordinate 49,741,729 of CM035169.1, read as the reverse complement.
GTCGATTGGGCCGCCAGTGGCCCAATTAGTGGTTGCCACATTAATGCCACGTGGGAAGTCTGGATTTGTCAGTGTCTAGACACGTGTCAGTGACCAATCAATCATAAACTGGCATGCCGACTTGGCACCGCCACGTCGGCGACACTGCATAGAGGCTGCATTGCGTACCATGCATGCGTTGTCGACAAGCGAAGGCCACACAGTGATGATGCAAGCGTCGACGCCACGCCTTCCCGATTTTTTCTAGTGATAAAATTTTGACTGTAATTTTTATTTTTTATTTCTAGATTTATGGTATATTAAAATTTCTGTCCAAATTTTTTTTCCAGAGATAGCAGAAACCTAATTTTCATTTATCCACTAAGGGTGTTGAAAAATGATTTTTTTAGTGGCCTAAACTATTTTTCTTGTTAAATTATGCATGATTAATTTATTATTATAAATTTGTATTATTCAGAAAAATTAGAAAATTTTTGTTAATAACTTTTGTTATTAGATTGTATAAATTTTTTTGGTAGCTATCTTTGTGTGTTAAACATGGTGTTGCATATTATTTAGAATAAAATGAGTAATTATGAAAGCACAATTTATTTTTATAAATTGAATATTGTTCGAAATTTTTCGAGGAAAAATATCGTAATGTTATTTATGAATAAATGATATGTTATTAATTTTTGATAGCAATTTAAGGTTTTGGCATATTATTGTATTTTATGTGGTATAATATCATGTTTTATTTAATCCTTTAAAATTTTTAGAATATTTAATACTGAAATAAATTTTATCTATTCTTTAGTATGCATATAAAAGATTATTTAGAATGCCATGAACACTTATATATGCTTGAATCTAAGAAGTTATTAAATTCTATGTATATCTTTACAATAAATAAACAATAATTAAATATAAACGCAAACTATGATTTCCAAGCTTAGCAAAGTTTCCTTTTTGTGTTTATCTTAATTATTTTAGTAAGTTTATGTTATGTGGCGAAGATAAGTTAATACCGCGGAGAACTATTAATTGTCTAATAACGTTATCTCGATTGTTTAGATGACTTCAAAACAAATATTTGTTGATCTTAATAAGGGTAACAAGTTCGATGGGGATAATTATGATGTATGGCATTATAAGGTTCGCTTGGTACTTGAGGTGGGATGATAAACAAGATTTTATAATTTAATTTGAATATTTATTGAATTAAATAAATATTTTTCGATGATTTAATTATTGGATTAAATAATGAATTGATGAATTTGTGGTAGATTAATTTAATTATATGTGTTATATTGATTAAATTAACGTGTGAAATTTTATTAGTCAAGGTATGTATTTAATTGAGCTTATTTGATTAAATGAATTATTTAATAAGCATAATGTTATTCTAATTAATTTAATAATTAATTAGAGATTTAATAATTTGACATAGTTAATAAATGAGGAAATTAATTATGTGACTATGTGAATTAATGAGAAATTATTATATTTTATTTAAATTAAATTAAATAAGATATTTGATTTATTGTTTAATTGTGTGTAACATGATTAAACTATATTATAAGAGGTTAATTAAATTAAATGGGAAAACCTTCTAATAAGTTAGCCAAATAAAGCCCAAATGGGAGTTGGGCAGTTAACCCACGAATGGGATTAACTGACCGCAACGTTGCTAGTTATTATGCACGTCAGTATTATTTGTTTTCTTACGTATTTTCTAATAAAAAAAATTTTGAGAGTTGATGGGAATTGAGAGAAATTTTGAGGAATTTGTGAGATCGAAGAAGTATCTCGAAAGGATTTCATCTCCTATTAATTTACATTGGGTAATCTCTTCAACCCAACTTCTAATTTACATTGTTTATATTTTTACTTATGAAAACTCTTTGTAAGTCTCTCTTTAATTGAAAAAAGTAATGATTATATGTATATATGTGATAATATATTATCATAATATGTTTGTTACTATATACATATATTTTCATAACATAAATTGCATATAAATATGTAGTAAATAGATTTTTAAAGTTGCAGAGTATAAAAATTGTAAAAATATGACTCTTATGAATAATGGTATGCCATGAATTGTTGTGTAAGTTGGAAATTCAAGAGATTATGATAGTACATACTAAAACGAAGAAAACAAACTTTGAATGGACAAATTCTGAGTTATAACAAACCTACAATGTCAAATTCCATGATTATCTTCAAAACTTGCAAAATCACCAAGAACAGTGAAAATTATAGGATTTGATTCAAGTAATTGTATGTTTAAGTTTTTTGAATCACACTATAAAGGTTAGGTAATGATCATGTACAAATTCTAGTATCTGGGTGTGCTTAAATTCATGTGTTAATGATGTAATTGGATGTAGTTTGTCATGATTTGTGTTCTTCCCGAAACTCAAAATCAGAAACTAGTATGTCGCCGCCATTCGCCAACCCATTAAGCTTCATGTCCAGGTCATAGCGCCATCTATCTACATGATGACACAGACAAAGTCAGAAGGCCATCCCGTGCACAGCATGCTAGGATAAGTTATATGGTGTGCCATGCTTGCAGCCACCACTATGCAGTTTATCCAGGAATGAGCATTTTAACTGTTTTATTTGAGGGAATGTAATTGTAACCTAACCTAATGAATATAAAAATGTGTTAGACATATAGTGAGATGTTAAAATAGATTCTTAACATATCAATAAGGTATTTACATGTTTGATTGATTTGTTGAACACATAGTTAGCTTATCGTTTCGTGAAGTCTAATATTATGTGAAAACAAGTGTTACGATTTGATTAGTATAATAATAATCAGAGTTTAATCAAAAGAGAACAAACTTATGATGCTAGTTAAGTTATAATTGACTAGTATTGTGAATGTAAATGGTATGTAGGATTTAAATCGAGGAACATGTATAATTAACGTGTAACTCACACGACGAGGCAAGTTTTCTAACCCTACTTGTTATTTTTATGCAAGTTTCTAAATCTTACCTCTTTACATTGAGCAAGTTCTAGACTTATATTCTATATCGAGCAAGTTCTTGTTATTTATTGATCAAGTTCAATATGTTAAATTAAAAGTTATTAATCTTTTAAAACATGATTCCTGTTATACAATATTTATTCCATTGTATATCTCTTGAGTTATTATTCAATTTGAATATCGGTTATTGTTGAAACTTGTAAAGACTAGCTAACCCTTATTGATTCGACTAGTCCATAGTTGATGAACGTTCTAAATTTTAGAACCCTTGTTGAGTTTATCCAAACCAAACTTCCTTTGGTGTGGACTCTAATGTCAAGTCGAGATGAACAACCCTTTATAGGGGATTACTTATGCTTTAGCATTGAGATATTGTGCACAGTATGGTACTAAGGGTTGATCCCCCTAAGTACGAGTAGAAGAGTCCATAGTCTTATGACTGTTAAAGGTTTCAATTATAACCCTTGACAACCTAGGACATAGTTCAAGGTCTTATGACCATAGACGTCTTTTGATTCTTGTTATTTATTCTTGAAAAAAGTCAAGTTTCTTATTTTAAGTCTTTGATTCACTCGCATGTTATTATATTGTTATACATTATTATACTTGTGGGAAATCGTGCTCACTCTTGCGTAATAATAATATTGCAGTTAAGAACGAAAGGCCCGACGAGCCTTCTACTAGCAAAGACAAGGGTAAGATTAACAAGTGATAAAGACTTGTTGTTTATTTTTTATGTTATGTTTTAGACTTATGTTTAAATTGTGTAAGACTTAATATTTGTTTTTGTTTTCGCATTTGAGATTTAAGGTTAGTATGACCTGAGATTGATGTAATTATTTTCAGATGTTGTAACTCCTTAAGGAGAGGATTTATTTTTATCTATTTAATGGTTTCAATATTTATGGGTAGATAGACATACGTTTTTTGTATAGTGAGCACCAAATTATGTGGGAATTGAAGTACCCGGATTTAGAGGTGTCACAGGTTGGTATCAAAGTTGTAGGTTATGAACCTTAAGTGGGGGAACAACCTTAGGTAGTAGCCTTATAGGAGAACATAGTGATGGTAAACTCTTATCGAGTTCTAAGAAAAGAATTTATTAATTCATTGAAGATAATAAAAGACTTTATGTGCTTATGTGATAAACTTATGTGCTCGCGAGTATCGATTAGTAACTAAAACTTAAAACTATGTTGTCAGGATGTCGGATGTTGGAGGAGCTAGTCGAGCTGGGGAGGAGGAACCCCGAGTACCTACAGAGGAGGAGCCCCGAGACATTCATGTCGTCAGGGAACAGTTGGTACAGAGAGAGCCATCTCCGTTGATCACTGTTGTTGGTCAAGAGCATGAGCCTGAGTCTGATCCAGAGGAGGATCTTGAAGAAGACGAGGATGAAGATGAGTTTCCACCGAACTCAAGCAGTGCCGAGATGTACGACGAGCTATATGATCGTAACATAGAGTTACGAGATATTGTTCAAGTGCTGAGGGAGTGGACGGTCATTCAACAACTTACCATCGAGCAGAGTGATAGGGAGGTTGTGGCTCTTCTAACACGCCTAGGAAACGAGAGTGGGATTTGGTTCACAAGAAGGGTCAAACCGAGGAGAAGTCCAGAAAATAGAGAGTTGAAGAATGAACCGAAAGAGAACTCAACAAGGTGACCATAGCAGAGGAGGCTGGGTAAGGGAATCACGTCGTCCGATCTTGTAGAAGAGAATTGTCGGGTAAAGTAGGCTACACTTGAGGAGACATACTACTACGCTTCAAAATGCGATTGATGAGGCCCAGGATCGAAGTTTTGCGATACCCAATTCAGATTCAAAGGACTACCATTGTACATGTTAGATCACAAGATGATGTCCCGCATTATGGAAGAAGAAGCGTAGTAAAGCCATTCAACGCCTTAGCAGGCAGTGATAGGAATAGTTTAATTATGTGAAAACCTATCTGGTAGTTAAAAATGTAAATTCCGATGTGTTTATAAACAAAGGAATATTTTAATGTTTTAAATCCTGTAGATTATTTATCTCGGGATAGTTGATGTAAATAGCAGTAATGCTATCGTAGTTTTTGATTAAATAAATATATCAGAATTATTTGATAAAATGTGTTAAGTGGTTATGTTAAATTGTTTGAGTTAAGCTTTAAAACCTGAATGTCACGAGGCTCCTCCTTTCTAGGCACCTGGGGTACTTCTTCCCTAGCCTGACTGGATTCTCCTACATTAGCCATCCTGACAACAATTTTTTTTAAGTTTTAATTATTACTCATTACTACTCGACACTTACGAGCACATAGTTTGAAATCACATAAACACATAAGTGTTTTATTACTTTTCCTTAAAACTCGATAAGAGTTTATCACCACTATCTTTTCAAAGGTTACTTCCTAAGGCTTTTTCCCACACCTAAGGTTCATATCCTAAGGCTTTGATACTAACTTGTGACACCCCCAAACCGGGTACTTCATTCCCATAAGATTTGGTGTTTACTTGATAAAAACAATCATTTCTAACTACCCAAATATAAGAAATTTAATAATAAACCTTCCCATTAAAGGATTACAAAATTTAATCTCCTGTGTCATCTAACCTTTTAATACAAATATCAAGTGCGGAAAATTAAATAACTACATTACAATACTTAAAATAAAGTTTGACAATATAAAATTCAACACGTTTACAAGTCTTCAATACTTGTTCATCTTTCCTTTCCCTTTACTGGTGGTAGGTACATTGACCTTCTCAACTTTAGCTATAATATTTATATAAGCAAGAGTGAGAAAATAATGCTCACTTGAAATGACAATGAATAAAACTTCATAACAACTGCCAAATGAATAGTCTCAACAGAACTGAATAATGTGCTCTATCAATGATAATCAGAATTTGAAATATGTATCTGAGGGTCATAAGACCACGGACTATGTCCATAGTTATAAGAATTCATTCAACTTAAACTTTAACAGTCATAAGACTATAGGGACTTCTCGTACTTAGGGGGATCAACCCTTCGTACAACGTATTGTGCACAAACATCTCTAAGCGTTATCGTAAATTATCGTAATGTGAGGTTGTTCATCTCAAAGATTTAGAATATAAGTCCACACCAAAGTAAGTTTGGTTTGGATACATTTCAAGGTAATTTAGAATTCAACGAACATCAACTAAGGATTAGTTGAATAAAATACAATAACAATATGCTATGGAACAAGTCATAGATGAATCAAAATTTGTATGTTAGGGTCATGCTTTAGAAATGAACTAAAAGCATAAACATTAAATAATGTAACATACCCTGCTTGGACAATATTAAGCTAAGGTCAAAATGTTGTTAAGAATTGAATTATCGAGCATGCATAATAAATAGTAATTTGAACGATTAGCTTGCATGCTAGCAAACAAGTTAAAGTAGGAAACCTTCTCAAAGTAAGAGTTAGGTTAAATAGCTTGACACAAATATATTTAAATTACATAAATTGAATTAGGAATAACTTGCTCAATAATAAACAAGATAGAGTAAAGAAACTTGCACAATCGTAACAATAGCGTTAAAGAACTTGCATACTACGAAAGAAGTTAAAGATAAGAAAACTTGCTCAATATCAAGAGATAAGGTTTAGAAACTTGCCTTGAGTGTTAGCTAAATCGTAATAACTCGAATCACAATACCCTATATACATGTCATCATGACATAATTAGTTACTACATATATTCTGTATACAATTAAGTATCTACTTCATGTATGGATCGATTTTAATCACATAGTCAAGTCACATTAGTAATATAATAACAGAACTCGTTAATTGTTAATAATATTTTCATTCTTAGTATTGTAATACCGTAATCACATCTTATGATCATAATATTCAACAATTTCATACTTTGTGTAACTAAAATACACTTTCGCCATTCTCGCTAAGCGTTCATGGCACGTATACCTTCTGATTTACATTGGGGCAATATTTTGACTGACGCTGTGATAGTATAAGGAGTATGAAAAAGCAGTTATACTTGGCGTTGTGGTAGCGGCGTTGGTCACTGCTTGTGTTGAGACTTATACTACGAGTGGCGTTGCGTTATGAATTCTGATCTCTGGCGACTAACTTCGCGAAGAACATAAACAAAGCCAATTTGGTCTATAAATTACTTTCTAACAACTAAATTAACACGTAATATATATATATATATATATATATATATATATATATATATATATATATATATATACTTCACAGACACATAACTGAACGTCTCCTAACATGATTTCACCGATATAAACCATATAAACATCGAATTTAAGACCTCTAATTTCACTGTTCTTGTTCAAACTTCACTTTTTGACATTCTTAGTGAAAATCATCATTGTGACTTTGTTTTTCAACCAAAATAGTTAATTTAAAATACTTTGTTTTTGTTTCTTCATCTACTTTTAAAATTAATAGTCAATTTATACGTTATACAATGAATTAAACATCAATTTTTACTTTAAACTAAGCCATATTCATATATATCCATACAAATTAACTATAATATGATTTCCTTCATAATTAAATACATTACATGAATCAATTTACTATAAATCATCTATAAACTTATGAAAACAATTTTATATCAACCAACTATCATATAAAAACTATATATAACAAATAATTAAACCCTCACACAAATTTTTACAGAGAACTTTTGAATAGAATAAAACTAAAACTTTGAAAAGTAGAAGGGTAGGATTATACATTTGCTTTCTTGTTTAGGTTATCTAGAAGATGATAGCCACCCTTTGATTATCAAAACTCCTTCTCACAATCACTCTTTCAAAGTCTCTCTAGAATTCTCCCTTTTTCTCTTTTCTTTCTCTTCTTTTTCTTCATCTGTGTTCTTCCTCCCTTCTTTAATCTTACGTACTTAGAAAAATATAATGTATATAATATAATAGCTATTAATTATATAATATATATATATATATATATATATATATATATATATAATTGATATCAGTTATATTTGTTTTTGAAAATCAAAAGCCATAAGGCTTGTTTGGCTAAACTACTTTAAAAATTAACAACTTAAAATCCTTATGCATTGTTTGGTAAAACCTAATTAAATTAAAGACTTAACATTCATTAAGCCTTGTTTGGCAAAACTGAATTAACATCCTTTAACTTATTTTAATAACTCCTTTATAGCATAGTTTATGGTCACACTTTATTTAATTAAATTTTAATATTGAATTTAGTTAATTCTAATAACAATTTATTAAATTAATTTACCACATAAATCAATACAACAAAATTATAATTTTCTTTATAATTATAATTTTATTTAATAAATTAACATATCATTTTAATTACCAAGTCAAATTAAAATATCATTATAATAATTCATTTAATCATTATAAACTTTCTAACTTAATTATTAATTTAAATTAGAATAGTATCTCATGATGATCAATTTCCTTAACTCATAAATTATTTATTTAATAGATAAATAATCAAATCAAATCACATTAAACAAACATTTATTCATCAATAAACACATCAATTAAAATATTTATATAACTCAATAAATACTTGGAATTACAATTTAAAATTTTGGATTGTTACAAATGACAACCCAAGAATCCGTGGCCAGTGTGAAATGAAATTAGAAAGGAGTTTCTAATTTGTATTTATTCATAGTTGTGCATTTGGAAATCAAAATACATATAATTAAATAAAATAAGACTTGCCAGTAATTCTATGTCTTATATTTAATTGGAACATTGTATGGTGGAAGGATTGAATTGTAAGGTAACTATTTACTCAAAGGTTCTTTTAAGATTAATGTTGAAATCTATATTATCTGAAAAGTCGTTGATCGTAAGGAGGCTTATCCTTATTGTAGAATAAATGTTATTTATTTAAATGAATTAATAGTTTAATTTAGTTATTTAAATAAGATTAGAATTGTTCTAATTGATATATTCACAACATGTTTAATATAGAGAACCTAAAGTGTAATATCCTGAGTGTTTATGAGTTGAAAATATGATAATGATTCTTAGAAAAGGTAAGGAGCAGATTAAAGAACATACAACACTCAAACTATAATTGAGTCTGCGTATAGGTTATGAAATAAAACTTACATTAATTTATTGAGAAGAATGGATGTAGTGGTAATATATAAAACATATATTAAGGTAATGGGTTGATGTATTTGATGATAAAATTATGAAAAGATATTTGGTGAAAACCAAGTAAGGAAGGTTTCGATGATTCTAAGGACGGAATCCTTATGAGGGGGGAAGAATGTGACAACCCAAATTTTCATAAGTTATTAAAATAAGAATTTAATAATTAAAATTCTTATTATGAGATGTATATATTTTGAATTATGTATTTTAGTGTGAAGAAATTAAATATATATGAGATTTAATAGTTGGTTAAACTATTAAAGAAAGTGAAGAGAATTAGCTATGTAAAGGAATATGATGGAAAAGGAATTAATCGAATAAATATTGGTTAATATAAATAGAGTTGGGAATTATATTATGAAATAATATAATTTGATTATCATTCCTTGATTGGAAATTGAATTTTAATGAATTAAATTTCATAAATAAGGCAACTAATTCACTTAATTAAAATAGTGAGTTAATATAAATATATTTGTTTTAATAAGATGAGAAAATAATACATATTACATATAAACGTAATATGTTAATGTAATCTGATTGTGAATATCGTAAATAGTTAAAATATTTATCGAATAAAATAAATATTTTAGTTGGAATATTTATGAACTTTAAAATGAATATTTGATGGAAATCGTTATGGAATAATTTAATGAAAATGTGATAATATTGATGGAATGAGAATATTCTAATTTAATTAAGTAATTAAATTAGAGATTTAGTAATTTGTTATATTGACTAAATGGAAGTTAAAATTATATTGAGGTTTAATTTAATTTAATAATGGTTATGACAAATAAACTATATAATAAGGAAGTAATAAAAATAAGTTAAAAGGGATCTTCAGAGAGCTAGCCAAACGTGGCCTTGTTGGTATTTGTAACAGATGGTAACGCTTTATCTGTATAACTGAAGGATGAGTAAAAACACACATAAGTGTGTTTATCAATTTATGATTGTAAAACATAGAGAGAAAGAGGCTTAGAGAGAAATTGAGAGAAGAAACTCTGAGAATCAAGAGAAAAAGGAGGATTAAACAAGGACTTTCAATCGTCTAACTAGAGCTTAAAAGAATCAAAAGTAAAATTTCCACTAAAAAAAAATGGGCCTTTAGCAACGATTATTCGGGCAACGACTTTATAAGTCGTTGCTAAATGTATATGTTTAGCAACGAAATTTGTCCTTCGTTGCAGATTGTGTCAGGCTTTCACTTTTTGCAAAGAAATTCATAAGTCGTTGCAAATTTTCGTTGCTAATTCATTGGCGGGAAAAAATTTCGTTAGAAATTTGTTGCAAAATTTTTGGCCACTTGCTTTCCCGACATTGTGGGCAACGAAATTTTTTTTGTTGCTAAAAATGGGGCTTTAGCAACGATTTTTCAGGCAATGACTTTATAAGTCGTTGCTAAAAGTGTATGTTTAGCAACGAAACTTTTCATTCATTGTAGATTGTGTCAGGCTTTCACTTTTTACAACGAAATTCATAAGTAGTTGCAAAATTTGGAAACAAAATTCGTTAAAAATTCGTTGCAAAATTTCTAACCACTTGATTTCTCCTCATTGTGGGCAACGAAAGTTTTTTTGTTGCTATATTTCATTGCCTAATATGAACCACATTCATTGGCAACAATTTTTATTTTCGTTGTATATTTTATACAACTTTTTGCAACGACCATTAAAAAGTTGCCTTAAATTAAGATGACGATAATAATAATAATAATAATAGTAGTAATAATAATAATAATAATAACAATAATAACAATAATAATAACAGTCATAATAATAATAATAATACTAAAAATTAATCCTTGCAAAATAGTAGCAACTAGGCCCAGCTGGTGCTCGGGTGGTCATTAGATCAATATTCCAAGCTGGAGGTCTTGGATTCGAATCTGTGCATCAACATATTTTTTGGGATAAAGTTCAATATTCATCACGTCAGCCCGTCCACATATGATATGTACGTATGTGTGTATATATATATATATTAAAATATTCGTAGTTACGTTATATAAATATTCATAGTTAATTTATACATATTTAGTTTAATGTGGAGATTTAAGATGGGTATATATATATATATATATATATATATATATATATATATATATATATATATATATATATTTATCTAATACATAAAAAATATAACATAAGAAGCAAAAATATCATAGCTAGGTTTTGAACCTAAGACTTCTGTGTTATTGGGCCATTAAGCTACCACTAAGCCATTCTAATTTATTAGTTAACTAAACAAATCTCAACATTAAAGTAAATTCACTACAAGAAATCACACATTTTATGACGACTTTTTTGTCACGCACAAAATTTTGTCACAATTTGTTAATTAATAATTACGAAATTCATAATCGTCACTAAAACTTTTGCTTTTATGACGACTTTTAATTTTGTTACTATTAATCATTTATATTGTCATTAATTTACACATTTGATAATGATTAACAAAATTTCGTCACAAGTTATTTTGGAGGTAGAATTTCGTACCAAAATTTTGGAGGGAAACCTTTTAGTGACATTTTGTAATAATTGATGGCAGTATTTATTGTTACACAATATTTCTTTCGATGCCAACATAATAGTTTGTCATTAATTATTTGTAAAATTTAGTGACAATGTGCTTTCGTCACTAATATTCACATTTAGTGACGCCAAATACAAATTTATCACAATTTTATATGGAGGCAAAATTTTTCTGAAAATTTTTGGAGGGAAATTTTTTAAAGACAGAAAAATAATAATTTATGAAAATTTGTATTGTCATAAACACTAATTTTATATGACGAGATAATAGTTTGTCACTAATTAGATGAGTGGATAAGTGACAAAAATGGTTCGTCATAAATTCTTATATTTAGTTACAAAGTACGTAATATCGTCACAATTTTATTTGGAGGCAAAATTTTTCTTAAAAATTTTGGAGGGAAATTTTTTAAAGACGAAAAAAAATATTATTTATGACATTTAGTATTGTCAGAAATACCAATTTTATATGACGAGATAATAGTGCGTCACTAATTAGATGCGTGGATAAATGACAAAAATAGTTCGTCATAAATTCTTATATTTAGTGACAAAGTACGTAATATTGTCATAATTTTATTTGTAGGCTAAAAATTTTAAGAAATTTTGGAGGCAAATTTTGTAAAGACAAAAAATTAATAAATTATGACAATTTTTATTGTCACAAATATCAATTTTATATGACGAGATAATAGTGCGTCACTAAATAGATGAGTGGGTAAGTGACAACATTGGATCGTCATAAATTCTTATATTTAGTGACAAAGTATGCAATGACGTCACATTTTTATATGGAGGCAAAAAATTTTCCAAACAAACTTGTATCCAAGCGACGTCCCCGGTCTTCCTTTTATCATTAGCAGCCTCCATTTAGTCAAGAACCTCCATTATCAATTTTCAATAATCCCAATTTGAAGGCAGAAATTATTTGACATTTTAGGTATGTTTCTAGATTTTTAAATTTAATTATAGATTATAAATATTTATATACACTACTATATTTATACACACATAAAATGAACATCTATTTATTCATAGACATCTATACATTAATAAGTAGAGCATTCATTTTGAAATTTTGAATTAAGAAAATGATTAAAACTTATTTGAATTATAATTTAGAGCATTGATTATTATATTTATTAGAAATATATAAATAAATATTATTTAATTGTAAACTATAATCTAAACTATACTATATTCTAATTGTAATTGTAATTAGTGATAGAGATTCATTTTAAAATTTCAAAAATAATTAAAACTTATTTAAATTATAATTTAAAATATTATTATTTTTTATTTGAATTCAATAACAAAACCCGAATCAAATCGTTTTCTTTTCTCCCCCGTACTTTCTCTCTCTTCTCCCTCTTTCTTCCATCCCCAAAACCAGATCATTTTCTCAATTTCCTCCTCTCCTCCAAAGCCGCATCGAAGGAAACTCCGAGCGGAGCACAACAAGTTAGATATGCTTATTAGTCGGATCCAGGCCAAGTCCTTTGAGAGATCAAGCCCCTCGCCTTCGCCGTCTCCATCGCCGCCGCCTGCTCAGGTTAGATCTGCTTATTTCCGTTTTTGTCTACTTATTTTAAATGTTTATTTTTTGAAATCAGCTAGTTTGCAATCTTTTATGTCTTATCATATGCAAGATGCTGGTTGATGAGATATAGTTGATATCATGAAGTTGCACAAATTTTGGGGATTGTTTGAATACCATATGGCAATTAGTAGAATTTAATTTTAGCTACATTGGGATCCTTATTGGGTTATCTTGCATTGCTTTATCTATATTATCGCACAATTTGTGAGATCAATATTCAAAACCCACGCTTCTCTTCAAGATCACTTTTCTATCCTAAAGGGATGCAAACATTGCCTTTAGGTTGTAGATAAACCTACAACTCAATATCCATATTTCAAGAATATAATGTGACTACACTTACAGGAGCCTTCATGTTTCTACACCTCTTTTTGTCAAGTAAGGAAATGTGACACCCCCAAATCCTGGTACTTTATTTCCTCAAGATTTGGTGTTCACTTAATCAAAACATTCATTTCTAACTACCCAATTATAATAAAATTGAATAATAAAAACCTGCCCATACAGGATTAAACTTAAATAAAAATCTCCCAGGTTATCTAACCTTTAATTACAAACATTCAAATGCGAAAAATTAAATAAACTTCATTACAATCTTTAAACCAAAGTCTGATAATAAAACTATCAAAACTATTATAAGTCTTCAGTATTTGGTCATCTTTCCTTTTCCCTTACTGGTGCTAGGTACGTCACCCTTTTCAGCTTTAGCTGTAAGAAATTTTACAGGCAAGAGTGAGCAAACAAGGCCCACTTGGAATAACAACAAGTAATTCTTTAAACTTTTACATCAATTGCAAAAACTAGGCTCAATAGAACTGAAAAATGTGTTCTATTAACTTTTTGAAAATTATAACATTCACTGAGGGTCTAATGACCATGAATCATGTCCACAGTTATAAGTAATCTTTTAACTTTAACTTTAACAGTCATAAGACTATAAGGACTCCATGTACTTAAGGGGATCAACCCTTCGTACAATGTATTGTGCACAATCATTTCAACGCTAAGCGTAAACCTCTAATAAAAGATTTGTTCATCTCAGTATTTAGAATACAAGTCCGCACCAAAGTAGGTTTAGTTTGGATACATTACAGGGTAATTTATAATTCAACGATCATCAACTAAGGATTAGTTGAATACAAAAGCAATAACTGTATGCTATGGAACAATCATAACTGAATCAACATTTATAAATTAGTACAATGCTTTAGGAATAATCTAATAGCATAAACATTGAATAACCATAATATAAATTGCTTGAACAATATTAAGTCAAGGTTATTGAGAATTGGATACTAAGCATGCATAGTGAATAGTAATTTGAACGATAAAGTTGTTCAATACTAGAATATTAAAATAGAACAACTCGCATGCTAAATCACAAGTTACATATTAAAGAAACTTGCTCAATAATAAAATATAAGATTTGGAATACTTGCATTCTCATAAACCAATAGATACAAGAGCTTTATCAAAAATAAACAATCTAACTCTACGAAAGTGTAGAGTTAGCAACTTGTGTAATTGAAATTGAATTAAAAGCAATAACGTACTTAACAAAATTAAACTTGCACCATGAAGTTTTAGAGTTAGAAAACTTGCCTTTAGCACAAGCTAAACCTTACAACTTGAATCAATACCCTATACATATGTCATCACGACATAATTAGTCATTACCAACATTTTATATCTATATAAACAAATATATACATCATGTAGGTCAAATTACCCATTCACATAATCAAACTATGTTAATACTAGTTAACACTTGATAACATGCTCATTCATAGTTTAATACTACTAAAATCATCATTTAACATTCCTATTATTAACACATACCATTTATTTTCAAAATTTGTGTAATAAACTAAATCATTAGACCATTCGCTAACTTTCATTTTGCTTTCCACATTTTACACTGTGGTTGGTATGACTATACATGAAATCACATGCCAAAGATTGGCACTGTGGCGCCAGATTTATCTCTTTGAGCCACGCACTGCGGCACCAGAGTCCGTAACTTCGGCGACCAAGCTCTAACAAACAAGATGAACAAAAAGCCAAATTGGCCTACAAGCTCCAATCTAATAGACTAATTAACATGTAATTCATACAGAGACTTCATGTAAACATATTGTGAAGACTTCTAACATGATTCTACCCATAAAATAACATAAACATCAAATTTACAACACCCAATTTCAATGTTTTCGGCAAAAACTCCATTTTTTGATGTTTTCAATGAAAATCAACATTGTGATTTTGTTTTTCAACCAAAACAGTTAATTCAAAATATCATGGTTATGATTATACATAATCTATCAATTTCAATAGTCAATTTATATATATTAACAATTAATCAAACCTTAATTTCATTTTAAACTAAGCCATACTCATATATTTTTCATATGAACACTCTGTAATATATTTTTCTTCACAAATTGTATACATACATCAATTTATTGACTATGCTCATATATAAGCTAATGAAAATAGTTTTGCAACACTAATTTATCATATAAAGTCATATATAACCAATAATTTATCCTTCATGAAGATTTTTACAAGGAACTTTTAGAAGAGGAAAACTAAACTATAACAATAAAAGATTGAGTGCCTACCTTTGATTAAGAAGATGATAGTTATTCTCAAGCTTTTTCTCTCCAATTCCTTTCTCAAAAACCTGTTAGAATAACTCACTTTTCTCTCTATAGTTTTCTTCTTCTCTCCCTTTTTCTTCTTCTGAGTTTTCTTTCTTCCTAACTCTAACATACGTAGAATAATATAACACATATAGTAATAATATATATTAAATATATAATATAACTCTAGCTATAAATTATATCAGTTATGTAAGCTTTGAAAAATCAAAAGCCATAAGGCCTGTTTGGTTAAGCTAATAAAAATTAACCCATTAACCCTTACACCTTGTTTGGTAAACTGAATTAAAACAAATGGATTAATCCTTATACCTTGTTTGATAAAACATCATTAGATTAAAGACTTAATATGCAATAAGACATGTTTGGCAAAATTAAATTAAACTCTTTTAATTTATTTTAATAATTCCCTTATAGAAAGGTTATTTGTCACACTTCTTATTAAATTAAATAATCAATTTAATCAATTAAAATATTAATCTATTAAATAACTTTAACACATAATTCAATATCACATAAATTATAATTTTATTCAACCAACTAACACTTTATTTTAATCATAAATTCCAATTAAAATACTATAATTCATTTAATCATTATAAGTTCTCTAGCTTACTTATTAAATTAAATTAGTATATAATCTCATAGCAATTAATTTTCTTAGCTCCTTAATTATTTATTCAACAAATAATTAATTAAACCACATCAACTCAAATTGCCATTAAATACTTATATAATTCAATAATTATTTAATATTACACTTTAAAATTTTGGAATGTTACAGGAAAACCCTCAATTATTACACTCCGTTTTTACCCCTCGTAGTAAACCTTCACATATCTATGGTTTTACACTCTTCAATCTGCAATTGAAATTATGAAGACACCTTAGATGTGGAGCTCTATGTCTGCACAGGCTTTCCAGCAGATTATTCTTATTGTTTAAGTTGGTTAGTTATATATATGTTATGAATCCGACTAGAGGCAGCCAGTGCACTTATACTTTTATGAAGGTCCGGTCGATGTATACTCTTATGAACATAATACAATATGTTAGTTCTTACATTAAGATTTGGTGTAGAATAGTTAATGTTTAGTTCTACTGCTCGTAATTTTTTTTAACAATTCATTTATGTAGAGACGATTATCAAAATTATGACGACCCCAAAACCGGTATACATCACCCATCTTTGTTCGCCAGATATAAGGTACTGAATTCAAATACAACTTAATTATACAACCTTCGTGTACAATACGACAAAACATAACCTGTGAGTTTGAATACAAATATTATCTACTAGAGAGTATAAAAACTTAAAAGGAGTCCTCATTACAATTATTATCACACTATTTCACAGAATAGTGAGGACTACTTAATGCACCATCTAGGACCATCGCCATTCCCGACTAGTCCTCGCTACGTTCTCATTTCTCAAGAGAACAATGAAAGCAAAAGGGTGAGCTCAACTAGCCCAAAGAAGAAATATTATGACTAAGATAATGCAGAATAATTTATCGTTAGCCTTAAACAATGTTAAACTGATAAAATATAATAAATATCAAGTTTAACTGCAGTGGAACAAGTAATCCATTAGAAGAGTCAAGTAGAGAATAAAATATACTATCTTCTATGATTTAAAAGGGTTTTTCATCACTTTTATCGCTGGGACTCAGCTTAATAAATAATCCACATCATCGAATCACCCCTGCACTACGGCCAAGGATATTTTTTAGTATCACGACCATAAATTATCCATGCACTACGGGCCAAGGACATTCGTGTATTCATTAATGGTCATGATCATGCCAACAACTGTCCATCAATGAACTATGGGCCAATGAGGACTTTTACCACATCATTTGTAACATTACGGTCATGATTACACCGAATAATCCCTGGTCATAATCATACCAAGTCCATCTATGCACTACAGGCCACATATGATTTTTAACAAAATATAAACATGAGGATGATGACAATGATATAAGAATTCAATAAAACAAGTTCAAGAATTAATTTATCTAGAAACTGATAACATCCAAATTGTCAACATGATACTGCTTTGTAGAGTAAAATTCAAGAATGCTCAGAAGAATATTTCCCTGAAAAGATACTGGATGAAGCGCAAATATAAAGGATATTCCACTAATTTCATGGAGTATAGAAGTCAAAGTTTTAACCAACTGAGTATAATAAAGAATGGAATAACAAAAGAAATCACCATGCATGCGATAAATCGCACAGGCAGGTTATTCCAACAGAATAATAAATAACGGAACCAGGTCCGGCGTAAAACGCAAAGACAGGATATTCCAACAGAATAATAAAGAATGGAATCGGTCCCGGCGAAAAAGCGCATGCATGTGATATTCCAATGTAATAATAAAGACTGGAATAACGGAAGAATTTCACCAAGTATAGGGTAGCCCGCGTATACATGTTATTCCAATAGAATAATAAATAATGGAATAACAGAAGTTCTCTTCATGAATACAAAAAAAATAATACCCCTTACGGGTACAACAAATAATATTTCATACCTTAGAAGAAACAAAATACTTTTCTTCTTTCTCTCTATAGTTTCTCTCTCTAGAGTTTCAGTAAATTCGTAAGAAATAATGAAGAAATGAGCTTCTATTTATAGGAAAATGGACTGAATAGTAACTAATTCATGAACGGTCCAGATTGATTTACTTTTAAACGGACGGTCCATATTGGTTTACTATTAAAACTTAAAGCAACGGTCCATACTGATTTACTATTAAAACTTTAAACCAGCGATCCATATTGATTTACTATTATAACTTTCCACCAGCGGTCCATATAGATTTACTATTATATCTTTAACCAACGGTCTGAAAAATTAGCACATCTCCTCATGGAATAATATTGTACCCAAAAATGATTTGGACTGAAAAGAAATATATCTTACGGGTGAATAGTACTAAGTGAATAGTAACTCGTAAATAGTAACTCATGAATAGTAACTCGTGAATAGTAACTCGTGAATAATAACTCATGAATAGTAAATCATGAATAGTAACTCGTGAATAGTACTCTGACACGAAAAGTGTCCCGAATACCCGATTGAACAATATATCCTCCAGACATCAATTATACTAACACAAATAAGTCCAACACAATGGAACTATAAAATTCATCTTTAATCAACACGAACTTATTCATCATTAATATTATAATTCATAATATTTGACAACCAGGTCGTTCCCTGGAAAGAGGGGCTTTTCGATAAGGATTTCTCCTTATCGACGCCTTGATTAGGTGACCAAACCTCTCCTCGATGTAACTTCTAGACATTGTCAATAATGCAAATAATAATATGAATAACTTTGTTGTCTCAATTATTGATTTAATAATACATCATATTATGCGAGATGATCTTTGTAGCAATAATTTAATCAATAATACGATGAGATATGATGCGTGAACTCTGTAGCAATAATTGAGTATAATTGAGTGACTTCTCACGTAAGAATCAATAATCAATACCTGGTGTGTACTATGCAACCACGCCAGACATCGTACTTTTACTAAGGGTAGTTCAACAGGTTTTAACGGTAACACCTCCGCCGTTATTTTTATAGAAAGATAATTTTGTCATTTTCTAACTACGATAATACTTACATTGTGGGGTCCACTAATGATTGTCTTGGTCGTCATTTAATATTCCCCTGTAAAACGAATATTCCCCAGACCAATCGAATATTATATAACCACTTGCTTACTTTTGCAAAATTTGTAAATATTACCCACAACTATAACATTATATCAAATCAACACCATAATATTCAAAATATAATTCGAGAAAATTATTATTTATTCATAAAAGTTGGGGTCTTACAACCTCCCTTCTTATGAAATTTCATCCTCGAAATTAGGTACAGACTGGTATGTCGAAGAGATGAGTATACCTTGACTTCATCTCGATTCTAACTCCCAAGTCATTTCCTCCACATCGTGGTTTCTCCACAAAACTTTGACTTGAGGTATAACCTTGGAGCGTAGAACATGATCCTTCTTATCCAAGATTTTAACAGTAACTCTTCATACGTTAAATCTTCCTCTATCTCGCCCTGGTTCTAACTCAATAATGTGGTTCGGGTCTTTCACATATTTACGTAACATAGATATGTGTGAAAACTTTATGAACATGAGACATACTTGGCGGAAGGCGTAGTCTATAGCCACAGTTCCTACTCGATCGAGGATTAAAATGGGCCGATGAATCGAGGATTGAGCTTCCTCTCTTTCCAAATCTCGTAACTCCTTTCCATGGAGCAATACGTAACAACACATGATCTCCTATATCGAATTCCACGTCCTTTCGATAAAGATCAACATAACTCTTTTGTCGATCTTGTGAGGTTTTTATACGTTGTCGGATTGTTTGAATCTTTTCCGTAGTCATACATACCAACTCCGGTCCCAACAACGTTGCTTCACCTACCTCATCCCAGCATACTGGAGAACGACACTTTCTTCCGTACAACGCCTCAAATAGAGCCATGCCAATACCTTCTTGATAACTGTTGTTGTAGGAAAACTCCAGTAATGGTAAGAACTTGTCCCAACTTCCCTTGAAGTCAAGGACACAAAGTCTTAATAGATCTTCAGGAGTTTGAATAGTTCTCTTTGACTGTCCGTCCGTCTGAGGATGATATGCCGAGTTAAATCGTAAGTCTGTGCCCATACCTTTTTGCAAATTAACCCTAAATTGTGAAGTGAATCTTGGGTCTCGATCAGAAACTATGGATACTTGCATACTATGCAGTCTTAAAATCTCATTTATATACATACGAGCAAGACATTCAAGTGTTTAAGTTTCTCGTATCGGTAAGAAATGAGTAGACTTGGTCAATCAATCAACAATGACCCAAATTGCATCTATGCCTTGAGAAACCTTAGGAAGACCGGTAGCGAAATCCATGGTAATGTGCTCCCACTTCCATTCTAGAATTTCAAATGGTTGCAATGGACCTTTTGGTACTTGATGCTCCGCTTTAACTTGTTGACAAGTTAGACACCTTGAGATAAACAACGCTATCTCTCTCTTCATATTGCTCCACCAAAATGTATAACGAAGATCATGATACATTTTGGTACTCCCAGGATGGATTGCAAACGGTGTGTTGTGCGCCTCCATCATGATTTTATACTTTAAATCAGGGTCGTTAGGAACACAAAGTCTGGAGTTGACTTGAAGTATTCCTTCTTCATCGATTCTTGCTTCCGGCATAGCAACTTCTTGCACTTTCTTCCTCATACGCATCAGCTCCAGGTCTGTAGCTTGAGCATCTTTAACTTTATCAGTTAAAGTTGGTTCTACTCGTATATTCTCCATCATCACATGGGTCCCTGGAGTCTTTAATTCTATCTCCATCCTTTACAAGTCACACAAAATGGGCCTTTGCGTTGACAATATCGCACTCATACTTGCATATGATCTTCTACTTAATGCGTCAGCTACTACGTTCGCTTTTCTAGGATGGTATTGGATGGTATGATCACAATCTTTCAATAGTTCAAGACAACGTCTTTATCGCATGTTGAGTTCCTTTTGAGTGAAGAAATATTTGAGGCTTTTATGATCCGTAAAGATCTCCACTTTCTCCCCGTACAAGTAATGCCTCCAAATTTTAAGTGCGAAGACAACAGCTGCTAACACTAGATCATGAACAGGATAATTTCTCTCATATTCTTTGAGTTGTCTTGAGGCATAGGCTATGACTTTCCCATATTGCATGAGAACACATCCCAACCCTTTGCCCGAAGCATCACTGTAGATGACAAATTCCTCCGAGCCAGATGGTATTGTCAAAACAGGTGCTGGAACGAGTCTCCTCTTGAGTTCTTGAAAACTATTCTCACATTCTTCGCTCCAACCAAACTTTGTATCTTTCCGAGTCAGCTGAGTTAATGGAGTAGCGATTCGAGAAAATCCTTCCACGAATCTCCGATAATAACTAGCTAAACCGAGAAAGCTACGTACTTCGGTCACTGATTTAGGTTGCTCCCAGCTTTGAATAGCTTCAATCTTTCGGGTCAATGATATTCCATGACTTGATACTACGTGCCCAAGGAATGCTACTTCCTCGCCGTAACTCACATTTCTTCAACTTGGCATAAAGCTTGTATTCACGAAGCTTTTGGAGTGTCAGCCTCAAGTGTTGCTCATGATCTTCATGGCTTTTGGAATAAATAAGGATGTCATCAATAAAGACGACCACAAAGTGATCCAAATATTCCTTGAATACTTGGTTCATCATATCCATGAAGGCAACATGAGCATTAGTCAATCCAAAGGACATGACTAGGAATTCATAATGCCCGTACCGAGTTTTGAAAGCCGTCTTTGGAATGTCATCGGTTCTAATCTTCAATTGGTGATATCCGGAACGAAGATCAATCTTTGAAAAGAATTTGGCTCCTTGCAACTGGTCAAATAGGTCATCAATACATGGCAATGGGTACCTATTTTTGATGGTGACATGATTCAATTCCCGATAATCAATACAAAGTCGCAAACTCCCATCTTTCTTCTTCACGAATAGAACAGGAGCACCCCAAGGAGACGTACTAGGACGAATGAAACCAATATCTAACAATTCCTACAATTGGGTCTTTAACTCCTGAAGTTCAATAGGAGCCATTCGATATGGGTCTTTGGAAATGGGTTTTGTATCAGGTTCAAAGTGGATACAAAATTCAATTTGACGCTCTGGGGGTAGGCCAAGAAGTTCTTCAGGGAATATGTCAGGAAATTTATTAACAATAGAAATATCATTCAAAACTGACGTATTTTTGTTTAAATCTGTGACATGAGATAAGAAAGCTTGACATCCGTTTTTCAATAAACGAATAGCTTTATGGCTTGAAATGACCGTGATTGATTTTAATGGTTTGGTTGCTTGAATTCGCATAATAGGTTGATTAGGAATATGAAAACTAACAACTTTACGAAAACAATCAATTTTTGCATGATGAATTGTTAACCAATCAATCCCTAGAATTACGTCAAACGCAAGTATTTTTAAAGAAATAAAATCGACAGGTAATGTGAGGGTACCAATTTGAACCAAACAAGACTTATAAACAGTGGATGTAATGAAGGTTTCTCCCAATGGAGTTTCCACAGATAAGTCAAAGTCTAATTTCAACGAAGTCAAATTTAATCGTTGAGCGCAGGTAGGAGAAATAAAAGAATGGGTAGATCCGGTATCAAATAAAGTATAGACTTCGCTAGAGTTTATGATAAACTTACTCGTGATGACCTCATTGGGGTTCCTTGCTTTCTGGGAGGTCACAACAAACGCTCTCCCTTGCACTACCGGCTTTGACTTTTCTGGGACGGCCTTTGGTGCCTCCATCCTAGCTGAACTTGTCTTCGGTGAACGACAAAATTCGGCTAAGTGACCTTCTCTTCCACAATTATAACATGCTTTGGATGACATCACGCAGTTTGGACTGATGTGTCCCTCCCCTCCGCATTTGAAGCATATGATAGGTGGTCGTTCTCCTTCCTTAACAACGGGTGCTGGTGCTGACGTCTTTCCATCATTGTTGAATCTCCTCTTCTTGAAATGTCCATTCTTATTATTTTGGCCATGATTACCACCGAAGTGGTTACCATTTCTGGCCTGTTGATTCCCTCCATGCTTGTTGTCACCGCTTCGATGATTGCTCCCACTGGTATTATCATTTTGCCGGCTACTCTCTCTTTGGTTGCGTTGACTCGTTATCGCGCTCCACTAACTGAGCCCTATTTACAACATCTGAATACAAACACAGTTTATGAGAAATAAGATGTTGACGTATCTCCGGCTTCAAACCTCTTAAAATCATCCACGTCATTCTCTCTTCATTATCCACCAAGTGGGACGCAAACTGGGATAACTCGGCAAACTTGGCTTCGTACTACGACACGGTCATATTATTCTGCTCCAACTTGATGAACTCTACCTCTTTAATGTGACGAATACTTTCAGGAAAGTACTTATCGTTGAATAGTTCTTGGAACTTCTCCCAAGACATCTTCCGTGCAGTAGGTTGAGTACGCTTTACCGATTCCCACCAGTAATCTGCCTCTCCTCGCAACATAAAGGCAGCAAAGGAAACCTTTTGCTCCTCAGAGCATCCCAAGACATCAAATGTCTTGGTGATCTGCTTTATCCATGCTTCCGCCTTAAGTGGTTTTGGCTCTCCAATAAACTCCGGTGGTCCCAGCTCCTTGAACTATTTAGCGTTGACCGTCCGAGAGTTTCCATTGTTTCCACCTACATTTTGGACAGGAGCCGCACTCGCCTGCTATTGCATGAATTGCATAAAGCCTCTGAACATTTGATCATTCATCATTTGGTCAGTGTTGTTGTTTGCATGAGGATTGTCGCCTTCTTGATGCACATTATCCTGATTATTGATATGTGTTGAATCAACGGTCGCATGTGCTCCATTGCTTCTCTCAACATTCTCAGATGTCATTTTCAGATACTACCACAAAACAAAAGGTTAATTGACATGTAACATATTATCCCTATATTCTGACCGACCAATTAAATACCAAAAAAAAACTTTGGTAGGTCATACTAGCGAAGGAATTCCCCGTCTCTCCCCTCCTAGTTCTATTCTCACATCTTAGCCAGGGATCATATCCCTAAGCTTTGATACCAACTATTACGATCCCAAAACCGGTATACATCACCCATCTTGGTTCGCCAGATACAAGGTACTGAATTCAAATACAACTTAATTATGCAACCCTCGTGTACAATACGACAAAACATAACCTGTGAGTTTGAATACAAATATTGTCTACTAGTGAGTATAAAAACTCAAAAGGAGTCCTCGTTATAATTATTATCACACTATTTCACAGAATAGTGAGAACTACTAATGCACCATCTAGGACCATCACTCTGTTCCCCGTCTAGTCCCTGCTACGTTCTCATTTCCTGAAGAGAACAATGAAAGCAAAAGGGTGAGCTCAACTAGCCTAGTAAGAAATATTATGACTAAGATAATGCAAGAATAATTTATCGTTAGCCTTCAACAATGTTAAACTGATAAAATATAATAAATATCAAGTTTAATTGCGCGGAACAAGCAATCAATTAGAAGAGTCAAGTAGAGAATAAAATCTACTATCTTCTATGATTTAAAAGGGTTTTTTTTATCACTTTTATCGCTGGGACTCAGCTTAATAAATAATTCACATCATCGAATCACCTCTACACTACGACCAATGATATTTTTTAGTATCACGACCACAAATTATCCATGCACTACGGGCCAAGGACATTCGTGTATTCATTAATGGTCATGATCATGCCAACTGTCGACGTCGGGATTTTTGTGTGTCCCTTTCCGTTACTTATTCTTTGGTGTTCTCATTTTAGGTGAGATTTGTTTGAAAAAACAAGTGAAAAAGTTTCGATATGTATAATGTCGACGATGGACTGTTAAGAGTCGCCAGTTGGTTTTTTAAATGGTTGTACCAACACAACCAAGAAAAGGTTTGCACATTGACCCAAAGTGATGTGACAACGATATACTGGTGCCTGGGAAACCGAGATTCGATTTAGGTCCGTGGACTTGGTTATGCGGGGAAGGTGTTAGGCACCACCGACATCCGTGTTACCACGGTGACCGCCTCTTTTCAAGAAACTATTATCCGAGTGTGTGTGTGTGTGGGTGATGTCTTTTGTTATATGGAAGTTATGCGAGGCCTCGTTCGAACCTATATACACGAGATTTGAATTTATGTAAAATTCAATTTTTAGCAAGATACGGCGGTGATGTTTTATAAAAGAGGTTTTCAAACCACGATGCTCAATAGGAATTGAGACCTTTTACACTCCCATTTTTATTAAGTGAGCGGCTGCATTAATTTTATTTGACGGATGCGAGGCATCCGTATGAAAATAATATACAAAAATAATGTCGACTTCCTCGTGGGTATGGAAACCATCTGAGGAAATTCAGACATCGCAGAATAATTTACAAGCTGCTTATACATGGAAAACGTCCATCATGGGAACCGAATCTAGATCCAATGGGATGAATCTGTGATCACATGATTCCTAGGCTCACAAAATACTGCAGTTTATATGAAAGCACTAAGCAAGTATATATAAAAGCTGTAAATATATATATACAGACAGGATCACCAACCACGAAGCACCTCCATGGGGGATCAAAAATGTAAATAAAGTGTTAAAAGTTATCAACCGCCACGGAGAAACTCCAAAGGGACGTAAACATAAATAAAGTCAGAATATACGGCCAATCGCCAATAAGTAAACTCAGCAGCAGACGAAACGTAAAGAAAGTCAGAAGCGATCAACCACCACGAAGTAAACTCTGTGGGACAATATATATATATATATATATATATATATATATATATATATATATATATATATATATATATAAAAGCAATAAACACAGGATGTAAAATCGGGCTCATCGAGCGAGAGTTCGACCACGCTTCATATATATATATATATATATATATATATATATATAAAAGCGAAGTAAACGCACTGCATCAAATCTAAAGCTTATCGAACAAAGTCCAAACCACAGTTTATATATATATATATAAGTTTAATAAATGCTCGAGCATCAAAGTCTAGGCTCATCGAACAAAGTTCGACACACGATTAATATATATATATATATATATATATATATATATATATATATATATATATATATATATATATAGGAAAGCAAGTAAACACTCGGGCATCAAGTTCAGGCTCAATCGAGGCATAACTCGATAATGTTAGTCTATATATATATATATATATATATATATACTGATGGAATGAAACCATGGCATAGAAGTTGCAAAAAAGCAAGCAACACGACTCTCAAGCGTGTAGAAGGTGTGTGTAAAGATGAAGAGAAAGACTCTAAAGTGTGTGAGAAGGCTTACAGCTGACTGATAAAAAAAGGCTTCTATATCTTTAGAGTGGGTAAACACAAGCTTTTGTGGATACAAAAGAGGCTATATATGAGCTCACATGTGTTTAAAAGTGGGAAAATACACTGTATGGGCGAGTGCAGAGTGAATTGTGCAGGGTTTCCTCGTCTTTTTCCCTTACAAAATGGGCACCCCAAGCCCCATATTTATAGAGGAGGGATCCGCAGGTCTACCTGCGGCACCTAGTAGCAGGTGTACCTGCTACTAGCCCGGGGTGCCTCGGGCAAAGGTGGGTCCCGCCGGTGTCGGAAATGCGTCTGCGTTATTCGCTTCTGGCCACTCATAACTTTCAATCCGGGAGTCCGATGGACGCGTGCCATATCATTCCGGAAAGCTCTTTCCGAGAGCTACACAATGACATATGATTTGACCTTTTTTGATTCCAGGAAGATTGGTCCATAACCAAAATGGCATTTACGGGTTTCCGTCAGGCAATCCGGTGAGCCGTTTTGTGTAGTTTACGCTCCGGAGTTAAGATATCGCTCTTGTGGGACTTCCTTTAAAGTATTTTGAGTTAACATGAGTGTATTTGATTTGAAGTGAAGTTGAGTTGGCAAAATAACCATTTTGCCCCTCCTGGGGTTATCTCCGGTTGTCGCGCAGTTGTAGCAATCGTTTCTCAGGGTTATCTCTGAGGTTGGCTTGCTATTGACTTTGACTATCCTCAGGGTCATCTCTGAGGTTGGCTTGACCTATTCCCATGGTTGGGACTGAGACTAGATACCTCGGGGTCATCTCCGAGATTAATCGGTCTTCTCCGGTGTGTGGTCCAGTATTGTATCTGCAGGCCTCGGGGTTATCTCCGAGGTTGGATTTGGTTACTCCCAGATTGCGATCCAGGATTTAATGATGAACTTTCGGTAGTAACAGTAGAAGAAAATTTTGAGTGTCTACAGATGCCCCTCTTTATCATGTTCATGCAATGCAATGGAATGGACATGATAAAGATTAGTAGACACTTGAAACATGACAAGGTATTTTTAATGATGTAAATCGCAATGTAGTGAATGTTTATGATGAATGTGACAATGTTTTCACAAATCACAGTTCATAAATCGTATATTGCATTTCGTACATCGCACATCGCTTTTTGCATTTGGCCAAATCGCACTTCGCAACTCGTACATCGCATTTCGCATATTGCAAATCTCATATCGCAAATCGCATATCACAAATCGTAATATAATGAATAATATGATGAATGTTAAAATATATTCGCAAATCGCTTTACCTTTACCGATTATTGTTGATGCCTATGCTGGTGTTGACTCCAATGGTTTGGCATTTAATCGCTGATGCTTGTTTGATGAATATAAGTTGAGATGTTTTCCACATCTCTGATGGGGATGACGCTCTGAAATCACCAGACCCTCCCGATGTATTCGCTGGTAGTTTGCAACGGTGCCTATCCTGCTGATCGCCAAACTTTTTTGATTCCCACTCGAACGGTGGTATACGAAGCTTTCATCACTGAACTGTCTTGATGTTGCGCTGAATTGACCCCATTGGTTTAAGAATACCAGATCTTTCGATACCTTCGCTGAAGTATTCCATGGATTACGTCACTAGACTTCAGCTGATGTTATGCTAGATTGATGACAACCACCAGATGTCTCACCCTTCTTGAGGTGATTTGGAGTTTCCCTTCACTGTTGGGTGCTTGTGCCCCATTTTCTTAAGTGTTTGAATACGCAACTCGACTGAACTGATGACTTGAATGTCGCTAAAATCCCTGGAGGGTGTAATTCATTCTTTCGCTGCCCAGATTTGAATGTCGGTGTAGAGTTCTCGATTTGTGAGAATTTAGCGTCGGTTCACAAATTTGATGATGAGGATTTCATTCGCTAGACCTTTTGTTATTGGGCTCCTGCTTTTGCTGAGAGGCTCGATCCCGCCTTAAGATCATTCCATTTCTTGGAATTGGACAAATGCCCCAGTCCTTTCGCATGTTGATGCCGAGGGTTCATATGATAAACTCTCTTTGTTGATGAAGTCACGAGTGAATAATATCTAAATCGCCATTGAGATTCTGATGGACCATGCTGATGGCGCTGACTGGTGCATTTTCCACTTTAGGATGATTGATAAATGCCCTAGTGTTGAGTTGTCGCTGCTTTCGAGATTGCTCCCAATCTTGTTGTAAGGGATCCAATATCCGGTTGTCGCTAATTTTGAAATTGCCCCAGCCTCGCTTGTTGTCTGGGACAGTTGCTTTGATAGATGAGCTGATAAGACACCGAGATCGCGAGAAGCTTTTATCTCTGTACCATATGATGAACATGCAGGTTTTGATGTTGACAGCTTTTCTAGTAATGATGTCACTCTAGTTGAGAGAGATGATGCTCTAACTCATAGAGATACTGCCGTTGTTGAGCGAGATAAGGCCATATCATCCAGAGATGTAGTGATTATTGAGCGGGATATCGCTATATCTGCCTGAGATATCGCATGTAGTTGGCGGTGGATCTGTTTGGCTTGTGTAGAAATCATTGGGCAAGAGATCACATCGTTACCTCCTTCTTCTGAGAGGGAATCCATGTTGGACTTAATAGCCCGCCTATACACTGATTTGTAGATGGGCTTGTATTTTCCTGCACAGACTAGCTTAGCCATTTTGTCATGTACAGTACACATTGTATATATCAAACAACATTTTATATGGCAGGGAAATATATGTTGATTCACTTTCCTTTTAGTTGTGCCCTGCTACTTGCTTGATATTCACTTATTTCTCCAGGACTTTGTGATCTGGATGTATTCTGAACTCTTCCTTGATGAATGGACAGTGAGATGTCTCGTGGATTTCTGAGAATGGATCGTCGATCTGTGTGTATTCCCTACCATCTTTAGTATCTTGGGACTTGTTTCTGTATGTGGCTATGGATAGGAGTGAGTTTATTTTTTCTATGGTGAGACCGGACCATATAACATGGCTGCCTATGTACTCCCGTGTATTGTAGAGATCAGGTCGACGTAGTTCGCCCTGCAGGGAGAGTTGAAAAATGTGATCCCATAAGCAGGTCAGACTGCGGGGAAGAGAAAGTTTGATCCTAGGTTGAGGATAAGCTGGAGGTGTGAAAAGTTTGATTCCATGTATGGATAGCCAAACTGCAAACGTAAGAGGTTCAATTCGGGGTGGGATGACCTAAGTGGTATGATCGCAATAAAGCCAGGCTGCTGGCTTGAAAGGATGTTTCCCTGAGGAGCAAAGCGTGGAAAGGAGTTGTATGTGGTAAAGGGTTAAAGAACCGGAATGACTGGTGATCTGATGATCCAAAACAAGGGTGTTTTCCTAATGGTAACCTTAGACATAGTACCGTTTCACGGTGTCCGACATGATAAGCTATGGAAATTAATCGCCGTCCATTTCCTGTAATCTGAAAGCGTCTCCTGTCAATACCTCCTTGACCATAAATGGGCCTTCCCAATTTGGAGCGAATTTTCCTTTAGACTGAGCTTGGTTGTCAATGATCTTCTTCAAAACCAAGTCGTGTTGTTTGAACTACCGTAGTTGGACTTCTCTGTTGTAGGATCTTTTTTACAAGTAGAGGGTCACTCATGTCTGGGCCACATACTACACCATGGATCTCATCCATGAGTCTTTGAGCTTGGTCTTGGTCCGGACATCTGAGGAGACCTAGTCCTGCATCTTTTTTTGTATATTGCATCTCCGATCAGGTAGAATTTCATAGCAAGTCGATGGATCCGCCTTTTTTCAGTCAGGCTCGCCTCAGCGGGTGTAGATCTATCTTGTGAGTGCTCATTGATATATTGATATCAATGGTGTTGGATGGGAGGTAGCTCATCTGATACTTCTCCAATGTAATTCCCATAGGCTGGAGCCTTTTGTTGGGCAAATGTGAGGGTTAGCATGTCTTCCTTGTCATGTATGTTGATCAAGGAGTCCCAAGTTGCTAGAGCATCTACAAAATCATTCCTATTCCGAGGAATGTGGAGGAAGGATTTTTCTTCAAACTCCGAAGCCATCTGTAGAACCTGCCGATGGTAAGGCAACAACTGTAGAACCTTTTGAAGATATTTTTTCTTTTTATTTTCTTTTTTCTTTTTATTTTCTTTTTTTCTTTTTTCTTTTAGATCGTGGAAAAGAGCCATATGGATCACTAATAGATAGCTCCGGCATTGATGATGCCGAATAACAATCGTATGTAGCAAAGGGCTCCCAAAGGCGTGATGAATGAAGTTTTCTCATGATCATCTTCAGCAACCATGATTAGATGGTACCCCGTGGAGCAATCAGCAAAGGAGTACATGTCGTATCGAGTTGTATTGTCAATGAGTATGTGGATAAACGACACGTGAAAGCTATCTTTTAGGCAAGCTTTATTCAAATCTCTGTAATCCACACAAACTCGCCCCTCCTTTCCCGGTTTTGGCACAGGGACTATGTTGGATAGCCATTCAGGTTATGTTGACACCATGATGATGCCGGCTTGAAATTGTTTCACAATTTCTTCTTTAACTTCTAACTTCCATTCAGGTTTTAATCGCCTGAGCTTCTACTTGAGTGGCGTGAATCCCCTTTTGATGGGAAGGCGATGAATGATAATGTCCGTGTATAAACCGACCATGTCTTCGTGAGACCATGCAAACACATCTTGGAATAGGGTCAATAGAGTAACCATGTCATTCCTTTGGTTTTGAGCGAGGTCTGTACCAATTTGGATTTGTTTAGGGTTTTCTAAGGTTTCGAGGTTTAAAAGAGGTGGTGTGATCAAGATTTTGCTTGGGTTTGTCTTTGACCCATTCTTTGATCTCCTGAGGTATCTCATAGTCCTCTTGTATTTCCATCAAGTCTGAGTCCAACTTTACGTCAAAGTTACAGTCCTTGTGGAGAATAGGCACCTCATCAGCAAGTACATGCACATCTAAATTCAGAGTCCTGAAACAAAATATGCTTTCACTTAGTATAACATTGCTCAATCACACAAAGTGTTAGCTTTCAATGACAAAAAGTAGCTGCTAACATTGTATAAAAAAGTAAGCGGTTATTGCTATCTACAAGGCAGAGAGAGTTTCTTCCCTTTTTACCCTCATCGGCAAATGCAAGGAGTACTGCTTCAATTGTCGAGGGCAAAGTCTTAGTGGACTGCAGTGATGGAGGGGCTATCATCAACCTTCTTCTCCCGAATGATGACCATTACGTTTGAGCAATCATCGTCTGGGGTGTAAGTGTTTGAGAAGTGTTTGTTTGGGTTTTTATTTGGTTTGACCGCACCATTGATGGCTGCCTACGTACTCTTATTGAAGAGGAGATCAGGTCTTTCGTAGTTCAGGCATTGGTTTGAAAAGGTTCAAAGGGGTAAGTGGCGAGAAGAGTGTAGAGATGTTTTTTTTTTATTTACATGAATGGAAAATAAAAGGCATACTACGAAGAAAGTGATACCGTTCCAACATTTTCTGGAACTTGCAACTTCATCCCTTGGATCTACATCTTCTGGGCTAGTTGAGGCCTGATTGTCCAGTTGTCAGTGGTTATGTCGCCTTCAGGGCTCATGACAGAGGTTACCCCTTGATTCTGAATGTCTTCGCTTGTGGCCATAATTCGATCGCTTCCTGATTCAGTACATTCCTCAGGGACGCTTGAAATGGACGCATCGCAAAAAGGGATGAACTCTGGATTCTTTGGTGGGTTGGATTCCCCAACAATCTCACCACCTTTTCCTTCGCCTTCTTCATGGGTTTCAAAGGATTCAACCATGAAATCTCCCTCGAACTGTTGTCGCATTTCTTGCAAAGAACTTTCCTTTTTGGTTTTTTCTTCCTTGGAAAGGATTAGTATTTCCTCCACATCATCCAAGGTGATAAGATCAGGAACGTGGTTGATATCTTGGAACCATAGGACGTTTGATGTTGGCTGTAAAGACCCCAAACTCGGGTACTTGAAACCCGAACTCGGTTCTTCACGATACCATTTCTATGAGCAGAATAATACTAATAATAAAAACAATAATATAAAGATCAACTTAATTTACATATCATCAGAGTCTAATCCCAAAAACGTAACCTTTAAACATTCATTACAAACCATGATATATAATATATATCATACTTGTCTTTAATAATATTAAACTATTACATAAGATAACGTTCATTCATTTAGCAACCTTTCCCTTGTTCTTAGCAGAGCTCTCTGATCGTTCACACTTAGCTGCAAATATTTAAATTAAGCAAGGATGAGCATTTGAGTGCCCAGCAAGTAATAATTATATATATATATATATAAGCTGAAAGAATTTAAATGTTTTCTTTGTACTATTCTTTTACAACAAGTCAATAGTTGTGAAGTATTCTGAACCGATAATAATAATATAACAACTCTCTTTCAAATTTTTGAAACTACATATTGACTATAATCGGGGTTATGGTGACATGCCATGAACATTGTTTACATTTTCGAAAAAAGGTTAAGCGAAATTCATCAGAAACCAATTATAACTTACGTAGCACGGGGTGATCGGCCTGGTTATGCCTGCATTGATCAATACTACATTACAAGAACGATAGGATCGTTCACTCTATCCACCTTGGGTGCATAAACAGTTTTCCCCTGTAGGGATGTTCATACTTGTCTGGGTTTCAAATCAAAGGTTTTATCTTATTCAACAATAATCTATAATTCAACATATATGTATACGGGTAATTGACAAAGGTATATCAACATGTGATTAAATACAATGATTATCCAAGTAGGGACACTTGTATAATCATTTATAGAAATTAACGAACATAATATATATCTAAATTATCATATACTAACATGTTGATATTCAATGAGCGTATATAATATAAGGTTAATAATCTGTACAATAATAATATAGTTTAGAAATATTCTTACTCATGACCATTGCATAAAGAAAATGCAAAGGTTAGATACTTGCCTGATGCGTTGCTTACAATTCAAAACTTAGTTCTATCTTTTATATCACGACCTATCATTAGTCAGATCATTCGTTCGATTAGAACAATATATTATAACACATAGTACTGCATTTCGCAGTCAGCACATAACCTAATCACATTATTACCCATGTTTAATAACCATTGAATCACAAATAATCACATATCTAATTAAATTATCTAAGTCCAGATCAATTTCTAAAACATGTCGGTGTACCGACAGCTTTATCGGTTAATTATCGAGTCTAAGACTCTATTCTGTAACTCAATATTCATACGTATCAGTCATATTATTTTTAAATGACTTATAATAATTTTTAAAATATTTATTATAATTTATCATGAATTTTCAAACATAGGAATCATTATTAAATGATTTAAGTATTAAACAATCATATTATCATTAATATTTAATTAATATTAAACTATTAATGAAATCATTTTCAAAATGTTAAAGTTATTTATAATAACTTGAAATACTTTTAAAGTATTAATATTACCCTTAAATGATTTTTAAAACATTTAAAATCATTTTTAAATAATTTTCATTAATATTAAAGTATTAATGTTTTATTTATCAAAATATTAAAAGTCATTAAGTATAACTTAAAATATTTTTAATTCATTTATATCCTTTTTCATGATTTTAAATTAATAAAATCATTTATAAATTATTTATTTAATATAATTATTAAATAAATTTAATATCATTAATAATAAATTAATAATTAATAATATTAAATTATTAATGAAATTATCCTTTAAATATTAAAAGTTATATTTTATAACTTAAAATATCTTTAAACACTTTATTTTCATTTAAAATAATTATTATAATATTAAAATCATTTTAAACTTAATTATTTAATATAATTATTAAATAACTTTAATATCATTAATAATAATTAATTAATGAAATTTACCTTTAAATATTAAAAGTTATATTTTATAACCTAAAATATTTTTAAATAGCTTATTATTATTTAAAATGATTTTAATATAATAAAATCATTTTAATTAATTTATTTAATTCATTTAGTAAATAGCTTAATTATCATTAATATTAATTTATTAATGAATTTTATCACAAAATATTAAAAGTCATTAAAAATAACTTAAAACATTTTCTTATATCATAATATAATTTTAAATGATTTTCAAGTATTAAAATCATTTTAACTAATTTATTTAATAATATAATTAAATAAATTAAATAATTTTAATATTCCAAAATATTAAATATTTATGAAATATATTTAAAATAATTAAATACTAATTTTTAGAATTTAAAATAATTTTTAATAATTAAAAACTATTTTTTTCTATTTATTAATTAATTTTCGGAAAATAATATACTGTCTGTCGCTAAAGGCCACCTATAGTGACAAAACTTTCGCTATAGGTGTTCTTGGTGTTCTTGAAGCAAAACCCAGAAATCAAGTTAGTAACCGAGTTGGTATGTTTGACCACAAATCTTTCATCACATAGAGTGTTTCTGGACTAACTATGAACTAGATCTTGTAGTATTAGTGCACGTCTACCTGACCCAACAACAAAAATGATCATAACACATAATACAAGAGAGATCTGAGCCTCCAAAAATGTTGTCAGGACTATTCTTCATTTTCTGGGTTACCCAGAAATGAAGAACAGTTCGACCTGTCCCCTTTGGGCTTCCACAATTTGCTAATTTTGTGTTTTTTTTGTGATCTAAAGGTTCTAGATTGTATACTACATGTAGGACTATAAATCTATTACATAATATATGCAAAAACTCAACAGATCTAGCAGATAAAATGTGAGACCCCAGATTTTATCAATAAAGATTTAAATTTTGTCGAAATAATTTTTTAATATTATGGTGTGAATTTAAGATAATATTATAGTTGTGGGTAGTATTTATAAATTTTGCAAAGTATGCAAGTTGTTATAAAATATTCGTTTGGTCGGGTAATATTCTTTTTTAGGGAATATTCAGACGACGTATTTCAATCATCGTGGACCCCTGGCGGAAGTATTGTCGTAGTTAGAAAATGACAAAATTATCTTTCTATAAAAAATAACGGCAGAGGTGTTACCGTTAAAACTGTTGAACTACCGGTAGTAAAAAGTACAAGATATCTGGCGTAGTTGTATAGTAGAGCACACGATATTGATTATTGATGCTTACGTGAGAAGTCACTCACCTATACTCAATTATTGCTATAGTAATTGCTGCATCATATCTCTTATATTATTGATTCAATTATTGTCACAGTATCATCTGTATAATATGTTATAGTATTAAATCAATAATTGAGACGACAATTTATAAATGATTAATAATTGTTGAAAGATTAAATATGTGTTGATTAAAAATAAAATGATTTGTGGTAATATTTATTCAATCCTTGATGTATATAAAGAGTCTGTTATGAGACATTTGTGGTAAATTTGGTTATTTATGGGGGGCCCATATGTCATCATCTAAGAGTTTCTTCGTCAATAGTAATTACTTTCGTCAATAGTAATTACCTTTTTGAATAGTAATTATCTTCGTCAATAGTAATTACCTTCGTCAATGTGAATAGTAATTATCTTCGTTAATAGTAATTACTTTTGTCAATAGTAATTACCTTTGTGAATAGTAATTATCTTCGTCAATAGTAATTACCTTCGTCAATAGTAATTACCTTTGTGAATAGTAATTATCTTAAATCAATAAGTAATTACCTTCGTCAATAGTAATTACCTTTGTGAATAGTAATTATCTTCTTCAATAGTAATTACCTTTACCAAAGCGTCGAACCACTTGTCGCTTCACAATACAAAGGCCGAACCACTTGTCGTTTCACATTACAAAAGCGCCGAACCACTTGTCGTTTCACATTACAAAGGCCAAACCACTTTTCTTTTCACATCACAATCGCCAAGCCACTTGCCTTTTCACATGGCGGGTGCTAAGCTAGAAATCTTCTATAAATAGAGGCCTAGTGCTTCATTATTTTTCATTTAATTCAATTGAAACTCTAGAGAGAGAAACTATAAAGAGAAAGAAGAAAAGTATTCTGCTACTTCACCTTGCCAATATTCAGTTCTTCTAAGGTAGGGAATATTATTTGTTGTACCCGTAAGGGGTATTATTCTTTCTTATTCATGAAGAGAACTGTTGTTATTCCATTGCCTATTATTCTGTTAGAATAACCTGTATACATGGTTTACCCTATACTTGGTGACATTCTTCTATTATTACGTTGGAACATCACGCTCGTGTGTTTTACAGGACTGGTTCCGCCTTCTTTATTATTACGTTGGAACATCACGCTCGCGTGTTTTACACCATACACGGTTCCGTCTTTATTATTCTCGCTGGAACATCACGTGCGTGTGTTTTACACCGGACCGGTTCCGCTCTTTATCATTCTGTTGGAATATCCTATCTCGTGTGTTTTACATCTGGATGCGGGTTCCATCTTTATTATTCTCGTTGAACATCCAGCCGGTGTGAATTTCATCCGACTGGTTCCGTTATTTATTATTCGTTGGAATAACCCGCTGTAAGTGGTCTATCGCATGCATGGTGATTTCTTTTGTTATTCCATTCTTTATTATACCAAGTTGGTTAAAACTTTGACTTCTATACTCCATGAAATTAGTAGAATATCCTTGATATTTGCGTTTCATCCAAAGATCTTTTCATGGAAATATTCTTTTGATCATTCTTGAATTTTACTCTACAAAACAGTATCATTTTGACAATTTGGACGTTAATAATTCCTGGATAAAATAATTCTTGAACTTGTTTTATTGAATTATTATGTCATTGTCATCATCCTCATGTTATATTATGTTATCTTCGGCTTACGTGTATAGATGAACTTAGTATGATTATGACCAGGGATCATTCGTTATAATCATGGCTTGTTATAAATGATGTGATAAAAGTCCTCAGTGGCGTGTAATGTAGTGATGGATAGTTTTTGGTATGATTATGACCAGGGGTGATTCGGTATAGTCATGACCATTGATAATTTGATGAATATCCTTGGCCGTAGTGCAGGGGTGATTCGATGATGTGGATTATTTATTAAAGCTGAGTCTCAGCTATAACAGTGATGAAAAAACTTTTAAAACCTAAAAGATAGTAGATTTTATTCTCTACTTGACACTTTTAATGGATTGCTTAATCCGCTGCAGTTAAACTTGTTGTCTATTGTATTTTATCGGTTTAACAATTGTTGAAGGCTAATGATAAATTATTCGCATTATCTTAGTCATAATGTTTTTCATCGGGCTAGTTGAGCTCACCTTTCTTTTTCACCGTTCTCTTCGTGAAATGAGAACATATTTGGGACGAGTCTGGGAACAGAGTAATGGTCCGTGAGGATAGCATTAGTAGTCCTCACTATTACGTGAAATAGTGTGATAATAGTAGTAATGAGGACTCTGTTGAGTTTGTATAATATCTAGTAGACAATATTTGTATTCAAACTCACGATTTATGTCGTATTGTATACCTACGCTTATATTAGTAAGTTGTATTTGAATTTATGTACCATGTAAGTGGCGACCCAAGATGGGTGACGTATACCTAATTTTGGGGGCGTCACAGTTGGTATCAGAGCTTAGGGATATGATCCATGGCTAAGATGTGAGAATAGTACTAGGAGGGGAGAGATGGGGAATACCTTCACTAGTATGACCTACCTAAGTTCATTTGGTATTTGATTGGTCGGTCAGAGTATAGTGATAATATGTTGCATGTCAATTAACCCTTATTTTGTGGTAGTGTTTTAAAATGGCATCCGAGAATGTTGAGAATAGCAATGGAGCACAGGAGACTGTTGATTCTCCACATATCAATAATCAGGACAATGTGCAACAGGATGGCGATAATCCTCCTGTAATTGACGAACGACGGTACGTTTAAGAAGTTTTTAGAATTCATGCAACATCGGTAAAAGCGATCATCATCCAAAAACGTAGGTGGAAACACGGAAAACTCTCGAGCCGATCACCGCTAAACAATTCAAGGAGCTGGGACCACCGAGTTTAAGGGAGAGCCAAAACCACTTGGCGGAAGCATGGATAAAGCAGATTACCAAGATATTTGATGTCTTGGGATGTTCGAGGAGCAAAAGGTTCCTTTTGCCGCTTTTATGTTGCAAGGTGGAGAGGCGACATCTTGGTGGGAATCGGTAAAACGACTCAACCTCATTGATCAAGATATCTTGGGAGAAGTTCCAGGGAGTCGTTTCAACGACAAATACTTTCCGAAAGTATTCGCCACATGAAGGAGGTGGAGTTTATCAAGTTGGAACAAAACAATACGACGGTGTCGCAATACGAGGCAAAATTTATGAGTTATCACGGTTTTCGTCCCACTTGGTGGATAATGAAGAGAGAATGGGTTAATGTTTTTAAGAGGTTTGAAGCGTAGATACGTCAACATCTTATTTCTCATTAACGCATTTTATTCGGATGTTGTAAATAGGGCTCGATTAGTGGAGGAGCGATAACGAGTCAATATAACTAAAAGAGAGCGGTAAGCAAAATTATAATACCAAATGAGAGTAGTCATCGAGCGGTGACAACAAGCGTGGAGGGAATCAACGAAGTTAAATATGGTAACCACTTTGGTGGTAATCGTAACAAAACAATAAGAATGGACATTTCAAGAAAGGAGATTCAACAATGATGGAAAGACGTCAAGACCAAAGACCCGTTGTTAAGGAAGGAGAAAGACCACCTATCATATGCTTCAAATGCGGAGGAGAGGGACACATCCGTCTCTAACCACGCCATGTCATTCAAAGCATGTTATAATTGTGGAAGAGAAGGTCACTTAGCTCGATTTTTGTTGCCATCAAGACAAATTCAACTAGGATGGAGGCACCAAAGGTCATCCCTGCATAAACCAAAGCCTAGAGTTTAAGAGAGAGCATTTTTTTTCTCGTGACGAGGAACCTGAATAAAATTATCACGGGTAAGTTAATCATAAGCTCTCAAGTCTATACCGTGTTAGATACCAGTTCTACCCACTCTTTTATTTCACCTAGTTGTGTTCAACGTTTAAATTTGACTCCGAAGAAGTTAAACTTTGACTTATTGGTTGAAACTTCGTTAGTAGGAGCCTTCGTTACCGCTACTATTTTTTAAATCTTGTTTGATTCAAATAAACATTTTCACGTTACCTATCGATCTTATCTTTTTGAAAATATTTGCCTTTGATGTGATTTTAGGAATCAATTGGTTAACTACTCATCATGCTTTTCGTCAGGTTGTTAGCTTTTATATTCATAACCAACTTGTTGTGCGAATTCAAAGTAACCAAACCACTAAAGTCAATCATTGTCATATCAAACCATAAGTAAAGAGCCCCGATCCTTTCGTTGTTGACTTCCTTGTGTGAAATGCAGAAGCGGGGACTTTTCAGTAGGCGACGTCGTGGATCAAGATGGCAAGTTGATAGGTATCATTGTGAGGTGTTATCCAGGTTAAGGGATAGAAGTCACAGTTGGTATTAATGTGACGTACTATCCAAGTCTTGGACGAGAGTAACAGTTTTGAATGATATTTCTATCATTAATAAATTTCTTGGCGTATTCTTGAAGACTTCCTAGCCAACCATAGAACGTGAAATCGAATTTTGTATTGACCCCAGTACAAAAACCCATTTCTTAAACCCTCAAATATTTCTTCAACTAAAAGGATCTGTTTACGTGGATTATGATGAAAGTCATAATAAAAGTATAGAACTGATGAAAATCATGGGTATATGGAGTATTAGTAAGTTTTATGATAAGTTATGTGGGTTAGTATGTGAAAACATGAAAATTTCTTAGAAATCACAAAGAGTTGAAAATCAGATTTTGGGTGAAAAACGTAACATGAAATTCAATTGACCATATCTCCTATTATATTTTGAATTTTTGAGTGTGGTTAAGTCCTAGAGTTAATATCTATGAGTTACATAACTAATCCAAGTGAAATTACTGGAAAAGGTGTTGTAGATTTTTGTGTGGACTGATTTTAGCAAAGGAGTGCAAAGTTGCAAAAACCGAAAAAGCTGCTGCCATGATTTTAGACGGGCTGTTTCGGTCACTTAAATTATGAGAAAAATTCTGGCCTTTTGGGACATGAAGGTATATGGTATAAAGTACCTCCTGTCCAAAAATGAACTCATTCTGACTTAAAATGAGCAAGTTATGACTATTTCAATGTTTAGGTTTTTCCGATTAAAAACGCTATAACCGGAGTTCTATAACTCCGATGACCATGAAATTTAAACCTGGAAGCTCACGTTAACATGGGTAAGGTCCTGTCAAGATTTGGGAATTTTGAAGTTAAACTTGAGGTAGCTAATTTCTTAAGGAATTAATTAGAAATTGATTTTTGAAAAATAGTAAATAAATTTTTAAAATTTAGAAAAATATGTTTTCATTATGGGACTATATTATGCTAAATCCCAGTAAAAGAAATATTTTGGGACTGATTTGGTCTTTTTCATGAAAATAGTTTAGTTACTGAACATATGAGTTAAATATGTTATGTGAAGTAACAAAGTTGAAAATAGGATTTTATGGCTAGAGAATCCTATATAGAGTATATGCATATTTTTGAGGATTTAATAATTGGTGATGATATCTTATGAGTATGGCATTTTGAATGATTAAATGCATTATATGGTAAAGCGTAAACAATTGAGATAAATTGTTTATAAATTTAAGAAGTGATTAAAATATTGTTATAATGATATTAGATTATAAGATTATTAAGTGATTGATAACATGGGGATATTCTTGAATCCTGGATAAATTATATTATAAATGTTTAATATTTATCCTTTATCTCATTTGATTGATTCTTTATATCATTATCCTCATGTTTATATTATGTTGAAAGTTATCTATGGCCTGTAGTGCATAGATGGACTTGGTATTATTATGACCAGGGATTGTTCGGTATAATCATAACCGTAATTGAAAACACGATTATCTTTGGCCGTAGTGCATGGATAATTTGTGATCGTGATACTAATGAATACACGATTATCTTTGGCCGTAGTGCATGGATAATTTGTTGTCGTGATACTAATGAATACACGATTATCTTTGGCCGTAGTGCATGGATAATTTGTGGTCGTGATACTAATGAATACATGATTATCTTTGGCCGTAGTGCATGGATAATTTGTGGTCGTGATACTAATGAATACACGATTATCTTTGGCACGTAGTGCATGGATAATTTGTGGTCGTGATACTAATGAATACACGATTATCTTTGGCACGTAGTACATGGATAATTTGTGGTCGTGATACTAAAGAATATCCTTGGCTTGTAGTGCAGGGATGATTCGATGATGTGGATTAATTATTGAGCTGAGTCTCAGCAATGAAATATTAATTCATGGATGTGGTAAAAGTCATCTTTCGCCGTAGTGCGTTGATAGACTTGGTATGATTATGACCAGGGATTATTCAGTATAATCATGATCAGATTGAAAAACACGAATATCCTCGGCGAAGAGTGCATGGATAATTCGTGGTTGTGATACTATTGTCGAGTCTTAGTATTATTGGTTTCTGAGTTGTATATCTTTGGCCCGTAGTAAAAGATGAATTGTGAATAAATATCTTTGGCCGGATTGCAAAGATGAATTTAATGTTTTCAAACGATAAAGGTATTCAAGGTATCCTCACCTCTTTATCATACCAGGTATGTACCCTAATTTCGAGGGCGAAATTCCATAAGGAGGGGAGATTGTGAGACCCCAGATTTTATCAATAAAGATTTAAATTTTGTCGAAATAATTTTTTAATATTATGGTGTGAATTTAAGATAATATTATAGTTGTGGGTAGTATTTATAAATTTTGCAAAGTATGCAAGTTATTATAAAATATTCGTTTGGTCGGGGAATATTCTTTTTGTCGGGGAATATTCGTACGATGACTCAATCATTGGTGGACCCCACAACGGAAGTATTGTCGTAGTTAGAAAACGACAAAATTATCTTTCTATAAAAATAACGGCAGAGGTGTTACTGAATTAAAACCGTTGAACTACCCTTAGTAGTAAAAGTACGAATCTGGCGTAGTTGTATAGTAGCACACGATATTGATTATTGATGCTTACGTGAGAAGTCACTCAGCTATGCTCAATTATTACTATAGTAATTGTTGCATCGTATCTCTTATATAATTGATTCAATTATTGTCACAGTATCATCTGTATAATATGTTATAGTATTAAATCAATAATTGAGACGACAAGTTATAAATGATTAATAATTGTTGAAAGATTAAATATGTGTTGATTAAAATAAAATGATTTGTGGTAATATTTATTCAATCCTTGATGTATATAAAAAGTATGCATTATGAGACATTTGTGGTAAGTTTTATTTTTTTTATGGGGGCCCATATGTCATCATCTAAGAGTCTCTTAAATCGATAGTAATTACTTTTTCATCAATAGTAATTACCTTTGTGAATAGTAATTATCTTCGTCAATAGTAATTACCTTTCTTCACAATAGTAATTACCTTTGTGAATAGTAATTATCTTCGTCAATAGTAATTACTTTCGTCAATTGTAATTACCTTTGTGAATAGTAATTATCTTCGTCAATAGTAATTACCTTCATCAATAGTAATTACCTTTGTGAATAGTAATTATCTTCGTCAATAGTAATTACCTTCGTCAATAGTAATTACCTTTGTGAATAGTAATTACCTTCGTCAATAGTAATTACCTTTACCAGGCGTCGAACCACTTGTCGTTTCACATTACAGGCGTTGAACCACTTGTCGTTTCACATTACAGGCGTCGAACTGTTGGGTTTGTAATATTCATCAACGCAATCAAATTGCAAAATTAAGCGGAAGCGTGTAAAATCAGAGTTTAAAATATTTACAAACCATATACCCGGATCACCCTTTATGCACAATTATTAATTAAACGAAAAGATAAAGAATAAAATCATACCCTTGAAGATCGAGCTTCCTCGTGTACAAGTTCACCTCCAAATCCTTTTCGCTCAACTTGAATCCACCGGGGTTTTGTTCCTTCCTTTGATCAACGTTAGCCACCCATGTGTTTGGCCTCTAGAGGTGATCCACCAAGGAAGAAGAAAATTCAAGAAGAAGGGTGGTTGGCTAAACCCTAGTTTTTCTATCTCTATAGAAAGGGTGTACTCTCCCAACAATTGGAATTATTACGTATGTTGAAAAAATCAACAAACCATACCACCCATAATAAGACTCCTCTTATTTATAGATGTGGGCAACCCACCTTAACAAT
Organism: Panax quinquefolius; assembly: GCA_020205615.1. Taxonomy (NCBI): domain Eukaryota; kingdom Viridiplantae; phylum Streptophyta; class Magnoliopsida; order Apiales; family Araliaceae; genus Panax; species Panax quinquefolius. The sequence goes on along the minus strand of CM035169.1, from coordinate 49,697,563 downwards.
TAAGGAATTGGATTTTAATTAATTAATTCTTTTAATTAATTAAGCTCCCTAATCTTATTAGGGATAATTAATTAAACTCCTTTAACTAATTTTCCTTCCTAATCTAATTAGGAATAAATGAGAGTACTTATATTAAATTAATTCCTAAACTCTTTTAGAAATTAAAATAATAATAATTGTAATAATATTAATAAGACTCCTCTTATTAATTTATATTTAATATTTCTAAAATATTAAATAATAAATATTAAGCTATTTAATTTATTCTATCACCATAGATTAAATTAAATATACATAACATATTATTACGATTATGCCATTTACTTCTTAAATAATTATTCTTCCTTTTATGGTGTGACCCTTTAGGTTCTCCATATTAAACCAGTTGTGAATAAATCAATTAGAACAATTCTAATCTTATTTAAATAAATAAATTAAACAATTAATTTATTTAAATAAATAATATTTATTCTACAATAGGGATAAGCCTCCCTAGCGATCAACGACTTTCCAGATAATATAGATTTCAACATTAATCATAAAAGAACCTTTGAGTAAATAGTTACCGTACAATTCAATCCTTCCACCATACAATGTCCCAATTAAATATAAGGCATGGAATTCTTTGTCAAGTCTTATTTTATTTAATTATATGTATTTCGATCCTTAAATGCACAACTCAAATAATGCAAATTAGAAACTCCTTTCTAATTTCATTACGCGCCGCCAAGGACTCTTGGGTTGTCATTTATCGAATCACATAGGACATTTCTCTTCTTTTATTAGAAGTGGTAGATTCTTTATTGATCATACATTATCTCCATGTACAACTTATTATACCCAAGCATACCCTTTGATATACCCTAAGGGTCTTAAGGAATAAGTCAAAGTATAACTCATCATACACAAGATACTATGATGATCTCAAGTCCAAGGATTACTTGTACTACTATCACTACAGAATTCCTATTGATGAGCAAATAAAACTCCATTAGGTATTCCTTAGCGAGCCAATGCGTCAAATGAACTTATTCTCTAATAAGCACCTACATACTTGCTTTAGTGTCTCCACACAAATGATCATGAGATCAATCATCCTCATCCAATGAGCAAAGCAACGTATGTACCAATCTATCCGGATTCACTAATCCCCAATTTAGTAATCCAACGATTGGGAACTATTTTAGTTTTAAGCTTTCTAAGAATTTAGATCTCATTAGAATGATCATCATCATTATTCTAAAAGCATTGCTTAAAACTATGGGTTTATCACATATTATAAAACAAAGATCATGTAGATAATTAAAAACCTTTAATAAATTAATACTTTTTATTAATAAATGAATAAGATTGTTTACAAAGTATATGCTTTATCATCAAACATGATTGGCTTGTGTGCATACTACTTTCAATCTCCCACTTGCACTAAAGTCAATCGTCATGATATCTCATATACTCTTCTTCTCTAAGTGACGATTATCCTGCTGTTGGATAAGCTTTAGTTAATGGATATGTAATGTTGTTCATGAGAGTCCACTATCTCTATAGTGATTTCCCATCTTTCAATGATTCTAATAATCAAATGAAAGTGCCACAACACATGTTTAGATCCAAGATGAGACTTAGGAACTATTCCTAGTTCTGTAATGAACTTTTAATCCAAACAATCAACTTGCGACTTCATTTATAGCTATATACTTTGTCTTTATCACTAAACCAAAGAACTCTTTTTTTGTTTGGAACCTTTCAATTCAATCGCACCAATCGTTGTTCAAGGTAACCCTTTACCTTAAAGTGGATTTTTCTGTCGTCTTGGTTTGTCTGAAAAACTTGAGTCTGTTAAGCCCTTAGTTTTAATTAAGACCCACCATGTATGCTCACATCCTTAGTGCCGGTTAAGAACTTTAAGATGTTTTTCACTGTCTTACAGTGATCTTCTCCAGAATATGACCGATCAACATCAGGTCTCGTATATTTCATTGCATACATGATAGTTACTCATGTGATCTCTCTTTTGGAGTCTGTGGGGACTATTAAGAGAGATTCACTCCATAGCTCATCGACATGAGACATCTCTTGGAGTTTGCTATGCTAAACGACTTTAGCATCAAATGAATATCGTTCCTTGGGTTAAGTCGAGCATCCTCTTGAATCTATCTACATAGATTTTATCCCCAATTAAGATACTCTTCCCAAACCATTCATGGAGGAATGTTTAGAACAACTTTATCATTCTTGATTGTAGCATTGGTATGTCATTCCTTATCCATAGTATATCAACATATAATATTAGGAATGTCACGATGCTCCCAATCGTCCCTTTGTACACACTAGAAGTCTTACCTCATCGAATGTAACTCGGATCATCATCTTCTATGATGTGTACCTCATCATCATCATCCATGATGAATCCATACTCCTAGGTATCTTTGATACTATTCATTTACGATTCGGTTGTGGTACAATAGGTCTATCTATAGGTTCCTCTTATTTGACTTATAGTGTTTTGTGGTTCTTGAACTCTTCAAGATCTATTATCCTCCCACTAGCCCCTTCAATGATAAACTCATTTATCTTAGAAGGCAGCGTGTTTCGCAACAAACACCTTTTGCTAACTAAGATTATAGAACATATACCCTAAACTTACTTTAGGATGTCCCACAAATCGACACTTGTCAAATCTTGTCCCAAGCTTATCCTTTGAAACCTTTTTCACATAAATTGGACAACCCTTATCTTAACATACTTAAGATTAGGAATCCTCCCCATCCATAACTTTTATAGAGTCTTGAAATTTGGATTTTGAGGTTACCTTTTCAAAGATATGCAGCCATTTCTAGGACATTATCCCAGAAGAATACTGGAATGTCGGTAAAATCATTATGGACTGCACCATGTCCAACAAGGTACGATTTTTCATTTAGATACATCAATCAATTATTGCGTATCAGGATGTGTCCATTATGAGAAAACCATTTGAGATGATCTAGAAACTTATTGCACAAGTATTTATTCCTTGATCTAATCAAAGAATCATAAAACTTTGTCAATTTGTTTCACTTCTGAATTCTTTGAACCTTTCAAATAATTCATACTTGTATTTCAACAAGTACATACATTCAACTCTTTGAATGATCATCTCCTTTTCTTATACTAATTTGTTCAATATGCAAAATTATTTTCATGTAAGTCAAGTTTACAAAATTTATTAAGTAATATTCCGATTCTATACAATAACATTATTATTATAAATGAAGAACAACAATTGTTCTTAATTATAATACCAAAGATTTCATTGTCCAACAATAAAATGGAATTAATGTTTCAACGAGAACTGGAATACAATAACAACTTATTGACTTAATAGATTTGCCCGTAGGCATTGCTAAACTATAAGTTTCTATAGCTAATGCAGCAACCTTTGCTTCATTTTCCACACATAGGATTACTTATCTTTGTTTAGCTTTCTACTTCTACTTGGTCCCTTCATAAATCTATATTTATGATAACCAAAGTCGTTATCCAAATACCCAAGTAGAACCTTGACTTAAAGAAAAAAATTATTTTAAATCATGGACAAATTTGTATTTTAACCGAAACTTCACTAAGCTTCTTTGGTTAGCCACTGCAAGATGCTTCTTGCAGTTTCTTTCCGATGTCCAAAGCTTATTGTAGTGGAAGCAAACTCCTTTGCTATCCGTATCGATTTTGTTCTTATTATCCTTTGTTTACGCCTTTCTATTTACCTTCTTTGAATCGTTCTTCTTTTTCGGAAGATCCTTTTGGCCCTACCGGTAAGACTTGGTCTTTCTTGGTTGGAAAGTGACTCTCAACATTTTTCAACATGTTAAGCAAATTAGCAAAGCTGATATCTAGCTTGTTCATATGAAAAATTCACAACAATTGTGAAAGGAGTCCGGGAGTGAGTGCAAGATCAAATCTTGGCTCAACTCTCCATCCATGACAAAACCAGTTGTCCTAATTAATCAATCAAATTGATAATGTTAAGGACTTTTATCTATACTGTAGTGCCATTGGCCATTCTAGATCGGAAGAGCTCCTTAGATATCTGATATCTATCAGTCCTACTTTCCTCACCATCAACTACTTGATGTGCAGGAATATAGTAGGAGTATCCATAGTTTCAGGCTGACGCTAAAGCTTGTTACTCATGGATACGAGCATGATGCATTGAGCCAATCATGCATCATCATCTTGCCACTTTCTAAAAGTAGCAATCTCTTCCTCAGAGGCATTGTCTGCAACCATTGCAGGGATAGGCGTATTAAGGACATAAGATAGCTTTTCAGCCGTGAGAACTATTCTCAAATTCCTTAACTTATCCGTTTAATTCGGTCTGGTTAATTTAGCATCTAATATGCTTTGCAGTGATAGTAATTTAGACATTGTAAAATTCTGTAAATGAATTTGTAATTAACAACATTTTAACATACATTCTTTTATTAATTACCAAAATAATTTAGGTCTTGTTTTAAATTGGTATCTCCCACTATTTTCTTCAAACTATATTACCCTCACTTATATAGTTCGGCAAAATCTAATTAAAGATTTGCTAGTGAGAATAAGGATCCCATTTCAAATGTATATAGCCTTGTGGTGACACAACAAACTATATATAAATAAATAGGTAGACAACTTTTGTCAATTACATCAACTATGCAACTCCTTGTATTTTGCCTCTTAGATTATTTTGATCAAGTGGTGGCACATCCGAATCAAAATTATCCAAGTTAAGTCCGACCTAGCACTCCATATATTCAAAAAAGAAAAATATCATCCTTGTGGTGACACAACAAAACAATATTGTTCAATTTTCTTTATAAGCATCAAATGTGATAAATTAACATCTTAAATACTTAATACTTGCCTTGTGGTGACACAACAAACTCATATTAAATATTTAATACTCTATTAATTTTATCATGCTTAGAAAGCGACGTTCGATATTCCAAATATCTTTGAACGCTTAGGACTTAATATAAAAATTGAGGGGTTTGTTATTAATTTGTCTCATCTTGTTTAGCGCATTTATATATATATAAAATACGCGTAATATATTAATTAACATGCGAAGCATGTTTGCATAATATATAATATATATATAGTATAAGCATGCATATAGAATACTATATTCTACCCGGATTGATTATGGACTTTTATTCTAGTTTGGTTCACTAGAGCCACCAAGTGAACCAAAAGGTCAAAACCCCAGGGGTGCAAGAAATAATATTTAAATATAACTATTACATTTAAACCTGCTCTATTACAAGCGGGTCTTCAAGCGCTTCTTGTCCCTTGATCTCTAATTCTTTAAAATAATTCTAAATATTCCTATTACAAAACTATTTAAAACAAATAGAAACCTTGATCGTGATCGAGGGAAGTACATAGGAGAGAGATAGAATTTACATTAAGAAAAATTAGAAGAAGGCGAGTACGCAGAGACCCCATTTAATAAAACCCATACATTCATGCATCCAACTAAAATAAAATCCAATCGCATTGGTCGATAGTCCATAATCAATCCCATTTATTATCATACACATCACCATATGCATCAATAAATAACATTCATCTCATGAATAATAAACATTTAATATATATATTGATATCATTTAATGGGCAAATTTAGTTAGTATAAAATCTAATTTTGAATCAAAATAAACTCCTTTATTTTAATCCAAATTTAAATCAAAATAAAACTATTTTATTTTAATTTATCCAATTTTGAATAAAATAAACTATTTTATTTTAATCAAAATCTTTAATCAAAATAAACTCTTTTATTTTAATTAATTGTGGAATCAATTCCATGTAAAAAAAAAAATCTTTTATTAAAGGAAACACGGATATTCTTTTCCTATTCACAAATAAACTCCTTTATTTTGAATAATATGAAATCTATTTCATATCTAAATAAACTCCTTTATTTAAGGAAGTTAGGATTTTCTTTCCTATTCACAAATAAACTCTTTTATTTTTGAATAATATGAAATCTATTTCATATCTAAATAAACTCCTTTATTTAAGGAAAGATGGATTTACTTCCTATTCACAAATAAACTCCTTTATTTTAGGAAAAATAAAATCCAATTTCAACTCCAATTAGTTATCATGGAATCCAATTCCAACTCTAATTAGTTAGCATGAAATTTAATTTTAAAATTAAAATAAACCTTTTTATTTTAAGATTAAAATAAACCTTTTATTTTAATATTAAAATAATTTTTATTTTAATTATAAAATAATTAATATATATATATTATATTAACGTATAATATATATATATATATATATATATATATATATATATATATATATATATATATATATATATATATAGAACCTTGACTTAGTTTGTTTCATTCCTTTTAATGACTTCCATGCAATCCATTCCATTTCGTTTTTTTTTTTTTTTTAATTATTCAGGCATGTCAATTTCCGTGTTGTTGTTGCCTTTTTGTCTTTTATTATTCTTGCTGCTAATTTCCAAAAAAAAACGGCAACTTATTTTACAACACCTTGATGTTAGGTTTTTTATATAAAAGAATCAGCATCACTAAATCAAGGATTTGGCAAATATATCTTTTTGTTAGCAACAAGAATCCTTTACCATGCATGTATTTCTGCGAAATCATCATATTCCTAAAGAATTACAAGTGATAACCACTTGCTTACATGCACATGAAAAATAAAAAAAAAACGTGAATCTGTTGTTGCCTTAAAAAAAAAAATTGGTCCTTTTTTTTTTTTTTTTTTTATTTATTAAATTTTATACAATAAAATTATGCCCAATTAAATTGTTCTAAACACATATATCAATATACATATCAATCTGAACAATTAATAATTTGCATAAAAAGTTTGGCTCGATACCCTTTGTTGGGTTTGTAATATTCATCAACGCAATCAAATTGCAAAATAAAAGCGGAGCGTGTAAAATCGAGTTTAAAATATTTACAAACCATATACCCGGATCACCCTTTATGCACAATTATTAATTAAACGAAAAGATAAAGAATAAAATCATACCCTTGAAGATCGAGCTTCCTCGTGTACAAGTTCACCTCCAAATCCTTTCGCGTTCAACTTGAATCCCCAGGGGTTTTGTTCCTTCCTTTGATCAACGTTAGCCACCCATGTGTTTGGCCTCTCAGAGGTGATCCACCAAGGAAGAAGAAAATTCAAGAAGAAGGTGGTTGGCTAAACCCTAGTTTTTCTATCTCTATATAGAAAGGGTGTACTCTCCAACAATTGGAATTATTACGTATGTTGAAAAATCAACAAACCATACCACCCATAATAAGACTCCTCTTATTTATAGATGTGGGCAACCCACCTTAACAATTAAGGAATTGGATTTTAATTAATTAATTCTTTTAATTAATTAAGCTCCCTAATCTTATTAGGGATAATTAATTAAACTCCTTTAACTAATTTTCCTTCCTAATCTAATTAGGAATAAATGAGAGTACTTATATTAAATTAATTCCTAAACTCTTTTAGAAATTAAAATAATAATAATTGTAATAATATTAATAAGACTCCTCTTATTAATTTATATTTAATATTTCTAAAATATTAAATAATAAATATTAAGCTATTTAATTTATTCTATCACCATAGATTAAATTAAATATACATAAATATATTATTACGATTATGCCATTTACTTCTTAAATAATTATTCTTCCTTTTATGGTGTGACCCCTTTAGGTTCTCCATATTAAACCTAGGTTGTGAATAAATCAATTAGAACAATTCTAATCTTATTTAAATAAATAAATTAAACAATTAATTTATTTAAATAAATAATATTTATTCTACAATAGGGATAAGCCTCTCTAGCGATCAATGACTTTCCAGATAATATAGATTTCAACATTAATCATAAAAGAACCTTTGAGTAAATAGTTACCGTACAATTCAATCCTTCCACCATACAATGTCCCAATTAAATATAAGACATGGAATTTATGTCAAGTCTTATTTTATTTAATTATATGTATTTCGATCCTTAAATGCACAACTCCAAATAATGCAAATTAGAAACTCCTTTCTAATTTCATTCTGCCTTGGCCAAGGACTACTGGGTTGTCATTTATCGAATCACATAGGACATTTCTCTTCTTTTATTAGAAGTGGTAGATTCTTTATTGATCATACATTATCTCCATGTACAACTTATTATACCCAAGCATACCCTTTGATATACCCTAAGGGTCTTAAGGAATAAGTCAAAGTATAACTCATCATACACAAGATACTATGATGATCTCAAGTCCAAGGATTACTTGTCTTACTACTATCACTACGAGAATTCCTATTGACAGTGAATAAAACTCCATTAGGTATTCCTTAGCGAGCCAATGCGTTCAATTGAACTTATTCTCTAATAAGCACCTACATACTTGCTTTTAGTGTCTCCACACAAATGATCATGAGATCAATCATCCTCATCCAATGAGCAAAGCAACGTATGTACCAATCTATCCGGATTCACTAATCCCCAATTTAGTAATCCAACGATTGGGAACTATTTTAGTTTTAAGCTTTCTAAGAATTTAGATCTCATTAGAATGATCATCATCATTATTCTAAAAGCATTGCTTAAAACTATGGGTTTATCACATATTATAAAAACAAAGATCATGTAGATAATTAAAAGCCTTTAATAAATTAATACTTTTTATTAATAAATGAATAAGATTGTTTACAAAGTATATGCTTTATCATCGTCAATTGTAATTACCTTTGTGAATAGTAATTATCTTCGTCAATAGTAATTACCTTCATCAATAGTAATTACCTTTGTGAATAGTAATTATCTTCGTCATAGTAGTAATTACCTTCGTCAATAGTAATTACCTTTGTGAATAGTAATTACCTTCGTCAATAGTAATTACCTTTACCAAAGCGTCGAACCACTTGTCGTTTCACATTACAGGCGTTGAACCACTTGTCGTTTCACATTACAGGCGTCGAACCACTTGTCGTTTCACATTACAGGCGTCAAACCACTTTTCTTTTCACATCACCAAATCGTCAAGCCACTTGCCTTTTCATATGGCGGTGCTAAGCTAGAAATCTTCTATAAATAAAGGCCTAGTGCTTCATTATTTTCACTTAATTCACTTTGAAACTCTAGAGAGAAACTATAGAGAAAGAAGAAAAGTATTCTGCTACTTCACCTTGCCAATATTCAGTTCTTCTAAGGTAGGGAATATTATTTGTTGTACCCGTAAGGGGTATTATTCTTTCTTATTCATGAAGAGAACTGTTGTTATTCCATTGCTTATTATTCTGTTGGAATAACCTGTATACGTGGTTTACCCTATACTTGGTGACATTCTTCTATTATTCTGTTGGAACATCACATGCGTGTGTTTTACACCGGACTGGTTCCATCTTTATTATTATTCATTGTTGAACATCCATGCATGTGTTTTACATCGCACTGGTTCCGTCTTTATTATTCTGTTGGAACATCTTTATGCGTGTGTTTTTACACCGCACTGGTTAAAATCTTTATCATTCTCGTTGGAATATCCTATTCGTGTGTTTTACACAGGATCCGGTTCCATCTTTATTATTCTGTTGGAACATCCGCTTGGTGTGAATTTCATCGACACTGGTTCCGTTATTTATTATTCTGTTGGAATAACTCGCTGCTGTCAAGGCCTATCGCATGCATGGTGATTTCTTTTGTTATTCCATTCTTTATTATACCAAGTTGGTTAAAACTTTGACTTCTATACTCCATGAAATTAGTAGAATATCCTTGATATTTGCGTTTCATCCAAAGATCTTTCATGGAAATATTCTTACGATCATTCTTGAATTTTACTCTACAAAACAAGATCATTTTGACAATTTGGACGTTAATAATTCTCGGATAAAATAATTCTTGAACTTGTTTTATTGAATTATTATGTCATTGTCATCATCCTCATGTTATATTATGTTATCTTCTTTACTTACGTGTATAGATGAACTTAGTATGATTATGACCGAGGATCATTCGGTATAATCATGGCTTGTTATAAATGATGTGATAAAAGTCCTCGGTGGCACTGTAATGCGTTGATGGATAGTTTTTGGTATGATTATGACCGGGGTGATTCGGTATAGTCATGACCATTGATAATTTGATGAATATCCTTGGTCAGAAAAGTGCGGGGGTGATTCGATGATGTGGATTATTTATTAAAGTCGAGTCTAAATTTATAACAAAGATGATGAAAACCTTTTAAAACCTAAAAGATAGTAGACTTTATTCTCTACTTGACTCTTTTAATGGATTGCTTATTCACCGCAGATTAAACTTGTTGTCTATTGTATTTTATCGGTTTAACACTTTGTTGAAGGCTAATGATAAATTATTCTCGCATTATCTTAGTTATAATATTTCTCATTGGGCTAGTTGAGCTCACCCTTTCTTTCCTTTGTTCTCTTGAAATGAGAACATATTTGGGACTTAGTCGGGGAACGGAGTAATGGTCGGAGGATAGCATTAGTAGTCCTCACTATTACGTGAAATAGTGTGATAATAGTAGTAATGAGGACTCTGTTGAGTTTGTATAATATCTAGTAAACAATATTTGTATTCAAACTCACAGTTTATGTTGTATTGTACACGACATTTATATTAGTAAGTTGTATTTGAATTTATGTACCATGTAAGTGGCGACCCAAGATGGCTGACGTATACCTAATTTTGGGGGCGTCACATAAAAGTTGGTCAAAGGTTGTCAGAAAAGCTATTCATTCCATTTCTGGAAATTCCAGAAACTTCAAATCTGGTTGATAAGGCTAGTTTGACCATAGATTTATGTTCGTATGTTGTTTATCAAAGTGATCTAGGAACATGAAACTGAAGAAAACATGAAAGACTATAAACTGGTTCCAATAACAACATCAAAACACATAACGAACTGACAGATCAAGGCTTCGAAAATACTTGTCAGACATTAGTTTAAACTTTCTGGGCTGCCCAGAAATGGTTTGGTCATGCCCGGTTAATGGGGTTTGACCGATCATAACTTCAAATCTATAACCGATATAACCTTTATTCTTGTACCAGATGAAAGATCGCATACAAGACTACAAAATCCAACACTTTAAAGAACAAAAACACAAAACATACTAAGATCTACACGGTCTGACATTTGTTGTCAGGCCATAAAATGAAATTTTTCCAGATTTTGCAAAAACTCAAATCCTAGCCTATAGATGTTATGGATCTAACATCTATCAACCCAGATCATCATTATACACTAGATTTAACATGTTTAACACAAAAAAAACAACATCAAACATGGAATCATGGACAGATTTTTTTAGAGTTGGTTTATAACTTCTTGATCGATTTTGATTTCTATGCTTCTGATTTGTTAGGGATGGACGCGGGGCTTGTTTATGTGACTGAAATGCTACTATATTTTGTGGGTCTTTGTGAGAGGAAGTCTTAGTTGGGTGTTGTGCAAATTTAGGCTTACCAAAAGATTTTCTCTCTCCTTCACTCCTTAAATAGACAAGCATGATGCATGTATTGGCTGAAATAGAGTGGTTTACTAGCAAAAATAAGCATGTGGAGTTGTTAGGGTTAGTAAGAGTTGGTTAACAACTCAACCTAAATGTCAAAACCTATATCTTAGCCTATTTAATGCACAGAAGGGTATAATGGTCTTTTGTCCAACACATTTAATGGCAAACTTGTAATCATGCAAACCCTTAGGGTTTAACCCTAAGGTTTTCCAACATTAGCTTTTCTAGAATTACATTTTAGGGTTTACACAAAATAAAAATAAAATGAAATAAAAATTTTAGTTTCTAAAATTAGACAATTTGGGTTTGTTAATTAGATTAATTTTCTAATTACTTTATACATGAACATTAGGGTTTACCATCTCTAATTATAATTAACTTTGCTAATTTATCATTTAGGGTTTATAATTAATAATTAGGTTTTATAATTTCTAATTAGGGTTACTAATTATAGAAATTAGGGTTTCTAGAAATTAATATTTCAAAATGTTACTTATGGTTTACCTAATTATTCATAAAATCATATAACATCGTTACATAATAACCTTGAACTCTTAATTGAGTTTCAAACTAGGGTTTAACACTTGAAATTAGGGTTTTTAATAATTTAGGATTTTCTAAAAATTATTTATGGTTTCTAGAACTTTAATTAGGGTTTACCTAATTAATACATTTAATACACGCCATAAATTATATAACACACTTATAAAACAATCTTGCACTCTAATTTGGATCTCAAATTAGGGTTTAACATTATTACTAAGGTTTGGTCATAATACACCGTAATTGACCAACCATTATCAATCGTAAATACAAAGACATATTCATAAAGATTGAAAAATCAAAATATAATTAATATTATATTATTATTCTTATACCTTGACAATAATCCAAAATTAGGGTATGGATTCCATATCTCGATTTATCCTTTCTATTTAACCTTAATAATTAAGGTAAAATAATTAACTTAATAATCAGTACTAAAATTCATATAATAAAATAATTATTATATTTATTCTAAAATCACTTCATATATTATTTAAATAATATATGATTATATATTCATGGAAAATAATTAATAAAAACATTTCTATCTTAAAATTAATTATTATAAGAATATACTTTATAATAATCAATAATTCTAAAATAAATTTACTTGTAAATATTCATGTAATAAATATATTTTTATTTACCACATAAATACATATACACATAATCTTGTACAAATCCTCATCCTTAAAATAAAAAAAAAATTTATACCCAAAATTTCTTATTTATTTATATAGAAAATATCGGGTTGTTACATTCACCCTCCCTTATAAAGATTCCGTCCCCGGAATCACTGTTTTAAAACCTATACATACACGGTTACATAGCAGACACAATCTTTGCAAGTAGATCTCGATCATAATTTGATCGAACTGATCTTTAACTATTCATATAACGCTTATCTTTCTGATTAAACGGAAAAATTGGTTTCTAAAAGAACTCAAATTCCTCCTCAAAATTTCTTTATAAAATAATTTACTATATATGGGAAAATCATATATAATAAAATAAAAGTTGTATGAATAATACCTTGTATTGCTGTGCCAGCTGCCATCGTATCTTGAACAGTCATATTGTAGACCCTTACTGTCGATTTTGTTGGTTTGTTCGATGACGTAAGTCCCGTGATTGCCAACGTCCCGCTGCCCTTACCAATATTCACACTTTCTGCCTCCGTCCTCCTCTTCGGACAATCCTTCACCTGGTGTTCAGTCGATCCGCACAGAAAACATACACTATTCATCCTAGGATTAGGGCAGTTGGGAGAGATATGGCCCTCCTGCCCGCACTTGTAGCACACAAACTTCCCCTTCAAACATTCTCCAGAGTGGTTCTTTCCACAATTCTTACACTGTACCGTTGGCTTCTTAACTCCTTCTTGTTTTACCCTTATTCTTCCTCTCCTTGTTGTAGAGGCTCATGGCCTCACTCCTCTCTTCTGCAATAATCGCCTTCTCCATGAGTGTTGCAAATGTAGGAATTTGCAACACCGCCACCTTGTTGTAGAGCCAGGGTTTTAATCCCAGCTCAAACCTCCTTGCCTTTCTAGCCTCTGTATCTACTTGATGTGGGGCAAACCTAGCTAACTCATTGAATTTGGCGGCGTATTCAGACACCGTCATATTATCTTACTTCAACTCTAAAAATCTCACCTCCCTCCTTGCCTGCATACTAGGTGAAAAATAATTTTTGAAAAACAAAGTTTTAAATCTATCCCATGTACTACACCTTCTCCTGTCCTCACCTGATTCGTTTCCTACCAAAAATTTGTTTTGCCCTTCATCATGTAGGTGGCAAAAGCTGTCTTTTCCCCCTCAGCTACCCTAGCTACCACGAATGCTTTTTTAATCTCTTTAACCCAAGTCTGGGCTTCAACAGGGTCAGTTGTACCTTTAAATTTCGCGGTCCCTCTGACCTTAAAGTCTTTGAAGTTCGCTTAAGCGATTGTCCTATTTGGTTCAATATTTGGTATTCCTTCTTTGCATAGCTTTGAGCTACCATATTCGTAAAGTTCTGCATCGGGTCTCCTTGTTTTTATCCCTCAACATTATTGACAGACTCTTCTGCCCTTTGGTTGCGTGTTCGACGTCTTAGTGGCATTATCTGGTTAAATGAAATCATAAATTTAACTTACATTCTAAACCTTATCATATAAGTTTAATATATTAAACTTGTTTCATTACTCAAACATAGATTCATATTCATTCAACGAATATTTTACATAACATAGCACATAATGCTTTAAACATCATTCATCCCTTTGTGACTACAAAAGTCGGGATTTACAGTCTTGACTTAATACAAAAGTTTTAGAATATAACCTTACACAAACATTCTAAGCACATATATTACATTAAACACACCTACACAGCAGAACCTATACTACCTATTTGTTATACCTTTTTCTTGGACACCCTCTCGCCTGATGACCTTCTATCCCACAGATAAAACAAGCTCCTTTTTTGTAGTTAGGACAATACAGAGTGGTATGTCCCTCAGAGCCGCAAAGATAACATATTCTTTTCCATTTCTTCTTATTGGATTTTCCTAAGTCATGGTCTTCTATCTTTCTTTTTCCCTTCTTGTCCGGAGCTGCACACGATGTGTTGCTTGTGGCTCCCATCTGACCAATTTGGATCTTAAGCTTATCTTGTCCTTCCATTGTTTCAATTAACACTTGACACAATTGACTATTCAATAACTTTTCTATCTCCCACAGCCTTTCCAGAGAAGAAACCTTGTTCCTCAGATCGTGCACCTCCATTGATGCTTGATCAGCTTGAACTTTAGTGTCTGAATCGCTATCTGTTAGCTCCACCATCACCGGATCTGGTACTACATTTTCTACAATAACCACATCCTCTGAGTTATTTTCATTGTGAGCCTTTATTTCAGCTATCGGCTTCGATATCAGCTCGGGTGTATGGGTTTGATCCTTCTTCATGCTATATGCATATAACAAGCCTTTTCCACCAGACATCTACACATATAAATTATCCTGATTAGCATATAGTATATATACACAAAGCAAACAATAGTTTTATATGAGTTATCTTTTATTTTGTTTGACGATGAATTTATTCAATTCATCTCCTTTTAAACTCTATATGAGTTATTTATATTCTCAACGTTTCCCTCTGTTCTAAGGTTATAGCCTAAGGTCTAACTCACCTATGGTTTTTAACCCTAAGCTCTGATACCAACCTGTAAAGACCCCAAACTAAGGTACTTGAAACCCGAACTCGGTTCTTCACGATACCATTTCTATGAGCGGAATAATACTAATAATAAAAACAATAATATAAAGATCAACTTAATTTACATATCATCAGAGTCTAATCCCAAAAACGTAATCTTTAAACATTCATTACAAACCATGATAAATATTATATATCATACTTGTCTTTAATAATATTAAACTATTACATAAGATAATTTTCATTCATTCAGCAACCTTTCCCTTGTTTTTAGCAGAGCTCTCTGATCGTTCACACTTAGCTGAAAATATTTAAATTAAGCAAGGATGAGCATTTGAGTGCCCATCAAGTAATAATTATATATATATATATATATATATATATAAGCTGAAAGAATTTAATTGTTTTCTTTGTACTATTCTTCTACAACAAGTCAATAGTTGTGAAGTATTCTGAACCGATAATAATATCATAACAACTCTCTTTCAAATTTTTTAAACTACATATTGACTATAACTAGGGTTATGGTGACATGCCATGAACATTGTTTACATTTTCGAAAAGGTTAAACAAAAATTCATCTGTAAACCGTTATAACTTACGGGCACGGGGGATGATCAGCCCGTTATGCCCTGTATTGATCAATACTACATTAAAAGAATGATAGGATCGTTCACTCTGTCCACCTTGGGTGCATAAACAATTTTCCCCTGTAGGGATGTTCATACTTGTCTGGGTTTCAAATCAAAGGTTTTATCTTGTACAATAATAATCTATAATTCAACATATATGTATACGGGTAATTGACAAAGGTATATCAACATGTGATTAAATACAATGATTATCCAAGTGGGGGCACTTGTATAATCATTTATAGAAATTAACGAACAGAATATATATCTGAATTATCATATACTAACATGTTGATATTCAATGAGCGTATATAATATAAGGTTAATATTTTGTACAGTAATAATATAGTTTAGAAACATTCTTACTCATATCCATTGCACAAAGAAAATGCATAGGTTAGATACTTGCCTGATGCGCTGCTTACAGTTCAAAACTTAGTTCTACCTTTTATATCACGACCTATCATTAATCAGATCATTCGTTCGATTAGAACAATATATTATAACACATAGTACTGCATTTCGCAGTCAGCACATAACCTAATCACATTATTACCCATGTTTAATAACCATTGAATCACAAATAATCACATATCTAATTAAATTATCTAAGTCCAGATCAATTTCTGAAACATGTCGGTGTACCGACAGCTTTATCGGTTAATTATCGAGTCTAAGACTCTATTCTGTAACTCAATATCCGTACGTATCAGTCATATTATTTTTAAATGACTTATAATAATTTTTAAAACATTTATTATAATTTATCATGAATTTTCAAACATAGGAATCATTATTAAATGATTTAAGTATTAAACAATCATATTATCATTAATATTTAATTAATATGAAACTAATAATGAAATCATTTTCAAAATGTTAAAGTTATTTATAATAACTTGAAATACTTTTAAAGTATTAATATTACCCTTAAATGATTTTTAAAACATTTAAAATCATTTTTAAATAATTATCATTAATATTAAAGTATTAATGTTTTATTTATCAAAATATTAAAACTCATTAAGTATAACTTAAAATATTTTTAATTCATTTATATCCCCTTTTCAAGATTTTTAAATTATTAAAATTATTTATAAACTATTTATTTAGTATAACTATTAAATAAATTTAATATTATTAATAATAAATTAATAATTATTAATATTAAATTATTAATGAAATTATCCTTTAAATATTAAAAGTTATATTTTATAGCTTAAAATATCTTTAAACACTTTATTTTCATTTAAAATGATTATTATAATATTAAAATCATTTTTAAACTTAATTATTTAATATAATTATTAAATAACTTTAATATCATTAATAATAATTAATTAATAAAATTTACCTTTAAATATTAAAAGTTATATTTTATAACCTAAAATATTTTTAAATACCTTATTATTATTTAAAATGATTTTTAATATAATAAAATCATTTTAATTTATTTATTTAATTCATTTAGTAAATAACTTAATTATCATTAATATTAATTTATTAATGAAATTTATCACAAAATATTAAAAGTCATTAAAATAAATTAAAATATTTTCTTATATCATAATATAATTTTAAATGATTTTTCAAGTATTAAAATCATTTTTAACTAATTTATTTAATAATATAATTAAATAAATTAAATACTTTTAATATTCCAAAAATATTAAATATTTATGAAATATATTTAAAATAATTAAATTCTAATTTTAGAATTTAAAATAATTTTCAATAATTTATATTTTATATTTTAATAATTAAAAACTATTTTTTCTATTTATTAATTAATTTTAGAAAAAATAATAATATCGTTTATCGCTAAAAGGCCACCTATAGTGACAAAACTGTCGCATAGGTGTTCTTGGTGTTCTTGAAGCAAAACCCAGAAATCAAGTTAGTAACCGAGTTGGTATGTTTGACCACAAATCTTTCATCACACAGAGTGTTTTTGGACTAACTATGAACTAGATCTTGTAGTATTAGTGCACGTCTACATGACCCAACAACAAAAATGATCATAACACGTAATACAAGAGAGATCTGAGCCTCCAAAAATGTTATGTCAGATAAGACTTCATTTTACGGGTTACCCGAAATGAAGAAACAATCGCTGCCCCCTTTGGGCTTCCACAATTTGCTAATTTTGTGTTCTTTTTGTGATCTAAAGGTTCTAGATTATATACTACATATAGGACTATAGATCTATTACATAATATATGCAAAACCTCAACAGATCTAGCAGATAAAAGTTGGTCAAAGGTTGTCAGAAAAGCTATTCATTCCATTTCTTGAAATTCCAGAAACTTCAAATCTGGTTGATAAGGCTAGTTTGACCATAGATTTATGTTCGTATGTTGTTTATCTAAGTGATCTAGGAACATGAAACTGAAGAAAACATGAAAGACTATAAACTGGTTCCAATAACAACATAAAAACACATAACGAACTAACAGATCAAGGCTTCAAAAATCTTGTCGACATTAGTTTAAACATGGGATTCGCTTGAGAAATGGGTTGGTCATGCCCGGTCAACGGGGTTTGACCGATCATAACTTCAAATCTATAACCGATATAACCTCGATTCTTGTACCAGATGAAAGATCGCATACTAGACTACAAAATCCAACACTTTAAAGAACAAAAACACAAAACATACTAAGATCTACACGGTCTGACATTTGTTGTCAGGCCATAAAATGAAATTTTTCCAGATTTTGGAAAAACTCAAATCCGAGCCTATAGATGTTATGGATCTAACATCTATTAACCCTGATCATCATTATACACTAGATTTAACATGTTTAACACAAAAAAAACAACATCAAACATGGAATCATGGACATATTTTTCTAGAGTTGGTTTATACCTTCTTGATCGATTTTGATTTCTATGCTTCTGATTTGTTAGGGATGGACATGGGGCTTGTTTATGTGACTGAAATGCTACTATATTTCGTGGGTCTTTGTGAGAAGAAGTCTTGGTTGGGTGTTGTGCAAATTTAGGCTTACCAAAAGATTTTCTCTCTCCTTCACTCCTTAAATAGACAAGCATGATGCATGTATTGGCTGATATAGAGTGGTTTGCTAGCAAAAATAAGCATGTGGAGTTGTTAGGGTTAGTAAGAGTTGGTTAACAACTCAACCTAAATGTCAAAACCTATATCTTAGCCTATTTAATGCACAGAAGGGTATAATGGTCTTTTGTCCAACACATTTAATGGCAAACTTGTAATCATGCAAACCCTTAGGGTTTAACCACAAGGTTTTCCAACATTAGCTTTTCTAGAATTACATTTTAGGGTTTACACAAAATAAAAATAAAATGAAATAAAATTTTAGTTTCTAAAATTAGACAATTTGGGTTTGTTAATTAGATTAATTTTCTAATTACTTTATACAAGAACATTAGGGTTTACCATCTCTAATTATAATTAACTTTGCTAATTTAGCATTTAGGGTTTATAATTAATAATTAGGTTTTATAATTTCTAATTAGGGTTACTAATTATAGAAATTAGGTTTCTAGAAATTAATATTTCAAAATGTTAATTAGGGTTTACCTAATTATTCATAAAATCATATAACATCGTTACATAATAATCTTGAACTCTTAATTGAGTTTTAAACTAGGGTTTAACACTTAAAATTAGGGTTTTTAATAATTTAGGGTTTTCTAAAAATTATTTAGGGTTTCTAGAACCTTAATCAGGGTTTACCTAATTAATACATTTAATACATGCCATAAATTATATAACACACTTATAAAACAATCTTGCACTCTAATTTGGATCTCAAATTTGGGTTTAACATTATTACTAAGGTTTGGTCATAATACACCGTAATTAACCAACCATTATCAATACAAAAATACAGTACATATTCATAGCATTGAAAAATCAAAATATAATTAATATTATATTATTATTCTCATACCTTGACAATAATCCAAAATTAGGGTTTGGATTCCATATCTGATTTATCCTTTCTATTTAACCTTAATAATTAAGGTAAGATAATTAACTTAATAATCATACTAAAATTCATATAATAATATAATTATTATAATTATTCTAAAATCACTTCATATATTATTTAAATAATGTATGATTATATATTCATGGAAAATAATTAATAAAAACATTTCTATCTTAAAATTAATTATTATAAGAATATACTTTATAATAATCAATAATTCTAAAATAAATTTACTTGTAAATATTTATGTAATAAATATATTTTTATTTACCACATAAATACATATACACATAATCTTGTACAAATCCTCATCCTTAAAATAAAAAAAAAATTATACGCAAAATTTCTTATTTATTTATATAAAAAATATCAGGTTGTTAAATTGGCAGGGGAATCTCATTTGGGGATGCCCTTGTCTCTTATGTCATTTCTTGCATTAGGATCAGTCCACCTTGTGTTCTTGCAGAATTGTCGCTCATAGCATTCACCTCATTTGAACTGCCTGTCTCGAATGGACATCTTAAGTTTTCTATTTCCTTTTTGCCTTTTTTGGTTATGGGAAATTCTATATCCAGCTCTCCATTTTCAATGAGATCCTGGATTTCATGTCGCAAAGACCAGCATTTTTCAGTCGTATGCCCAAGTGAGTTAGAATGGTAGAGACATATCTTGGTGGAATCATAACTCTTTATCTTGGGCTTTATAGGAGGCAGCAACTCAGTAATCCTTCCTTCGCTTATCAAAAAGTGTAGCATTTCTTTATTGGATTTGCTCAGAGGGGTGAATTTTCAGACTCTTTTGGAGGTTGTTTGATCTTTCATCTTTGAGAATTCGCATTCCCTCGATTGGTTCTTCCGCTGGCGAGATCTTCTAGCAATTTTATTATCCCCATTTTCTTGTATTTCCAGCCTGCTTTGATCTTCTTCATTTAGCTGGCTCATCGTGGAGTCCTTTTTCTCTAGGCTTTCTAATAGTTGAGTAAAAGCGCCTTGTTTCACGATGTTAATAAGACTATCGGCTTAGCCAATGAGTTTACTTAATTCTGGATCGCATCCAATTTTTGCATTACTGGCATACCCTCCTCCGAGTTTTCCCACTTTAGGACATTTGTTATGCGCTTTTGGGGGTATTCCTCCATCCTTCGTATGTACTTATGAATTAGATACATTTCAGCGCTTCCTGACCCGATCATGTTTACTTCTTCCGTACTATATCGCAACGGAAGGTTGGTGTTGACATTTTGTTGGTCAGGTTGTTCGACCACAATACTGCCACTTTCAATCAGATTTTGAATCTTATGTTTTAAGGACCAACAATCCTGTGTATCGTGTCCTGGAGACCCTGAGTGGTAAGCACATCTCTGGCTTGGATTATATCTTTTGCTCCCTGGTTCCAGAGGTGGAGCTAGTTTGGTAATTTTCTTGTGATCCATTAATATCGCCAATACATGTTCAAGTGAATTGCCCAGTCGAGTGAATACCCGATTTTCCGTTCTTTCAAATTTTCTTTTCCTATCTGGGTATTGGTTGAATGCAGTCTGTTGTTGAGATGGCAGATTGTCTTGCATTTTCCAAATGGGGGGACTGTAGTTTGGCCTCCTAGCTTGCCCCTGTATAACAAGGGATACATCTTCATTGCCTTTATCGGGTACCCCCTTAGGATCGCTCGCATACTTGCCAGTTTGTATATGCTTGGCGACTGCTTCCAAGGCAGTGAAGTCTTTAATCTTGCCTTCCTTCAGGCCCATCTCTGCCATTTCGCCGTGTTTGATCATTTCTGCAAATCGCTTTCCTTTGCCTACTAGGATCCTCTCATAGTAAGGAGCCTCTTGGATGTCAATAAATGTCATTACCATCTCAGTTTCTGTCATTGATGGAATGACTTGCGCTGCTAGATGTCTCCACCTTTGGGCATATTCTCGGAAAGATTCAGTACTTTGCTTTTTCACTTTAGTCACTTGATATCGATTTGGTGCCATTTGTGATTGAAAATTGTACTGATTTAGAAAGGCGTGGGCCAATTCTTCCCAGTTGTGGATTTTGGCATTGTCAAGTCGGGCATACCAGGCTTTAGCTTCTCCAGTGAGACTCTTTTGAAAAAGTTGCATTCTGAGGCTTTCATTTTCAGCATAAGAACCCATTTCGCCAATGTACACTTTTAGGTGCGTATAGGGATCGCCTGCCCCATTATACTTTTCAAACTCTGGGACTTTGAATTTGGTAGGATCTCGAGCCCCTGGAATATGAGAGATCGAATAGGTGACACTCCATAATTTCCAATCCCTTTAATTGACCGGATGATATCCTCCATTTGTTGGACTTTCTTTCTTATATCCCCAGTTTCTCGATCATCCCTGAGATTTGTGATTTCTTTATTGGAATGTGGTTTAGGTATCTGGGTTTCCATCTTTTTACCAATGCCATGACTGCCCCCTAGTGTGAAGGACTCTGGTTGAGTAGGCATTGTCTGGCCCTGCGTATGTTTACTTTGTTCTTTTAGAAAGACAACCAATTCTGCTATCTGATTCCTTAATCCTTCAAACTCCTCTCGGGAAACAGGAGTAGGATTAGGTTGGCCCGGTGTAGCCATGCCTAACGGTGGGATCAGTGCCTTCTTGGAATATAACCGGGTGACGGGACCGATTGCTTCCCTATGAAAGACTTACATTGTTTAGTCTTTAGGGAATGTATATAATAACATGCTGTGTGACGTGTTCATTTTAGGAATTTTATCCTGCAAAAGTGATGTCAGCTGTTTGTAGCATGTTAAATATGTATGTGTACACATTTCTTCATATTTCTAATTACATGGAGATAGATATGGAATGAAATTACAAGTAATTGTGTTTACAAGTAATTGAAATGAGAGAGCATGAAGAGACTTTCCTCCGTCTTGGGTTTATCAGAGGCTGACCTATCTTAGGTTACTCTCGCGGCTTTTTGGCATGAAGGTTCCCAAATCACCGCAATCTACTTGATGTGAAGTTAATCCGGTCTTTCAACTGGAGCGAATTTGGGTGGTGCCTTTCCTGAGCCTTTGAGAATCAGGCTTCTCACGAGTCCAGTAATCAAACACCGACAGAATAGCCACCTGGTGGAGGGACCACACAACATACATTCACATACATCGCGTCTCACCGTATGAAATGTTGACATGTGCGAAGCACTTAATATCACAAGCAGTTATGGTGCGAAGCACTAGCATCACAAGCAGTTATGGTGCGAAGCACTAAGTGCAATAAGGAAATGCATTCGTACACATTCATCAAATGTAAATGCAACATCCACACACAAGCAGATAATAGTTTTGAAAAGATTGTAATAACGGCTTAAGTCCTCTTACTGGAGTCCCCAGCAGAGTCTCCACCTGTCGACGTCGAGATTTTTGTGTGTCCCTTTCCGTTACTTGTTCTTTGGTGTTCTCATTTTAGGTGAGATTTGTTTGAAAAAACTAGTGAAAAAGGTCCGACATGTATAATGTCGACGATCGACTGTTAAGAGTCGCCAGTTGGTTTTTTAAATGGTTGTACCAACACAACCGAGAAAAGGTTTGCACATTGACCCCGAGAATGTGACAGCGATATCTGGTCGATTTAAACCGAGATTCGTTTAGGGTCCAGGGGACTTGGTTATCTTGGGGGAAGTTGTTAGGCACCCCAGACATCTGTGTTACCACGGTGACCGCCTCTTTTCAAGAAACTATTATTTGAGTGTGTGTGTGTGTGTGGGTCAATGTGCTGTTATATGGAAGTTGTGCGAGGCCTCGTTCGAACCTATATACACAGGATTTGAATTTATGTAAAAATTCAGTTTTTTGCAAGATATGGCAGTGATGTCTTATAAAAGAGGTTTTCAAACCCTGATGCTCAATAGGAATTGAGACCTTTTACACTCCCATTTTTATTAAGTGAGCGGCTACATTAATTTTATTTGACGGATGCGAGGCATCCGTATGAAAATAATATACAAAAATAATGCCGACTTCCTCGTGGGTATGGAAACCATCTGAGGAAATTCAGACATCGCAGAATAATTTACAAGCTGCTTACAATTGGAAAACGTCCATCACGGGAACCGAATCTAGATCCAATGGGATGAATCTGTGATCACAAGATTCCTAGGCTCACAAAATAATCTTTGCAGTTATATATGAAAAGCAAGTAAGCATGTATATAAAAAAAGTATATATATATATATATATATATATATATATATATATATATATATATATATATATATATATCTGAGATAGGATCACCAACCACTTAAGCACCTCCATGGGGGATCAAAATGTAAATAAAGTTGTTAAAAGTTATCAAGCGCCATGGAGGAAACTCAAAGGAAGAAACATAAATAAAGTCAGAATGCGGTCAATGACCACGTAAGTAAACTCCAGGCAGATTTAAACGTAAAGAAAGCTATAAAAGCGATCAACCACCACGTAAGTAAACTCAGTGTGGGACAATATATATATATATATATATATATATATATATATATATATATATATATATATATATATATATAAGCAATAAACGTCTTAGGATGTAAAATCCATGCTCATCGACGAGTTCAACCACATATATATATATATATATATATATATATATATATATATATATATAAAAGCGAGTAAACGCACTGCATCGAAATCTAGGCTCATCGAACAAAGTCCGACCACAGTTCATATATATATATATATAAAATAGAATAAACGCTCCAGATCGAAGTCTAGGCTCATCGAACAAAGTTCGACACATAGTTCATATATATAAATATACATATATAGTAAAACAAGTAAACGCTCCAGACCGAAGTCTAGGCTCAATCGAGGCATAACTCGATAATGTTAGTCAATATATATATATAAATATATATATATATATATGTATAATATATATACAGACTGGAATGAAACCACGGACCGAAGTCCACGCAAAAGCAAGCAACATGACTCTCAACGTGTAGAAGGGTGTGTGCAAAGATGAAAAGAAAGACTCTAAAGTGTGTGAGAAGGCTTATAGCTGACTGATAAAAAAGGCTTCTATATCTTTAGAGTGGGTAAACACTGGCTTTTGTGGATACAAAAGAGGCTATATATGAGCTCACAGGTGTTTAAAAGTGGGAAAATACACTGTATGGGCGAGTGCAAAGCGAATTGTGCAGGGTTTCCCCGTCTTTTTCCTTACAAAATGGGCACCCCAAGACCCATATTTATAGAGGGGAGAGCCGCAGGTCTACCTGTGGCACCTAGTAGTGAGTGTACTGCGGTGCCCAGGTGCCCAGGCGGTGTGGGGTTCATGCAGTGTGTCGGCATCGTGACGCGTTGTTCGCTCGGTCGCTCATAACATTCAATCCGGGAGTCCGATGGACGTGTGCCATATCATTCTGGAAAGCTCTTTCCAAGAGCTACACAATGACATATTATTTGACCTTTTTTGATTCCAGGAAGATGGTTCCATTACCGAAATGGCATTCCCGGGTTTCCGTTAGGTAATTCGGTGAGCCGTTTTGTGTAGTTTACGCTCCGGAGTTAAGATATCGCTCTTATGGGACTTCCTTTGAAGTATTTTGAGTTGACATGAGTGTATTTGATTTGAAGTGAAGGTGAGTTGGTAAAATGACCATTTTGCCCCTCCAGGGGTAATCTCCGATTTTTGTGCAGTTGTAGCAGTCGTTTCTCAGGGTTATCTCTGAGGTTGGCTTGCTGTTGACTTTGACTATCCTCAGGGTCATCTCTGAGGTTGGCTTGACCTATTCCCATTGTTGGGACTGAGACTGGATACCTCGGGGTCATCTCCGAGATTAATAGGTCTTCTCCGGTGTGTGGTCCGGTATTGTATCTGTAGGCCTCGGGGTTATCTCCGACGTTGGATTTGGTTACTCCCAGATTGCAATCCAGGGTTTGATGATGAAATTCTGGTAGTATCCGGTATGGATTTGGATTGTCTTTCAGGGTTCCCTCTTAAAAGACGAATCTGTCCTCCTGCAATGTTAGTAACAGTAGAAGAAAATTTCAAGTGTCTGCAGATGCCCCTCTTTATCATGTTCATTCAATGCAATGGAATGGACATGATAAAGATTAGTAGACACTTAAAACATGACAAGGTATTTTTAATGATGTAAATCGCAATGTAGTGAATGTTTATGATGAATGTGACAATGTTTTCGCAAATCACAGTTCGTAAATCGCACATCGCATTTCGCACATCACACATCGCTTTTTGCATTTGGACAAATCGCACTTCGCAACTCGCACATCGCATTTCGTATATCGTATTTTGCATATCGCATATCGCAAACCGCATATCGCATATCGCAAATCGTATATCGCAAACTGCAATGTAATGAATATTATGATGAATGTTAAAATGTATTCGCAAATCGCTTTACCTTTACCGATTATTGCTGATGCCTATGCTGGTGTTGACTCTAATGGTTTGGAATTTAATCGTTGATGCTTGTTTGATGATGATAAGTTGAGATGTTTTCCACATCTCTGATGGGGATGACGCTTTGAAATCACCAGACCCTCCCGATGTATTCGCTGGTAGTTTGCAACGGTGTCTATCCTGCTGATCGCCAAACTTTTTTGATTCCCACTCGAACGGTGGTATACGAAGCTTTCATCGCTGAAATGTCTTGATGTCGCACTGAATTGATGCCAATGGTTTAAGAATACCGGATCTTCTGATACCTTCGCTGAAGTATTCCATGGATTACGTCACTAGACTTCACCTGATGTTATGCTAGATTGATGACAACCACCAAATGTCTCACCCTTCTTGAGGTGATTTGGAGTTTCCCTTCACTGTTGGGTGCTTGTGCCCCATTTCCTTAAGTGTTTGAATACGCAACTCGGCTGAACTGATGACTTGAATGTCGCTAAAATCCCTGGAGGGTATAATTCATTCTTTTGCTACCCAGATTTGAACGTCGATGTAGAGGTCTCGATTTATGAGAATTTGGCGCCAGTTGACAAATTTGATGATGAGGATTTCATTCGCTAGACCTTTTGTTATTGGGCTCCTGCTTTTGCTGAGAGGCTCGATCTCGCCTTAAGATCATTCCATTTCTTGGAATTGGACAAATGCCCCAGTCCTTTCGCATGTTGATGCCGAGGGTTCATATGATAAACTCTCTTTGTTGATGAAGTCGCGAGTGAATAATATCTGAATCTCCATTGAGATGCTGATGGACCATGCTGATGGCGCTGACTGGTGCATTTTCCACTTTAGGATGATTGATAAATGCCCTAGTGTTGAGTTGTCGCTGCTTCCGAGATTGTTCCCAATCTTGTTGTAAGGGATCCAATATCCGGTTGTCGCCAATTTTGAAATTTCCCCAGCCTCGCTTGTTGTCTGGGATAATTACTTTGATAGATGAGCGGATAAGACACCGAGATCTCGAGAAGCTTTTATCTCTGTACCATATGATGAACAGGTAGGTTTTGATGTTTACAGCTTTTCTGGTAATGATGTCGCTCTAGTTGAGAGAGATGATGCTCTAACTCATAGAGATACTACTGTTGTTGAGCGAGATGAGGCCATATCATCCAGAGATGTAGTGATTATTGAGCGGGATATCGCTATATCTGCCCGAGATATCGCATGTAGTTGGCGGTGGATCTGTTTGGCTCGTGTAGAAATCATTGGGCAGGAGATCACATCGTTACCTCCTTTTTCTGAGAGGGAATCCATGTTGGACTTAATAGCCCGCCTATACACTGATTTGTAGATGGGCTTGTATTTTCTTGCACAGACTAGCTTAGCCATTTTGTCATGTACAGTACACATTGTATATATCAAACAACATTTTATATGGCAGGAAAATATATGTTGATTCGCTTTCCTTTTAGTTGTGCCCTGCTACTTGCTTGATATTCACTCATTTCTCCAGGACTTTGTGATCTGGATGTATTCTGAACTCTTCCTTGATGAATGGACAGTGAGATGTCTCAGGATTTACAGAATGGATCGTCGATCTGTGTGTATTCCCTACCATCTTTAGTATCTTGGGACTTGTTTCTGTATGTGGCTATGGATAGGAGTGAGTTTGTTTTTTCTATGGTGAGACCGGACCATATAACATGGTTGCCTATGTACTCCCGTGTATTGTAGAGATCAGGTCGACGTAGTTCACCCTGCAGGGCGAGTTGAAAAATGTGATCCCATAAGCAGGTCAGACTGCGGGGAAGAGAAAGTTTGATCCTAGGTTGAGGATAAGCTGGAGGTGTGAAAAGTTTGATCCCATGTATGGATAGCCAAACTACAAACGTAAGAGGTTCAATTCGGGGTGGGATGACCTAAGTGGTATGATCGCAATGAATCCAGGATGCTGGCTTGAAAGGATGTTTCCCTGAGGAACAAAGCGTGGAAAGGAGTTGTATGTGGTAAAGGGTTAAAGAATCGGAATGACTGGTGATCTGATGATCCAAAACTAGGATGTTTTCCTAATGGTAACTTTAATCACAGTACCGTTTCACGGTGTCCGACATGATAAGCTGTGGAAATTCATCGCCATCCATTTCCTGTAATCTGAAAGCGCCTCCTGTCAATACCTCCTTGACCATAAACGGGCCTTCCCAATTTGGAGCGAATTTTCCTTTAGACTGAGCTTAGTTGTCAATGATCTTCTTCAAAACCAAGTCGTGTTTTTTGAACTGCCGTAGTTGGACTTCTCTGTTGTAGGATCTTTTTTACAAGTAGAGGGCCGCTCATGTCTGGGCCACATACTACACCATGGATCTCATCAATGAGTCTATGAGCTTCATCTTGGTCCAGACATCTGAAGAGACCTAGTCCTGCATCTTTTTTTCTATATTACATCTCCGATCAGGTAGAATTTCATAGCAAGTCAATGGATCCGCCTTTTTTTATCCAGGCTCGCCTCAGTGGGTGTAGATCTATCTTGTGAGTTCTCATTGATATATTGATATCAATGGTGTTGGATGGTAGGTAGCTCATCCGATAATTCTCCAATGTAATTCCCATAGGCTGTAGCCTTTTGTTGGGTAAATGTGAGGGTTAGCATGTCTTCCTTGTCATTTATATTGATCAAGGAGTCCCAAGTTGCTAGAGCATCTGCAAAATCATTCCTATTCCGAGGAATGTGGAGGAAGGATTTTTCTTCAAACTCCGAAGCCATCAGTAGAACCAGCCGATGGTAAGGCAACAACTGTAGAACCTTTTGAAGAGATTTTTTTTTTCTTTTTTTTTCTTTTTATTCTCTTTTTTTCTTTTTTCTTTTTCCTTTTCTTTTAGATTGTGGAAAAGAGCCATATGGCTCACTGATAGGTATCTCTGGCATTGATGAGGCCGAATAACAATCGTATGTAGCAAAGGGCTCCCTAAGGCGAGATGAATGAAGTTTTCTCATGATCATCTTCAGCAACCATGATTTGATGGTACCCCGCGGAGCAATCAGCGAAGGAGTACATGTCGTATCGAGCTGTATTGTCAATGAGTTTGTGGATGAACGACACGTGAAAGCTATCTTTGAGGCAAGATTTATTCAAATCTCTGTAATCCACAAAAACTCGACCCTCCCTTCCCGATTTCGGCACAGGGACTATGCTGGATAGCCATTCAGGTTATGGTGACACCATGATGATGCCGGCTTAAAATTGTTTCACAATTTCTTCTTTAACTTCTAACTTCCACTCAGGTTCTAATCGCCTGAGCTTCTGCCTGAGTGGCTTGAATCCCCCTTTGATGGGAAGGCGATGAATGATAATGTCCGTGTATAAACCGACCATATCTTCGTGAGACCATGCAAACACATCCTGGAATAGGGTCAATAGAGTAACCATGTCATTCCTTTGGTTTTGAGCAAGGTCTGTACCAATTTGGATTTGTTTGGGTTTTTCTAAGGCTCCGAGGTTTAAAAGAGGTGATTGTGATGGCCCCGAATCCAGGTCCCAAATCACCTCGGATCCGGTTCGATCATTCTATACAACTATTACTATTTGCGAAAGATATAAACATAAATTGTTTATACAATACATTACACACATTTCCCCAAGGTTGAGTAACCTTAACTTAATACACAATTCATAACTATCTAACATATAACTTTATTATCAAACTACACTATTACATTTCTAATCGCATACATAAACTAAAGCTGGAACTTTCTGTAATCTTTTCCTGTATCTGACGCGCTCATCTTTATCTGCAATGTTTATCATGATATAGCAAGGGTGAGCATAAAAGTTGCCCAACAAGTTTAAGTTCAACAATATAACGATATATCATGATTGAAATGATTTGAATAATTGGCTGGCTATAATTCAACAATATAATTGTGAACTAGCAGGAACAAATTTATGACTGAACAAGTATGATACATGAACAAATATATCTAAAACCAACTGGTAATGAAGGTGATCAGCCTTTCATACCTGACTTATACATGCAATATGTACAGAGTACAATTATACATGGCAATCAGCAATGAATAACCATAAGCTTATCCGAATGAAACACTCTTAGTAGAGTTAAGTAAAACAAAACTTGCATGAACCGTTAATTACCGCTACGTAATTTATATCGCCTTATCCGAAGACCTAATATTAGTAATATAGATCTCCAATATTAGAATAATATCATCACAATATAATACTATAATATATATATATATATATATATATATATATATATATATATACATAGAATAACCTAAACACATAACACATAACACATAATCCTATTAGTCTATAACACACATAAGACTCAAGATCGTGTCAAACTATTTCAAATTCGACTTGAGTTCGATTAAAGTTCTAATGTCCCGGCGATTACTAGTTCGGACAATTCTTCGAGTCTAAGTTCAATTAAACTCTGACTTAACACTTAACAATTATCTCAGATAATTTTTTAAGCAGTCAAAATAATCTTCATAAGCTCATAATAATTTTTAAATAATTATTATCATTTATCGCTTATTTTTAATCATTAATAACGTATTTAAATAAATTAAATACCACATAATTCTTTTATCATTAATATTTATTTATTATCAAATATTAATGAAATACATGTCATAATATTATAATAAATTTATAATATATCAAAGTATTTTTAATACCTTAAAATCATTTAAATATGATTTTTAAACACTTAAATTCATTATCCAATAATTGCTTTTAATGATAAAATATCAAAAGTTATATTTTATAACTTAAAATATTTTTATAACACTTAAATCATTTTAATATGATTTATAAATCATTTATTCTATTTTTCCATAATTTATTTAATATATTTATTAAATAAACTAATTATCATTAATATTTATTAATTAATGAATTTCATCACAAAATATTAAAAGTCACTAAAAATAACTTAAAATATTTTCTTATAAATTAATATTATTTTCATTTTTTTTATGTATTAAAATCATTTATTTAATATAATAATTTAATAAATTAAATATCATTTATATTCCAAAATATTAAATATTTATGAAATATACTTAAAATAATTAAAAACTATTTTTCAAGCTTTAAAATAATTTTTCATAATTTAATATATATATTTTAATAATTAAAACAAATTTTATCTATTTTTAAGTATTTTTAAAATCGAAATTCAAAATTAAATTACCCGTCGCTAAATGTCTATAACGAAAGCGTCATTGTTCTTGGTGTTTCTTGAGCTCAAGAACACCGATGACCAAGAACTTTCAAGGGTCATTTGGTGAGTTAATATATAAATCAAATCTGATCATGTTACAGGATAGTTAAAAAATGTGATCGTAGTATTGTTTATGTAACACTACAATACATACCAACAACTGATCAAACAACAATACATACATCAAAGGATCTCGAACTCTCAAAGTCCCTGTCAGACTAAACACTGGGTTTCTTTAGAAACCCGTAAACTCGAAATGCCACTTTCAATCTCATTTATCTAAGTGTTAACATTAACTATTTTGGTTGTTTCTTGGTTTATAATCGTAGTTCACATGACAAACAACAACAAGATAATAATATCTTAGTCCAGAAACAACAGATCCATAGATTATGACACGGTCAAACCATGTCAGACATCCTATTCTTATGATTTCTGGAAATTTCCAGAAATGTCATCCGTGTTCGTTTGGCCTATTTTGACCACTTATAAAACTAGATCGGTTGATGTTCTAAAGGATCTTAAGGTATGTGTCTACAGTCCAAACAACAGGCCACACATTGAATAACATAACATCAATAAATCACATTTATACTGACAGATCTCAAGGCCACAAAACGCTGTCAGACACTAGACAAGGCATTCGGGTAACCCGTAATCAAGCTCGGTTAAGCTTTCCAACAACCGTGTTTGACCCGAATAAAAATAAAATCTATACATCCAATAACTACGATTTCAATTTTCTGATTAAAAGAAACATGGCATAATACAGATCTATAAACATAAAGTACACAAAAGACTTAACACACACGGATCTAAAGGTCCCGACATTAGTCACATCATGCCTTAATTTTCCAGTTATGAAAACTCAAATTTCGAGCATCAAAATGATATGGATCCGAGTTTGGACAACCCGGATCATCAAATGACACCTCTAATACACATATCTAGCCAACAAATTACAACATATTACATCAAATCATGAGATTTCTAGGTTTAGGGTTCATATACCTTCTAAGCTTTGATCTTTGAATCTGATCATCATGATCTGTTCTTGGTGTGTTATTACATGACCTTGGCTTTGTTTCTTACACTTTCTCACTCTATGATCCGAAAATATAGAGAGAGAAGGGACTTGGCTATTTTGATGAGTAAAGTAATTCACTTTTCTAGACTTTTTGCTTTTAAACTCAAGATGCAATGTATATGGCTGCCCAAGATGGCTGATAAATGAGCTATAAGTCACATGCTAGGTCTAGGGTGGTTCACCAAACCAAGATCATGGCAAGATCTACACTCCAACCATTAAATAATACACGAAGGGCATTCTAGTCATTTTCCATTTTATTTTAATGGCCTTTTGGACATTTGACCAAACCCTTAGGGTTTAGGGTTTGGTTAGGGTTTAAGGTTTAGAGCATTTAGGGTTTAGAGTTTGAGCCAATTTAGGGTTTGCAATTTATTTTCTAAAATTTCCAATTTAGGTTTTCAAAAATAGAAAATTAATATTTCTAAATTATAATTAGAATTTTCTAATTATATTAAAATTTCTTAATCATAATTTAAATATTGTTAATTAGGATTAGTATTTCCCAATTAAAATCGCTAATTAGCAATTAGGATCAAAATCACTGATTTAGGGTTTATAACCCAAAAATTAGGGTTTCTAATAGAAAATTAATTTTCTAAAATAGAAATTAAATTTTCTTAATAGATTAGGGTTTTCTAATTACTTAATCTTGAAAATTAGAATTAATATATCCTAATTAACATTAAAAGTTTTAAATTAGCACTTAGGTTTTCCCTAATTATAAAATTATTATTTTCAATACCGAAATTAGGGTTTAACAACTATTAGGGTTTGCTAGCTAATTAAGCGTTACCCTAATTAATATTATAATTATTTACACTTACGCCATTAAGTTCCCGATTTAGGGTTCTATGCACCGAATTAGGGTTTCGAATTTCTGGAACTGAAATTAGGGTTTCCAGAACCGATTTTTAGGGTTTCTTATAAACGCTAGGGTTTTCTAACCGAACGTTGACGTTCTTAATATATACTTAGGGTTTGTTACAGATATCGTTTACCTGATCAACCCTTGACCCTTAACCACATACTGTACACATATAATAACATTTACACAGAACATAATCACGTATTTCCTTAATCCTGAATAATTCACCTAAATCCTTCATAGAATTTTGAAATCCTCAAAATTCTATCTTAAAAACATCAAACGCATACACTAATTTTCTGTCTAGGTTCTAATTTTGAACCTTAAATCAATTAATAAAAATTTTAAAAATATTCTAAATTCTCAAAGGTTGTCACATTCACTTTTCTTCTAAAAAATTTCGTCCCCTAAATTTATTTTTACTCTTTCACCATATTGCTTACACCATACATACACACATTCATCACATGCTACCCAATACACCACTCACAAGAGTAAAATTTTTAAATTTTTTTGAGGGTTTTATGAGACTATTTTCATCATTTTCTCAAAGGTTTTATGAAAATTCATCCACAAAAAAGGTCATTACTTATACTTTAATAAAGGGTGATTAGCTTGATATGCCCCAGATCGCCATGTACTCTGGTCGGGACAATTTGTTCCTCTTATCGCCATTTGGGCGCATAAACTTTACCTCGATTTTATTGGATTCCGCACTCAAAAACAATTTGGTTCGGGAAATTTCTTTCAATGAACACTTAGAGTTTTCATAAATGTCTGTCTAGCTGAATCGAATAGCATAGACTCATACCAATAATTCAATTCAATCGAATTATTAAAGTGTAGCCAAACCCCGTTGGCAAATTAAAATTTTTCAGAATGACGCCATGATGCCGTACTGTATTAACAGTCCATTTGAGGATGCCGTCATTGTATGACTTTGTCACAACACATCATACCATAGTGGAACAACGATTTTAGATCAAATTCACACTAAGTATTCCTGTATTTACAACTCCATCAAATTTATATCATCTCTGCACCAGGTTACATGGTACATGAGTGATAAATAAAACAAATTTTGATATTTCAAATCATTTGCGTCTAGCTAAAATAAGTAGCATAGACTATACTTTAAACCGTTTCAAAAATGATTACGAGTCTACATTTTTTTAAAGGCACATGGTGCGTATTTAGCTTGTTGTCAATCATTTCAAAATCTAGCATAGCTAGGATTTTTGAAAAACTTATTTCTTCACTAATAATCATTTGCTTAACAATCTATATGTTTCTATTATCCTCAATATTCCATTTACACACAACTATACCCAGTTCGTCAAACCACACTTATGAGTCCATAAATTACCACAATCATATGAGTTTAAGAACTTGTCCTAGCCAGACCTTTGGTGTCCATTCGCTGAGGGGTTAATAAACATTTCATATAACTATGAATCAAGTATGTCATATAAGTATGATTTTTAAGAACTCGTACTTAACCTTATATCCTCTACCTATGACCTATCTATCCGTTATACACATGAGAAAGGAATCACCCTCTTAAGATGCATATAGCAAATAGCGCGACACAAACATTTCAATGATTATCATTGCCAGAAACTAAGTGGTTTTTACACCATATACAATTCAACTCCCATACGAAGAATCATACAACTCAGTGGCTGACACGAGTCCTCAATTGAATCCCCACCTACCACTAACACCCTTTTCAATACGAATTTCATTTAATCCGTATTCATAATCCATAACTCTTTCTTGAGTTTTCATAGTACAATTTCATAGTACAACTGCCACATAGCAAACTTTGCAGTAACTTTTCAATCATTAGATTGATTCTTATCCCTGATATCACTTTATCAGATCACGGGGTGATCTTATCGTATATATTACGATTCATTTCTATATCTTAATTGTTTTGTTTTACGATCTCCTATCACTGCACCTTTAGTCTTTTAGACTCTATCTATTCATCACTACTGTTCAACTTTATTATCAGAGTTAGGGAACTCTGTATCTTATAACTCGCCGAGATTCGTCTTTGAATCTTACTGATCAACTAACTCTATTTGAGTTAGTACTTATCCTAATAATTGCAGTTATTGGTCTCAGGTATTCCTACCTAAGCTTCATAACCAACAGCTTTGATACCAACTGTGACGGCCCCGAATCCAGGTCCCAAATCACCTCGGATCCGGTTCGATCATTCTATACAACTATTACTATTTGCGGATGATATAAACATAAATTGTTTATACAATACATTACACACATTTCCCCAAGGTCGAGTAACCTTAACTTAATACACAATTCATAACTATCTAACACATAAATTTATTATCAAACTACACTATTACATTTCTAATCGCATACATAAACTAAAGCTGGAACTTTCTTTAATCTTTTCCTGTATCCGACGCATTCGTCTTTATCTGCAATGTTTATCATGATATATCAAGGGTGAGCATAAAAGTTTCCAAACAAGTTTAAGTTCAACAATATAACGATATATCATGATTGAAATGATTTGAATAATTGGCTGGCTATAATTCAACAATATAATTGTGAACTAGCAGGAACAAATTTATGATTGAACAAGTATTATACATTAACAAATATATCTGAAACCAACTGGTAATGAAGGTGATCAGCCTTTCATACCTGACTTATATATGCAATATGTACAGAGTATAATTATACATGGCAATCAGCAATGATTAACCATAAGCTTATCCGAATGAAACACTTCAGTAGAGTTAAGTAAAACAAAACTTGCCTGAACAGTTGATTACCGCTACATAATTTATAACGCCTTATCTGAAGACCTAATATTAGTAATATAGATCTCCAATATTAGAATAATATCATCACAATATAATACTATAATATATATATACATAGAATAACCTAAACATATAACACATAACACATAATCCTATTAGTCTATAACACACATAAGACTCAGTATCAGGTCAAACTATTTCAGTCTGACTTGAGTTCGACAAAGTTCTAATGTCCCGACGGTCTAGTCGGACAATTCTTCGAGTCTAAGTTCAATTAAACTCTAACTTAACACTTAACAATTATCTCAGATAATTTTCTAAGCAGTCAAAATAATTTTCATAAGCTCGTAATAATTTTTAAATAATTATTATCATTTATCGCGTATTTTTAATCATTAATAACATATTTGAATAAATTAAATACCACATAATTCTTTTATCATTAATATTTATTTATTATCAAATATTAATGAAATACATGTCTTAATATTATAATAAATTTATAATATATCAAAGTATTTTTAATACCTTAAAATCATTTAAATATGATTTTAAACACTTAACTTTATTATCCAATAATTGTTTTTAATATTAAAATATTCATATTTTCATGACAAAATATCAAAAGTTATATTTTATAACTTAAAATATTTTTATAACACTTAAATCATTTTAATATGATTTATAAATCATTTATTCTATTTTTCAATAATTTATTTAATATATTTATTAAATAAACTAATTATCATTAATATTTATTAATTAATGAATTTTATCACAAAATATTAAAAGTCACTAAAAATAACGTAAAATATTTTTTTTATAAATTAATATTATTTTTCATGTATTAAAATTATTTTTAAATCATTTATTTAATATTATAATTTAATAAATTAAATACCATTTATATTCCAAAAATATTAAATATTTATGAAATATACTTAAAATAATTAAAATCTTTTTTTCAAGCTTTAAAATAATTTTTCATAATTTAATATATACTTTTAATAATTAAAAACAATTTTTATCTATTTTTAAGTATTTTCTAAAATTAGAAATTCAAAATTAAATTAGCTTAGTCATTTAAATGTCTATAACTATGTAAAGCGTCGTTGTTGGTGTTCTTGAGCTCAAGAACAACGACAAATTTAAGAACTTCAAGGGGTCAACTTTGGTAGTTAATAAAATCAAATCGATCATATTCGGGATAGTTTAAAATGTGATCGTGTAGTGTTTATGTAACACTACAATACACGACCAACAACTTGATCAAAAATAATACATTAAAAGGATCTGGACTCTCAAAGTCCCTATCAGACTAAACCTGGGTTTCTTTAGAAACCCGAAACTCGAAATGCCACTTTCAATCTAATTTATCTAAGTTTTTCATTAACTATTTTTGTTGTTTTCTTGGTTTATAATCGTAGTTCACATGAAAACAACAACGAGATAATAATATCTCGGTCCGAAACAACAGATCCATAGATTATGACACGGTCAAACAAACCTCACGACATCCTCATTATGATATCCGGAAATTTTCAGAGAAATGCCATCCGTGTTCGTTTGGCCTATTTTGTCCACTTATAAAACTCGATCGGTTGATGTTCTAAAGGATCTTAAGGTATGTGTCTACAGTCCAAACAACAGGCCACACATTGAATAACATAACATCAACAAATCACATTTATACTGACAGATCTCAAGGCCACAAAATGTATTCATCGGACATTAGACAAGGCATTCGGGTAACCCGAGAATCAAGCTTAAATTAAGTTTCGGTCAACCGTGTTTGACCACGAATAAAAATGAAATCTATACATCCAATAGCTACGATTTCAATTCCAGATTAAAG
Organism: Panax quinquefolius; assembly: GCA_020205615.1. Classification (NCBI taxonomy): domain Eukaryota; kingdom Viridiplantae; phylum Streptophyta; class Magnoliopsida; order Apiales; family Araliaceae; genus Panax; species Panax quinquefolius. The sequence continues at coordinate 49,659,394 of CM035169.1, read as the reverse complement.
AAAACATGGCATAATACAGATCTATAACATAAAGTACACAAAAGACTTAACACACACGGATCTAAAGGTCCTGACATTAGGCTGTCATGCCTTAATTTTCCAGATTTATGAAAACTCAAATTTCGAGCATCAAAATGATATGGATCTGAGTTTGGACAACCCAGATCATCAAATGACACCCTCTAACACATATCTAGCCAACAAATTACAACATATTACATCAAATCATGAGATTTCTAGGTTTAGGGTTCATATACCTTCTAAGCTTTGATCTTTGAATCTGATCATCATGATCTGTTCTTGGTGTGTTATTACATGACCTTGTCTTTGTTTCTTACACTTTCTCACTCTAAGATCCGAAAATATAGAGAGAGAAGGGACATGGCTATTTTGAAGAGTAAAGTAATTCACTTTTCTAGACTTTTTGCTTTTAAACTCAAGATGCAATGTATATGGCTGGCCAAGATGGCTGATAAGTGAGCTATAAGTCACATGCTAGGTCTAGGATGGTTCACTAAACCAAGATCATGGCAAGATCTACACTCCAACCATTAAATAATACACAAAGGGCATTCTAATCATTTTCCATTTAATTTTAATGGCATTTTGGACATTTGACCAAACCCTTAGGGTTTAGGGTTTGGTTAGGGTTTAGGGTTTAGAGCATTTAGGGTTTAGGGATTGGTTAGGGTTTAGGGTTTAGAGCATTTAGGGTTTAGAGTTTGAGCCAATTTAGGGTTTTCAATTTATTTTCTAAAATTTCCAATTTAGGTTTTCAAAAATAGAAAATTAATATTTCTAAAGTATAATTAGAATTTTTTTAATTATATTAAAATTTCTTAATCATAATTTAAATATTGCTAATTAGGATTAATATTTCCTAATTAAAATCGCTAATTAAACAATTAGGGTCAAAATCACTGATTTAGGGTTTATAACCCAAAAATTAGGGTTTCTAATAGAAAATTAATTTTCTAAAATAGAAATTAAATTTTCGTAATAGATTAGGGTTTTCTAATTACTTAATCTTGAAAATTAGAATTAATATATCCTAATTAACATTAAAAGTATTAAATTAACACTTAGGTTTTCCCTAATTATAAAATTAGGATTTTTAATACCGAAATTAGGGTTTAACAACTATTATGGTTTGCTAGCTAATTAAGCGTTACCCTAATTAATATTATAATTATTTACACTTATGCCATTAAGTTCCCGATTTAGGTTCCATGCACCGAATTAGGGTTTCAATTTTCTAATCGAAATTAGGGTTTTTAACCGATTTCTGGGTTTCTTATAATATTTAGGGTTTTCTAACCTAACATTGACGTTCTTAATATATACTTAGGGTTTGTTACACATATCGTTTACCTGATCAACCCTTGACCCTTAACCACATACTGTACACATATAATAACATTTACACAGAACATAATCACGTATTTCCTTAATCCTGAATAATTCACCTAAATCCTTCACAGAATTTTGAAATCCTCAAAATTCTATCTTAAAAACATCAAACGCATAAACTAATTTTCTGTCTAGGATTTAATTTTGAACCTTAAATCAATTAATAAAAATTTTAAAAATATTCTAAATTCTCGGGTTGTCATAGTGGTTTGATCAAGATTTTGCTTGGGTTTGTCTTCGACCCATTCTTTGATTTCCTGAGGTATCTCATAGTCCTCTTGTATTTCCATCAAGTCCGAGTCCAACTTTTCATCAAAGTTACAGTCCTTGTGGAGAATAGGCACCTCATCAGCAAGTACAGGTACATCTAAATTCAAAGTCCTGAAACAAAATATGCTTTCACTTAGTATATAACACTGTTCAATCACACAAAGTGTTAGCTCAGTAATGACAAAAAGTAAGCGCTAATCTTGTATAGAAAAGTAAGCAGTTATTGCTATCTACAAGGCAGAGTGAGTTTCTTCCCTTTTTACCCTCATCGGTAAATGCAAGGAGTGCTGCTTCAATTATCGAGGGCAAAGTCTTGGTGGACTGCAGTGATGGAGGGGCTATCATCAACCTCCTTCTCCCGACTGATGGCCATTACGTTTGGGCATTCATCGTCTGGGGTGTAAGTGTTTGAGAAGTGTTTGTTTGGGTTTTTATTTGGTTTGACCACACCATTGATGGCTGCATACGTACTCTTATTGAAGAGGAGATCAGGTCTTTCGTATTTCAGGCTTTGGTTTGAAAAGGTTCAAAGGGGTAAGTGGTGAGAAGAGTGTAGAGATGTTTTTTTTTCTTTTTTATTTATTTATATGCATGGAAAATAAAAGGCATACTACGAAGAAAGTGATACCGTTCCAACATTTTCTGGAACTCGCAACTTCATCCCCTGGATCTACATCTTCTGGGCTAGTTGAGGGCTCGATAGTCGATTGTTAGTGGTTATGTCGCCTTTGTGGCTCGTGGATGAGGTTACTCCTTGATTCTGAATGTCTTCGCTTGTGGCCATAACTTGATCGCTTCCTGATTCAGTACATTCCTCAGGGACGCTTGAAATGGACGCATCACAAAAAGGGATGAACTCTGGATTCTTTGATGGGTTGGATTCCCCAACAATCTCACCACCTTTTCCTTCGCCTTCTTCATGGGTTTCAAAGGATTCAACCATGAAATCTCCCACGAACTGTTGTCGCATTTCTTGCAAAGAACTTTCCTTTTTGGTTTTTTCTTCCTTGGAAAGGATTATTTCCTCCGCATCATCCAAGGTGATAAGATCAGGAACGTGGTTGATATCTTGGAACCATAGGACGTTTGATGTTGGCGGGGGAATCTCCTTTGGGGATGCCCTTGTCTTTTCTGTCATATCTTGCATTAGGATCAGTCCACCTTGTGTTCTGGCAGAATTGTCGCTCATAGCCTTCACCTCATTTGAACTGCCTGTCTCGAATGGACATCTTAAGCTTTTTATTTCCTTTTCGCCTTTTTTGGTCATGGAAAATTCTATATCCAGCTCTCCATTTTCAATGAGATCCTGGATTTTATGTCGCTAAGACCAGCATTTTTCAGTCGTATGCCCAAGTGAGTTAGAATAGTAGAGACATATCTTGGTGGAATCATAACTCTTTATCTTGGGCTTTTTAGGAGGCAGCAACTCAGTAATCCTTCCTTCGCATATCAAAAAGTGTAGCATTTCTTCATTAGATTTGCTCAGAGTGGTAAATTTTTGGACTCTTTTGGAGGTTGTTTGATCTTTCATCTTTGAGAATTCGCATTCCCTCGATTGGTTCTTCCGCTCGCGAGATATTCTAGCAATTTTATCATCCCCATTTTCTTGTATTTCCAGCCTGCTTTGATCTTCTTCATTTAGCTGGCTCATCGTGGAGTCCTTTTTCTCTTGGCTTTCTAATAGTTGTGTGAAAAATTGCCTTGTTTCCTGATGTTAGCGCATTATCAGCTTAGCCAGCAGGTTTACTTGATTTTGGATCGCATCTAATTTTTGCATTACTGGCATACCCTCCTCCGAGTTTTCCCACTCTAGGACATTTGTTATGCGTTTTTGGGGGTATTCCTCCAACCTTCATATGTACTTACGAATTGGATACATTTCAGCGCTTCCTGACCCGATCATGTTTACTTCTTCCGTACCATATCGCAACGGAAGGTTGGTGTTGACATTTTGTTGGTCAGGTTGTTCGACCACAATACTGCAACTTTCGATCAGATTTTGAATCTTATGTTTTAAGGACCAACAATCCTGTGTATCGTGTCCTGGAGACCCCGAGTGGTAAGCACATCTCTGGCTTAGATTGTATCTTTTGCTCCCTGGTTTCTAGAGGTGGAGCTAGTTCGGTAATTTTCTTGTGATCCATTAATATCGCCAATACATGTTCAAGTGAATCGCCCAGTGGAGTGAATACCCGATTTTCCGTTCTTTCAAATTTTCTTTTCCTATCTGGGTATTGGTTGAATGCGATACCATTGTTGAGATGGCAGATTGTCTTGCATTTTCCAAATGGGGACTGTAGTTTGGCCTCTAGCTTGCCTTGTATAACAAGGATACATCTTCATTGCCTTTATCGGGTACCCCCTTGGGATCGTTCGCATACTTTCCAGTTTGTATATGTTTGGCGACTGCTTCCAAGGCAGTGAAGTCTTTAATCTTGCCTGCCTTCAGGCCCATCTCTGCCATTTCGCCGTGTTTGATCATTTCTGCAAATGGCGTTCCTATGCCTGCTAGGATCCTCTCATAGTAAGGAGCCTCTTGGATGTCAATAAATGTCATTACCATCTCAGTTTCTGTCATTGATGGAATGACTTGCACTGCTAGATGTCTCCACCTTTAGGCATATTCTCGAAAAGATTCAGTACTTTGCTTTTTCACTTTAGTCACTTGATATCGATCTGGTGCCATTTGTGACTGAAAACTGTACTGATTTAGAAAGGCATGGGCCAATTCTTCCCAGTCCTTTTGTTGGACTTTCTTTCTTATAGGTGACACTCCCATAATTTCCAGTCCCTTTAATTGACCGGATGATATCCTCCATTTGTTGGACTTTCTTTCTTATATCCCCAGTTTCTCGATCATCCCTGAGATTTGTGATTTCTTTATTGGAATGAGGTTTAGGTATCTGGGTTTCCATCTTTTTACCAATGCCATGACTGCCCCCTAGTGTGAAGGACTCTGGTTGAGTAGGCATTGTCTGGCCCTGCGTATTTTTACTTTGTTCTTAAAGAAAGACAACCAATTCTGCTATCTAATTCCTTAATCCTTCAAACTCCTCTCGGGAAACAGGAGTAGGATCAGGTTGGCCCGGTGTAGCCATGCCTAACGGTGGGATCAGTGCCTTCTTGGACTTTAACCAGGTGACGGGACCGATTGCTTCCTTGCGAAAGACTTACATAGTTTAGTCTTTAGGGAATGTATATAATAACATGCTATGTGACGTGTTAATTTTAGGAATTTTATCCTGCAAAACTGATGTCAGTGGTTTGTAGCATGTTAAATATGTATGTGTACACATTTCTTCATATTTCTCATTACATGGAGATAGATATGGAATGAAATTACAAGTAATTGTGTTTACAAATAATTGAAATGAGAGAGCATGAAGAGACTTTCCTCTGTTTTGGGTTTATTAGAGGCTGACCTATCTTAGGTTACTCTCGCGGCTTTTTGGCATGAAGGTTCCCAAATCATCACAATCTACTTGACGTGAAGTTAATTCGGTCTTTCAACTGGAGCGAATTTGGGTGGTGCCTTTCCTGAGCCTCGGAGAATCAGGCTTCTCACGAGTCCAGTAATCAAACACCGACGGGATAGCGAAACCGAGATTTGTTTAGGGTCCGGGGACTTGGTTATGCGGGGGGAAGGTGTTAGGCACCCCCCGACATTCGTGTTACCACGGTGACCGCCACTTTTCAAGAAACTATTATCTGAGTGTGTGTGTGTGTGGGTCAATGTGCTGTTATATGGAAGTTGTGCGAGGCCTCGTTCTAACCTATATACACAAGATTTGAATTTATGAAAAAATTCAGTTTTTAGCAAGATATGGCAGTGATGTTTTATAAAAGAGGTTTTCAAACCCTGATGCTCAATAGGAATTGAGACCTTTTACACTCCCATTTTTATTAAGTGAGCGGCTGCATTAATTTTATTTGACGGATGTGAGGCATCCGTATGAAAATAATATACAAAAATAATGTCGACTTCCTCGTGGGTATGGAAACCATCTGAGGAAATTCAGACATCGCAGAATAATTTACAAGCTGCTTACAGCTGGAAAACGTCCATCACGGGAACCGAATCTAGATCCAATGGGATGAATCTGTGATCACATGATTCCTAGGCTCACAAAATACTGCAGTTTATATGAAAGCAATAAGCATGTATATATAAAAGCTGTAAATATATATATATATACAGACAGGATCACCAACCACGAAGCACCTCCATCGGGGATCAGAAATGTAAATAAAGCTATTAAAAGCTATCAACCGCCACGGAGGAAACTCCAGACGGGACAAAACATAAATAAAGCTGTAAATACGGTCAACAGCCATGAAGTAAACTCCAGGCAGGACGAAACGTAAAGAAAGCTGTAAAAGCGATCAACCACCACGAAGTAAACTCCAGGTGGGACAATATATATATATATATATATATAAAAGCAGAGTAAACGTACCAGACCGAAATCTAGGCTCATCGAACAAAGTCCGACCACAGTTCATATATATATATATATATATATATATATATATATAGGAAAGCAAGTAAAATCTCCCGACCGAAGTCTAGGCTCAATCGAGGCATAACTCGATAATGTTAGTCAATATATATATAAATATATATATATATATATATAATATACAGACTGGAATGAAACCATGGACCGAAGTCCGGGCAAAAGCAAGCAACACGACTCTCAACGTGTAGAAGGGTGTGTGCAAAGATGAAGAGAAAGACTCTAAAGTGTGTGAGAAGGCTTACAGCTGACTAATAAAAAAGGCTTCTATATCTTTAGAGTGGGTAAACACTGGCTTTTGTGGATACAAAAGAGGCTATATATTTGCTCACAGGTGTTTAAAAGTGGGAAAATACACTGTATGGGCGAGTGGAGAGCGAATTGTGCAGGGTTTCCCCGTCTTTTTCCCTTACAAAATGGGCACCCCAAGCCCTATATTTATAGAGGGGAGAGCTGCAGGTCTACCTGCGGTACCTAAGTAAGCAGGTACCTCTCTGCTTGCCGGGGTGCCCAGGCAAATTGTGGGTCCGTAGGTGTCGAATTACGACGCGTTGCGTCGTTAGTTGGCCACTCATAACTTTCAATCCGAGAGTCCGATGGACGCGTGCCATATGATTCCGTAAAGCTCTTTCCGAGAGCTACACGATGACATATGATTTGACCTTTTTTGATTCCAGGAAGATGGGTCCATGACCAAAATGGCATTCCTGGGTTTCCGTTAGGCAATCCGGTGAGCCGTTTTGTGTAGTTTGCGCTCCGGAGTTAAGATATCGCTCTTGTGGGACTTCCTTTGAAGTATTTTGATTTGACATGAGTGTATTTGATTTGAAGTGAAGTTGAGTTGGCAAAATAACCATTTTGCCCCTCCCGGGGTTATCTCCGGTTTTCACGCAGTTGTAGTAGTCGTTTCTCAGGGTTATGTTTGAGGTTGGCTTGATGTTGACTTTGACTATCCTCAGGGTCATCTCTGAGGTTGGCTTGACCTATTCCTATGGTTGGGACTGAGACTGGATACCTCAGGGTCATCTTTTAGATTAATCGGTCTTCTCCGGTGTGTGGTCCGGTATTGTATCTGCAGGCCTTGGGGTTATCTTTGAGGTTGGATTTGGTTACTCCCAGATTGCGATCCGGGGTTTGATGATGAACTTCTGGTAGTATCTGGTATGGATTTGGATTGTCTTTCAGGGTTCCCACTTAAAAGACGAATCTGTCCTCCTGCAATGTTAGTAAAAGTAGAAGAAAATTTCGAGTGTCTACACCAACAACTGTCCATCAATGCACTACAGGCCAATGAGGACTTTTACCACATCATTTGTAACATTACGGTCATGATTACACTGAATAATCCCTGGTCATAATCATACCAAGTTCATCTATGCACTACAGTCCACAGATGACTTTCAACAAAATATAAACATGAGGATGATGACAATGATATAAGAATTTAATAAAACAAGTTCAAGAATTAATTTATCTAGGAACTGATAACGTCCAAATTGTCAACATGATACTGCTTTGTAGAGTAAAATTCAAGAATTCTCAGAAGAATATTTCCATGAAAAGATATTGGATGAAAGCAAATATCAAGGATATTCCACTAATTTCATGGAGTATAGAAGTCAAAGTTTTAACCAACTGAGTATAATAAAGAATGGAATAACAAAAGAAATCACCATGCATGCGATAGACCGCATTACATGCAAAAGTTATTTAAACATAATAATAAATAACTGAAGCAGTCCCACAGAAACGCATGCAGACAAGATATTTCAATGAGAATAATAAAGAATAGAACTGGTCCGGCGTAAAAGCGCGCATGACGATGTGATATTCCAATGAGAATAATTAAGACTGGAATAATAGAATAATTTTACCAAGTATAGGGTATCCTGCGTGTACAGGTTATTCCAACAGAATAATAAATAATGGAATAACAGAAGTTCTCTTCATGAATACAAAAGAAATAATACCCCTTACGGGTATAACAAATAATATTCCCTACCTTAGAAGAAACTGGATATTGGAAAAGTGAAGTAACAAAATATTTCCAACGTGTGAGCTCTTCTGCATATAACAAGTTACTTACTACTAAACTAAGTTTAGAACAATGTTAGTGCCTGGGATCAGACTCAAAGCGATTAGCTTTTGAATATAGCATGAGAACCTGCTTCTTATACCAATTGTTAGTTCCCGGATGGCACAATAGATCTAGAAGGGGGTTGAATAGATCCTTTTTATTTCAAAGACTTTTCTGGTTTATATTATTTTTTTCATAATTAACATATGACAAACATTAGAATCTTTTCAAGCACAGCGGAATAAGTAAAAGATCCCCTTCATTGATATATCCATAATCATATATACATTGTTAGTAGAGTAAGTTTAGTTGTAAGCAGTTAAAACATATATAACAGTTATAGCAGTTATATTACATAATATAAATGACATAATGTAAAAGACACAAGGGGTTTTAAGTGGTTCAGAGACTCAAGCTCCTAATCCACTCTTCTGCTTTAAACTAGCAGGATTTCCACTAAGGAAGGGCAGCACCCTGAATCACTAAGATTCCTTCAAGGCCAGCAGTCTTGGGACTTCAGTTCATTAAGAACTCTTCAAGGCCAGCAGCCTTGGGACACCACTAGCTCCCTAGGAACTCTTCAAGCCCAGCAGGCTTGGAACTTCGTTTAGTCCCTCCGGAGAAGGACCCTTCTGGCCCTGGCTTTGTTGAGTTGCTTGTTTGTTGTTGTTGGAGTCGGTGCCGAGCTGCTAAGATGTCTTCATGCTCTGAACATCTTCTATCCTTAGCATCTTTACTTGATCATCCTTGAAGAGCAGTTGAGTGTTGCATGATGCTCGGCTTCTTAGGTTGATCAACTACTCCGGATGACCCCTTGATGAACTGCCTTGAAGATCATTCTCCTTGGTACTTGATGGCTACACATGAGAGGCTTCTAAGATGACTGTAAGCTCTTCTGTTAGGTACTTAGATACTTTCTCATGCTTGACACCAAGATGGCTTTTGTGATCTCCCTTCTTGCTACTCGATGCCTTCTCATGATGGACTTGCTAAGATGACTGTAGGCTCTTCTCTATTGTACTTAGAGTCTTTCCATGATGGACATCCAGATGGCATGAGGCTCTCCTTTCTCTCGGCAGTTCAGAACACTCTTCATGTAGTAGAACTCTCACTTCTACATAGTAGAACTCACACTTCTACTTCTTTCTTAATCTGACTTCTGAGTGTTCTTGGTGGATCGTAGAGTGAGCCTTCGGACTCAGTATCACATGGTTAGATCAGTCCACTTTCTCTCCAAAACCGACAACTCCAGCAGCCTTTGATCTTTGAAGCTCTTTTTCATTTATACTTCTTGTCAATCCTTTTGTTGGAAAGTAACCGTTGAAGGCTATTCAAATATCTTCACAGATCTCAAGTTTCTTGATATAGATTGCTTGATGTGACTTGTCATACTTTTTCGAACGTTGCAGTCTACTATTTCACCTACCCTGTCAGATGTATCACTTTACTGTCTTGGGCAGGTTGAAGACTTTATTTCTTTTGATTTCTTGATCAGAGGTTGTCCTTTTGCATCGATGCTCTCAATAAGCACTTGTCCGAATATTACCCTTCAGATTGAACCGTTGCCAATGCTTCAGTCTTCAGCTATTCGAACTCTACGATTCTGATGCACGTCTTCAAGGACCTGATCGTAGTGTCTTATTGAGTGTTGCTCATTGACTAGTAGAGTTAACACTACGATCCTAAAGAGTGTTGCTTGGATCTTCACTATAGAACACCTCTTCCTTATATTGTGCAGTGCTTCAATACTTCGCATTTTGCTTGATCGTTCTTAGAATCCGATGGCCTAATTCCTTGCTCTGGTCCCCTCTCAATATCAAGACACTTGATTTGTGGCGCGCCCGACTTGCTTTCTCCTTGTGATCTTCCGCTCACTTATCATCAATGAATCGACCTCGCACTTAATCACTTTAGCCTTGCTCTTCGAAGCGTGCCAATATCTCTGGTTCACCTTCCATCGTTCCTTCTCATTTGAAAGCACTACGATCTTGGTTGCTTCCAAGAACGTTGTCTTCTGTTCACTTAATAGCTACTGCATAAGCTGACTTTCCTTAGTCAGCTTCTGAAGTCTTCTTTGGATCTCCTTATGGAAGACTTCATCACAAATGGCCTTACACCTCAATCTTAATGTTGATTGGGTTTGAGCTGAGATCTTCTGTTAGCCTGCATGCCATTCGTTGAGTGCTCTCTGGTTTCCTTGGATGTAGCTTGCAGCTTGAACCAAAGGCTTCATTCCTTTAGATGTTCTGGGAGTGCTCATTTGTTGAGAAACGTATATGCTCTACGATTCATCCTTGGCATTGTGAGCGCTTCTTCTTAGATCGTAGTTATGCACTCTACGATTTAGCTTCGGCTTGTGCAGACACTACGATCCCGAGATCAGATCTTGACACTACGATTTCTACCTTGTGCTTGTTGTCTTCATCTGATCTTGCTTGACTACGATCTCTGCATGTAATCAATAGACTCTACGAACTCAGAGTGTGATCTACGATCCTTGACTTGGCTTTGGCATCGAAGAGACTCTCACGACTCGAGTGTAGTCTCGTTCTGTCTTGGCCGGCGCAGATGATTAAGTCGGCTCATAGGCGTGTTTGTCTCTATAATTCTGAACATGACTTCCTCAGTACACTACGATCCCGAGGAAGCTCTACTCGATACACTACGATCTTTCTTCGTTTCCCCTGGTAGTCTACGAACTCCGAGATCAACTATCTTGTATACTCTTATTCTGCCTCGATAGCTCTCGAGTTAACCTTGACTCACCTGACAGACTACGACTTCTGGTGCAGTGCTCGATGATCAGACTAGCCTATCTATTACATCATAAGATCAACCTAACAAGCTTGATCTTTCTATATTTATAGTCCTTGTACATCATTTCTTTTTAAGGACTTTACAAAGCTGTTTTGCATATGTAGGATCAACTTAACATATTTGATCAATTCATTCTAAGTCCTTGTACATATATTTCTATTATCTATCAAAGGACTTTACAGCTTTTCTTAATGCAAGTATACTTGCATATTATTAATTCATATACATATATATCATAATCAAATCATATATAAAAAGGAATAGCATTCACATGCTTATTCCTGACAGATTTACTATTATAACTTTCCACCAGCGGTCCATATTGATTTACTATTATATCTTCAACCAACGGTCTGAAAAATTAGCACATCTCCTCATGGAATAATATTGTACCCAAAAATAATTTGGACCAAAAAGAAATATATCTTACGGGTGTATAGTAACTCGTGAATAGTAACTCGTGAGTAGTAACTCATGAATAGTAACTCATGAATAGTAACTTGTGAATAGTAACTCATGAATAGTAACTCGTGAATAGTAACTCATGAATAGTAACTCGTGAATAGTACTCCGACACGAAAAGTGTCCCGAATATCCGATTGAATAATATATCCTCTAGACATCAATTATACTAACACAAATAAGTCCAACACAATGGAACAATAAATTCATCTTTAATCAACACGAACTTATTCATCATTAAAATTATAATTCACAATATTTAACAACCAGGTCGTTCCCAGGAAAGAGGGGGCTTTCAGATAAGGATTTCTCCTTATTGGTAGCAATTAGGTGACCAAACCTCTCCTCGATGTGAACTTCTAGACATTGTCAATATTGTAAATAATAATATGAATAACTTTGCCGTTTCAATTATTGATTTAATAATATATCATATTATGCAGATGATACTGTAGCAATAATTTAATCAATAATATGAGAGATATGATGCAACAACCATCGTAGCAATAATTGAGTATAAGCGAGTGACTTCTCACGTAAGCATAATAATCAATACCGTGTGCTACTATGCAAACCACGCCATTCATGTATTTTTACTACCGAGTAGTTCAACAATTTTACCGGTAACACCTCCGCCATTATTTTTATAGAAAGATAATTTTTTCGTTTTCTAACTACGACAATACTTCCATTGTGGGGTCCACCAATGATTGTGTAGTCGTACGAATATTCCCTGTAAAAATGAATATTCCCCGACCAATCGAATATTATATAACCACTTGCTTACTTTGCAAAATTTGTAAATATTACCCACAACTATAACATTATATCAAATCAACACCATAATATTCAAAAATATAATTCGAGAAAATTATTCTTTATTCATAAAAGTTGCGGTCTTACAAAAATGCTCCTACGGGAGTCTGTCATCTTTTACATTAGTTTACGAACCACGTATATAAATTGAAAGAGTGAATCTATGTAGTTGTATAAGACTATGAATGGTACTAAATTGTGTTTGCCAAAATTTCTTGGGTTTATAGAGGAACCTTGAGGAGTATTGTGGTAAACCTTTTGATTGTGGCTCCCATACCATCTTGTATGTTCTCCATTTTTATTATTCAGTTCAAATATAAATTACGCTTAACTTTAAATGTAAAATATTTTCCTTCTTGAGTGATAAAGATTAATTTCTAGATTAATTTTGATTTTGAACGAGTAAGGAATCTAATACATTTACATATCTATATGATAATCTCTTAATAGATAACCTGTTGAGGATTCTGCTTGTGTTTGTTTTGTAAGTTGTGCATCAAGCAACTTGTCGTGTAAAATGAAGTATAAAAACAATAGAGTATAAGAGTACATGCGCATGATTAAATACTCTTCTATGTTACTTATTAAAGAAATACTCTTTTAGATTTATTGTGAACCGATCCAGCTTTATCATGATTCTTGTGAATTGGACCACTTGGTATTCTCTTGGACTTAGTTATGTAAGACAATGTCAAACCAGTAAGAATGCTGGTTTCATTTTTGTGGTTTGCACTTGTCTTTATTTTAAAGGGTTTTACTGGTATGCGAGCTAAGCTAGCCAAACGTTTCCTAGCAGGGTTTAGTGAATATGTTTCTTTTCTACCTTGTATCTTGTGTTTGAGTTTCAAAGAATAGTTCAATTTCATCTATATCCTGCCATCTTATAAGTTTGTTCTAACTGCTGACCTTAACTAGATCCAAATGTCAGTTATATATTTTGTTTTGGGCCAATTTTTTTCTTCTTCTGAAATTCGGTCTACATTCTAATTTGTTGATACAAGTATGTGAGAAGATCAAATAGGTGCAGCCTAATACATATGAGAAGTATAGATTTGTTTTGCCAGTTTTAACTAGAATTCTAGAAAGCTATGAGAGAATGTAGGAGAGGAGCTTCAAAAAGAGCCGCATCCTGAATACACATGAGAAGTATTAATTTCATATGCCAATCTAAACAAATTCTTTCTATGTTTTTTTGGGGAAATAGGGAGGATGCCGCTTTATTTTAGAGTTGATCTCCTTTTGGAAGAGAAAGGTTATATTCCTCCTTCCAGTTTTCCCACATGATACAAAGTGTACCACATCTATTTGATTTTGAGTATTGGCATCCTGATCGTTAACTCAGCTCAAAGGGTGATGAGTTTATATACATATTATCATCATTTTTCTTTTATTTTTTACTTTCTCATTATAAGCTACTTCTTATGCATTACCCTTGTGACATTCCTCTTAAGGGAGGCAACTTTGTACATGCAAGGGGGTTTTCTGTTCATCATGTATTCAGACACATCACGATAATAGCTTTTGCAACCTTAACTACATCTATGTGTATTTCTGAGCTCACATGGTTGATGCCCAACATGGTTAAGTTTTACACATTTCTCGTTATTACCCTATTACAGGAACATGCTGCTATGGCACTGTAGTATTGGACAAAGGACCAGGGCATGAACAAATATTGGTATTGATTTATGTTTCTAAGTGCCAGTTATATTCTGTATCACATGTCATACAATTTTTTAAGATAAGATTTATACATATTTGACAATTTGGTATCACTTTTTTCACCTCTTTGATTAAGCTCCTCTTTACTAAACTGCAGTATATATTTAGATTGTGCTAAGAGCATGTTTACTTTTTCAACAGATAGTTGATCTTGCTACATTGACTGGAGCATGTGTGGTTGCCCTTGGGCCCTCAATTGCAGGTAATATGTGATCTTCTTATCATTGATGAGTTCCTGGTTGGAATGAGATATCTATCTCCACAATAGTACTTGAGATTCTTATCAATTTGACAGTCAAGTTGTTGAATTTTTTGGAGCGAAGAAAATTCTTTGACGTTTGAGTAGTTTTTCCTTCATAGTATTTATGGAACAATGTTACTTGTAGTGGTTAAATTTCTTTTAGCCAGTTTGTCTGATGCCCATGTCAAATTTTAGACATGAATCTATTTATCTTAAAGTAAAGTTTGGAGGTCACACACAGTTTATTTCTTGATATTGACATTCACACTGCTTCCAGTATCATATTGTTGACATTTTTTTTATTCCTGCAGTATAAAAGAGAATGTTCCAGAGCAGCCAAGTTGTCTTGTGGGTGGGAAACTTAGAGAGTGAGTTTATTTTTCGTTGCAATAACTTATTCAGTTTTCTTAAAAGTTCAGTGCCTTTTTTGCCTTATTGATGTTCTCCTTTTTTTCTCTAGTATTGCAATATAAGCTGCGTAAGGTGTTAACATAGAACAATTTCTCTTATCATCCACTATTTTGAGTTGTTTTTTAACTATAGTGTTGCATTCAGGTACCAAATGAATGGACTAAGGTGGCTGGTTTCACTATATAATAATCATTTGAATGGAATTCTTGCTGATGAAATAGGGCTGGGTAAAACTGTCCAGGTATGACAAGTGTAGAATTTTAGTCCTTTAAAGGAATATCATAATAATTTTTTTTTTCTTAGACATTATAATTACCAAGTCTTGTTCAAATTAACCACTTATTAAAAAAAATAAGGGTGAAAAAGAGAAGTTGCATACTAAATGATCATGTTGTTTCCTTCTAATGATATGAACTGATATTTTTAGTCAGATATAAGCTAAGGATGATCTATTAGTCTATTTGTAGTAGTTGTACCTTCCTCGGTTTAATATATGAAGTATATGGAAAATAGCATATAATCTATTTATGTGTTTCATTTGTTTTTCAATATAGTTGAGGTGAAGAGCAGTTCTGATGGTTTCATGATCAAAATGAGAGATGGTCGACATTTAAGATGTGACCATACCAACCCTCAGGGACTATTCTTCATCAGGGACTATTCTTGTAGGACCCAATTATGAAGGGGATGAACTTATCTCGCTGACCTGGGTATGTTTTGCCGTTACCACTTAAAAAGTCCCAAGTTATCAATAAATGTGTCTTTCCAATGTACATTTGTAAACATGTTGAATTCTTGGTAAATAAATCTATGATGTCTGTGATTATAGCTAGCATCTTTGGGGCATATACTGTATGGAAATTTGTCGTCTCAAGAAAAGTTTTTCCACATTGACTAATAGCCTCAACTTTTCCATAATTGTTGTCCTTTCTATATAGAAATCTAAACATTGTTATTTAAGATTGTGTGATGGTATTTAAGATTGTGTGATGCTTGTGGTTGTTGAATGTGACTGAATTCTGACTTGAGGTCAACATATAATAATAATCTACAAGTTTTGTAACATAAACTATGTTTACCACTATGCTTACTGAAATTAATTCATGAAATGGCCGATTAAGATTTCAAATTTTTCTTGTAACATAGCAATCATATAGTCGCACTGAAGGTTCTTTTTCTATTTGGATTTGTAGTAAATGATATTGTGATTGTCTATTTGTCTTTTTCTGCTTATGAGAAATATAGTGTACATTAGTAACACGTAGCAACTCTATTGTCTTTGTGTATTGATTTTGGTACTAAGTGCCTCTGGCGACCTATTTGCTTCATTTTACTGACTTGCTATTATTTTTAAATATGTGCAGGAAGACTGCTTCTACGACCTGCCTTACAATACTGGGTATCAAATTTTCATGCTACGTTTATGGAAGACAAGGGACGAAATTATGAAGTGTACTCTCTCTATATATGTAGATATATACTTTGATTGAAGAACTGTGGTAGCTTTAGATGGTTAATTGTAAAGATAATGAATGATTATGTAGTGGATAATTTTATTAAGTTAATAATATTTTAGTTTTTTGTATTTTTGCCATTATTTGCTATGGGGACATTGACCAGCCAGGTAGACAAAAAGAATGTCAAATTTTGATTTGGCAACAATATAATTCGTTACCAAAGCATTGAACAAGTTTTAGTATAGCAATAATTTTTTATACATTTAGCAACAAATTTTCGTTGCTAATGGCATTAAAAATATAATATTTGGCAACAAAAAATTAACATAATAACAACGAAGAGGATATTGTTGCTAATACTAAAATAAAAGGCAACATTGTTTATCGTTGCAAATCATATCAACTTTCGTTGCACATATAAAGAAACGACAACATATAATGTCGTTGCTAATCGACGACTTTCGTTGCTATTGAAAAATAACCAGCAAGAAACATTTTCATTGCTGATTCAACATAATGTCGTTACCAAATAATATAATCAGCAAGGAAAATTGTTGCTAAAAAGTTTACATTCCGCAACGAAAGCAAGCTTAGGCAACAATTTTCATAATTTACTGCA
The DNA here is from genome assembly GCA_020205615.1 of Panax quinquefolius. Lineage (NCBI taxonomy): Eukaryota > Viridiplantae > Streptophyta > Magnoliopsida > Apiales > Araliaceae > Panax > Panax quinquefolius. The sequence goes on along the minus strand of CM035169.1, from coordinate 49,642,575 downwards.
ACGAAAAATGTCGTTGCAAAATGGTGTCAATTGCAACGAAAATGCATGGTCATTGCAAAAAGAAGAGAGTTTATTTCGTTGCCAATTAGAAGGCTTTTGCAACAAAATGGGATTTTTAGCAACAAAAGTTTAATTATTCTGCAACAATACATTTTGTTGCTAAAGGATCGATGTCTCTGTACGAAAGCCAAATTTCGTTGCAAAATATATTACTTTTGGCAACGAAAAAAATACGATCGGTGCAGAACAATTAGCAACGCTCATTGCGCAACGACAGTAAAGTCGTTGCCAAAATCCTTTTGCAACAAAATTTGGCACCTTTAGCAACGAAAATGGGTTGTTGCCGAAGCCCCATTTTTTTGTAGTGTTCTAGGTTTTCTAGTTTATGGTTTTTATTTTCTAAATTCTCTGTAATTGAGTTTTTGGTGGTTGAATTTGTTGAGGTATAGTTTATATATGTTTATGGATAGATAAAATTTGTTGATGGTCATCTATAAAATTTTTTGGAGTGTTTAAACTCATGAAAACATGTTAAAGATGAAAAATTGAGTTTTTGGTTGAATATATACATTTTGGTCAATTTTGAGACTACAATTAGTTGTGAAATCATGATGGAAACCTTAAATTGATGATGTATGTTGTAAGAACGTTGAAAAACAAAAAGAACGCAAGTTTAATAAATCAATTTGGTTAAGAAACGAATTCATAGTGAATGAATCCACTAAACATGTTAAAACATAAAAAATTAGTATGAACATGAGTTTTGGGTTAGTTAATATTTTTGTAAAATTTTGATTCTTTGGTATGTTGTAGATCTATGAATTACGAATCCATAGAGTCAAAAATGGACTGATTTGGATTTGTATAACTCGGTTTATGAAGGTTGGAAGGAGAAAGGGTTAAAAATTCTCAAGAACAACAAAACTAGAAAACAATCGCGCACCTTTCTACTAGGGGGCGCTGCAGGGCTACCCCCAAGGCTATTTTGGGCGCTGCAGCGCTGGAGCCATTGTCATGTTAGACTGTTTTGACCTCTTGTAGTAAAATAGACATAACCTTTTCACACGAACTCCTATTGAAGCGATTCAATATGACACGGAATGAGGACGAGTAGACCTACAACTTTCATGCTTTAAGATTTTCAATTTGAGGTCGGGAATAGGGGTCAAAATGGCCGACTGATATGCATTCGGAGGCAATCAGAGAGCGTCGGGTATGCACGTATGGAAGTGTAGTGCTTCTGACGATAAATGATGTTGTTCTAAGTTATAAAACATGAATATCAGTAAATATAATGATGTTTGACATTAATAAATGATGTATTAGATAAGTTGTATAAGCATACTAAGCATACACAAGAGAGACGAATCGAGTGTGTGTCGAATGAATGTCGGAATGCCGTGACAAGTGTTAATGAACTTAAAAAGTGTTTCAATTCAATTGAAGTGAACATTATAAGATATAGAATGTGGTTAATATAAACCAATAAGGAGTCCTAGCAAGACTTAAACACTTTAACGAACTTCGAGTATGACTAAAAAGAAATATAATGAGATATAAGTCGAAAGTTAACACAATCAAATTGAACATTGTGTATTGATTAATCGGAAGGGTTATGAGATGTAGAGTAAAGTTTATATTACAACTAATTGTTGGTCGAATTCCAATTATGCACAATCATGCAAGTATACGTGGTCAACAAGTTATATAAGGATAAGAAAAGAATCGTTCACACAGAGAATAGTAAGAAATTAATTCTAACAATTACCAATTTTATATTAACCCAATTTTATTAAACTATCCAAATCAATGATTATAAATAGGGAAAACTAAGAAACTAAAAATACCAATCAAGCAACACAACTTAAAAATAGTAATTTCAAGCAAATAATGGAGAATTAGGCTCACAACTTTACTTTAAGTCTCACTCCAATTATCACACCGTATTCCAGTTTAATTCACTATCTCAGTTTATTAATCAAGAACACTTAGGTAGAATTAGTTATCTCTCGATGCCCTAACACCATATTAACTTAAATCCACAAATTGGTGATCAAGCAATTCATAAATTAAATACAAATCACAATAGATAAACTGAATTGATAGTTTATTAAACTAAAATCAAGGCATGCTAATTATCATTCAACACTAAAGATCCATTGCAAGCCCAATAAGTAATTCAGTTCATAATTAATGAATTAAAAACCGAATAAAGTAAAGAAATCATCATCCCAATTACAAGAATTGAATTTAAAAAAAAAGAATAGTAATACACCAACCTTCTTGGTCTTCAATTCTGCAATCTTCGTGAAATCACCTCCTTCCTGTGTTCCTCCAAGATCTTTTTCTAAATTATTGCTCTCCAAAGTGTAATTTAATTGTTGGATAAGTTCAGCACTCTGCTAATTGAAATAAATTAATTCCCCCCAACTAAACAAAATCCAGTCCCAATCCAATTAGGAATTCTAATAAAAATCAAACTCCTATTTGTACCCAACAAGTTTTTAACTCCAAACATCCCTGTTGACTTATGTCATACTCCATCCAAAATGCTTTGATGATGACCATATTATTCCTCTAATCATGCTATATGAAATTTCAGGAAAAGAAATGACATTAAAAGGAACATCGAGGAGGAAAATATAAGACTTGAAGTCTTTGAAGGATGAAACGGCATTTTGAGTCCTAAGAAATATATGTAAGATCTTAATATTAATTACTTGTCAATACAAGGCTTTAGAGCATGTGCATTATACATATAATTATTGTGCTCATATATCTTGTGCTAAAAAATTGGTACACTAAGATCATAAAGCAAGTGATTAAGGTAAGTAATTAACTATTTCCATCGAACCATTATATGGTAAATCAAATATGGCATCTTAGTTGGTTAAGGAAATACCATGAAACATGCATCATATAATTACTCCACAAACTAAGGAGTCTATTGGTCAATCAACTATGATATCTTGATCATGCGTCATATACGTGCTTAATTTAAGGAAAGTGATTAGATTGTTTCTAGCCAATTATATGTTAACTCATTATAGAAATAATCTTAGTGGTTGTGATGGCTTTTGAAGACTGCAGAATATGGTCAGTAATATGCATGTAATTAAGCTACTAATATATATAGTGTATCCATATATCTTCGTAATACGAAACATAATTTAGGAGATATGTTGTCACCATGTGACGAGCACTTAATTAGGCATAAATTCTTTTCCAATCACTGATATATCACGATATCATGGGAAGCTGTAAGAGATATGATATTCACCGCGTGAAAAGCACTAAATCTGGCCTAACTTTTTATAAATCACAATGATGTAGCATATAACTGGAAAGAGTTTTGGTCATTGGCACATAATCTGGATTATTATTATAAAATGCATGATTTATGTAATTATGATTCAAACAGTCACATTACAAACTCGTTTCCACGCAACGGTAGTGTACTGGGTTTACCTATAAAAGAACCGAACTTATTGAATAGAAGAACAAGAAATAGATACTGATTTTGCTAAGATAAAAACAGTCAACTTGTGTATCTTCTACTTCTTACGGTTAATTGCAATTTCATTGACGAAGCTACTGTTATCTATTTTTGAGGTTATCTTGTAGCAAATACCGTGGTAATATCTTTCTTGCATATCATTACATACTAGATCCTTGCATTGTTAAGTAATAAATTGCTTAGATCATTAGACCTCTATTGTGTAGTTTAAATTTCTCATACAAATCAATATTATCTAAATTTTAATCCGGTTTGGATTATTGCATTGTTACGATAAAGTTCAAAGAAAGCATAAGTGCACAAGGAGCAAAGGTGCTCAAAAAGTTGAAACTTGTATTGTAATTGAAAGTGTTTAATAAAAGTGAGTCTCTAATACTAGTTGAACCACGTAAAAATTCACGTGTTCGTGTGATTGCATATTGTGCTATTTTATTTCATCATTTTGCTAACTATCCAGCAGCCTACATTCAATATCTATAAAACTAATTCAGCAAATTGTTTTTGTAAAGCCCCCAAATCCGGGTACTTGAAACCCAAACTCGGTGCTTCATGATACCATTTCTATGAGCGGAATAATACTAATAATAATAACAATAATATAAAGATCAACTTAATTTATATATCATCAGAGTCTAATCCCCAGGTACGAGACCTTTAAACATTCATTACATATCATGATAGATAATATATATCATACTTGTCTTAATAAAGTTAACTATTACAGAAAATAGCATTGCATTTATTCAGCAACCTTTGCTTTTCCCTTGTTCTTAGCAGAGCCTTCTGGTTGTTCACACTTAGCTGAAAATATTTAAATTAAGCAAGGATGAACATTTGAGTGCCCAACAAGTAATAACAATTATATATATAAGTTAAAAGAATTTAAATGTTTTCTTTATACTACTCTTCTACAACAAATCAACAATTGTGAAGTAATCTGAACCGATAATAATAACATAACAACTCTCTTTTAAATTTTTGAAACTACATATTGACTATAAATAGGGTTTAGGTGATATGTTATGAACATTATTTTTATTTTTGAAAAGGTTAAACAGAACTTCATCTGTAAACCGTCATAACTTACGGGCACGGGGGTGATCAGCCCGTTATACCCTGTATTGATCAACACTACATGCAAGAACGAGGGTATCATTCACTCTTTCCACCTTAGGTGCATAAAAAGTTTTTCCCGTGTAAGGGATGTTCATACTTATCTGGGTTCCAAACCAAAGCAATTCAGTTGGATAATAGTAAGGTTTTATCTTGTTCAACAATAATCTATAATTTAACATATATATACGGGTAATTAACAAATGTGTATCAACATGTGATTAAATACAATGATTATCCAAGTGGGGACACTTGTATAACCATTTATAAAAATTAACGAACAAAATATATATCTGAATTACCATATACTAACATGTTGATAATCAATGAGCGTATATAATATAGGTTTAATAATCGTACAGTAATAATATAATTACGAAACATTCTTACTCATGCCCATTCAGATAAAGGAAATGCAAAGGTAGGATACTTATTCGACGTCGATACCGCCTTACAATTCGCAACTTAGTTTTATCTTTTATATAACCACCTATCAGTAATAAGATCATTTTACTGATTAAAATAACATATCTCAACATATAATACTGCTTATTGCAGTCAGCACATAACCTAATCACATTGTCACATATGTTTAGCAACCATTGAATCACAAATAAACACATATCTAATCAAATTATCTATATCCAGATCAATTTTGAAACATGTCGGTGTACCAACGACTTTATCGGGTAATTATCGAGTAAGACTCTATCCTGTAACTTATTATCAGTCATATTATTTTTAAATGACTTATAATAATTTTTAAACATTTATTATAATTTATCATGAATTTTCAAACATCGAAATTATTATTAAATAATTTAAATATCAAACAATTCTAATATCATTAATATTTAATTACTATTAAACTATTAATGAAACCATTGCTAAAATATTAAAGTTATTTATAATAACTTAGAATATTTTGAAGTATTAATATTACCCTTAAATGATTTTTAAAAAAATTAAAATAATTTTAAAATAATTACCATTAATATTTAATTATTAATGTATTATTTATCAAAATATTAAAAGTCATTAAGTATAACTTAAAATATTTTTAATTCATTTATATATTTTTAAATGATTTTTAAATTAATAGAACATTTTTAAACTATTTATTTAATATAATTATTAAATAAATTTCATATCACTAATAATAAATTAATAATCATTAATATTAAATTATTAATGAAATTATCCTTTAAATATTAAAAGTTATATTTTATAACTTAAAATATATTTAAACACTTTATTTTCATTTAAAATAATTTTATAATATTAAAATCATTTTTAAACTAAATTATTTAATATAATTATTAAATAACCTTAATATCATTAATAATAATTAATTAATGAAACTTACCTTTAAATATTGAAAGTTGTATTTTCTAACTTACAAATATTTTTAAACTCTTTATTTTCAATTAAAATGATTTTTCTAATATTAAAATCATTTTTAATTAATTTAATTATTAAATAAATCTAATATCATTAATATTAAATAATTAATTAAATTTGGTTTAAAATATTAAAAGTTATATTTTATAACTTCAAATATTTTTAAATAACTTATTATCATTTAAAATGATTTTTAATATAATAAAATCATTTTTAATAAATTTATTTAATTCATTTAATAAATAAATTAAATATCAATAATATTTAAATAAATACTAATATTTATGAAAAATATTTTAAATTATTAAAAGTTAATTTGTATAACTTAAAATAATTTTCAAAATAATTTTTTTAATTTTCGGAAATTAATTTCTATTTTGAAATTATTTTTAGAAATTAATTTAATTAATTTTAATAAAACTGTCACTAAAGACTGCCTATAGTTACAGAACCGTCGCTATAGGTGTTCTTCGTGTTCTTCATGCAAACCCAGATCTTCATACCCAGTTTCGAGGGGCTTAGTTTGACCAAGCTTTTTGATCAGATCCTGATGTTTCTAGGCATGTTGTTAGTCCGATATTGTAGTACTAATGCACGACTACAAGATCCAACAACAAACATGGCCAAAAAACACATAACAAAAGAGATCTAGAGTCATGAACAAGCTGTCAGAGCTGTTCTTCATTTACTGGGTTATCCAGAAATGAAGAACAGTTTGACTGACTAGTTTTGGGCTTCCATAACTTGTTGATCATGTAATGGTTTAGTGATCTATAAGCTTCAGTATGTAGTCAACATGTAGGACAACATTTCTATTACATAAAATCAACAAAACAACAACATAATAGCAAGATCTTGTCCGGTCAAACCATGTCAGAAGCCATGCTCATGAACTTTCTAGGTTACCCAGAAAGCTCATCCGTGAACTTCTACTTGGTTTAACCATCCCCCAAAATCCAGTATGATTGTGATAAAAGCGATCTAAGAGCATTATCACGTATTATAACTACTATACTATAACTTTAATGCAACAACAAACACAAATCAACAACATCATGCAAGATCTGAGGCGTCAAAAGTCTTGTCAGACCATTTCTGGGCAGTTTCTTGGTTACCCAGAAATGCCTAGTCATGGTCGGTCAACGGCTTTTGACCTAGATTATCTTGCAATCTGTTTATGATATGAACTTGATTCTTGATTTAGATCAAAGATCTCATAGCATACTACAAGAATAAAGCTTCAAACAACAAAAATATAAAACAGACTGACATCTACAAGGCCTGACATTCATTGTCAGATCGACAACAAAATTTTATTTTTCCAGATTTTTGAAATCTTCAAATCCGAGCCTCTAGATGTTATGGATCTAACATCTAGCAACCCAGATCATCATTATACACCACATAGAACATGTTTTAACAATAAATCATAACTTTTAACACATCATCAAAGGTCAGATTTCGAAATTAGGGTTATACCTTCTATGAATGATTTCTAATTCTAGCTTCTGATTTGGTTATATGTAGTAGTGGGGCTTGATTATGTGACTGACATGCTAACAAATGCAATCCTTTCTCTCTCAATCTATATATAGAAGTGGTAGATACATGTATTGGCTGATCTAGAGCTCATGTGCTGTCAATTTTAAGTCAAGAGAGTTGTTACATTAGGTCACCAACTCCTCCTATTGTCAAAATATACTTGTTAGACTTCAATTATGCACAAAAGGGTATAATGGTCAATTAGCTTGGAATTTTAATGGCATTTGTGTAATCTTGTCCCAAACCCTTAGGGTTTAACCCTAAGGTCTTGCACAATTAATTTGTAGGATTTCTATTAAAGCAAAAATAAATAAATAATTAGAATTTTAGTTTCTAAAAATTTGAAATTAGGGTTTCCTGAATTAAATTAGTTTTCTAATTACTTTATACAGGAACATTAGGGTTTAATAACGTTAATTATAATTAACATTACTAAATAAACAATTAGGGTTTACGATATTGATAATTAGGGTTACCAATTTACAATTAGGTTTTCTAATTACTAAATTATGGTTTATAAAAATTATTATTTCTAGATGTTAATTAGGGTTAACTAATTAATCAAAAAAAAATCATATAACACAGTTATATAATATTCTTAAACTCACAATTGATTTTCAAATTAGGGTTTCCCACAATAAAACTAGGGTTTTCAAATACTGCACCACAATTGACCCACCATTATCAATACGTACATACAGTACATATTCATAGTACTGAAAAATCAAAATATACTTAATATTATATTATTATTCTCATCCCTTGATAAAAGTCCAAAATTAGGGTTTGGATTCCATATCTGATTTATTCTCCCATATTTAACCTTAGTAATTAAGGTAAAATAATTAACTTAATAATCTGTACTAAAATTCATATATTAAAATAATTATTCTAAAAATCACTTCATATATTATTTAAATAATATATGATTATATTTTCATGGAAAATAATTAATAAAACATTTCGCTATAAAATTAATTATTATAAGAATATAATTTATAATAATCAATAACTCTAAAATAAAATTATTTGTAAATATTCATGTAATAAATATATTTTTGTTTATCACATAAATACATATACACCTTATATTGTACAAATCCTCATCCTTAAAATAAATAAAAAAATTATACGCAAAATTTCTGATTTAATTATATAGAAAATATCGGGTTGTTACAGTTTTTATATAATCACATTTTGGAAAAGGCTAAGTTTCTAAATTAAGTATTTTTGAAAATCTTATATCAACACAACATCTTGTCTTAACATTTTATTTTATAAGGATTCGGAATCCAACCTCCTGCATTGTATATCCAGAGGAATTTTTATTTGATTAAAACTTGGACATTGTTTATTCCAACACTTATTCAACCCCCCCTTCTAAGTGCGCCTACTTAAATTTCATTCCAATTACTATGAAATAACTCCCTTGTCACACTCTTAACTTGACCCTATTACATAAAAAAGTCATAGCTCCCAACAAAACTCAATACCATGCAGAAATAACTAGCACAACATCTGTCGCGTCTGACCGGCGCGGCCCGCGCCATGTCAGGAGTAGGAACTCTCCATTTAGCGCGCATCGCGCCATCTTCTATCTAAACACGGCGCGCCCCACGCCGGTGATGCAGAATGTCCAAAATCTTCAATTTCTTCACATTTTAACTCTTAACCATTGTCAACCTATTCTCCTGCACACATAACAAAAATCCATCAAAAGCAACATGAAAAATCTCAAAAACTAACAATATATAAAGCTGAATAAAGTTAAATCAATGATTATAAATAGAGAAAACTAAGAAACTAAAAATACCAATCAATCAACATAACTTAAAAACCGTACTTTCAAACAAATAATGGAGAATTAGGCTTACAACTTGACTTTAAGTCTCACTCCAATTATCACACCGTATTCCAGTTTAATTCACTATCTCAGTTTATTAATCAAGAACACTTAGGTAGAATTAGCCATCTCTCGATGCACTAACACCGTATTAACTTAAATCCACAAATTAGATAGAATTAAGCCAAACACCCTAATTAACTAATTCATTATATCTCCATGTGAATTAAAATTAAAAAGAGTTTAAATTCCAAGTTCTTTACCCGATTACATGCGATGCTAGATATATCTCTATCCTAGCATTCATCAAGATTCCATGTAAACACATAATTCAAGAACACATGCTATTGTGATTATGTCTACATTCATACATCATCTCTCGAATCCATACAAATCCACATAAAATTGGTGATCAAGCAATTCATAATTAAATACAAATAACAATAGATAAGCTGAATTGATAGTTTATTAAACTAAAATCAAGGCATGCTAATTATCATTCAACACTAAAGATCCATTGCAAGCCCAATAAGTAATTTAGTTCATAATTAATGAATTAAAAACTGAATAGAGTAAAGAAATTATCATCCCAATTATAAGAACGAAATTTTAAAAAAAAAGAATAGTAATACACCACCCAATTATGCAATCTTCGTGAAATCACCTCCTTCCTGTGTTCCTCCAAGATCTTCTTCTAAATTATTGCTCTCCAAATTGTAATTCAGTTGTTGGATAAGTTCAGCACTCTGCTAATTGACATAAATTAATTCCCCCCAACTGAACCCAATCCAGTCCTAATCCATATCAGTCATCCCATCCAATCCAATTAGGAATTCTAATAAAAATCAAACTCCTATTTGTACCCAACAAGTTTTTAGCTCCAAACATCCCAATTAATATGAAATAACACCCTTGTCACACTCCTAACTTTACCCTATTACATAAAGAAGTCATAGCTCCCAACAAAACTCAATACCATGTAGAAATAACCAACGCAGCATCTGTCGCGTCCGATCAAGGCATACTGCCACTAAGTGCCCTTCGATGAATGTTGAATACGACCGCGAATGTCAACAGTAAGTACTCTCCATGCAGCCCCCCCCCCCCGTGCCATCATCTATGTAAACACGGCGCGCCCCGCGCCGATGATGCAGAATGTCCAAAATCTCCAATTTCTTTACATTTTAACTCTTAACCATCGTCAACCTATTCTCCTACACACATAACAAAAATCCATCAAAAGCAACATGAAAAATCTCAAAAACTAACAATATACCAAGCTAAATAAAGTTAAATCATAGGTTAAAAACCTACTCATCAAATTCCCTAAACTAGAAACATTGCTTGTCCTCAAGCAAAATAATAAGCAATTCAAATATAACTACTATAAACGTACAAATCCAGTAGTAAGATAGAACATAGTCTAATCATACAGCCTCAGAGAAATCAAGCAAACACGATAGTATATCATATCTAGACCAATCAATAACTTCCCAATCAATCATCAAATCTTAAACTGTTCTCACTAATATAGTGCATGTGTGCTCAACAACCATACTAACTGATATAATGCTAAATACATCACATAATAGGCTTCTTAAAAGGCATCATATAGTGTAAACTCACAAAATCCAAGAACAAGCTAGATCCAACTAAAGTTAAACATTCACCAAGTTCAAGAGTCCAAACAGGATACTTATGCTTTATTTTTCATTACGGGGGCTTTTCGCTCTTTTTCCGTTGTATTCTTTTTTTTATAATAAACTTTTCTCATGGCTGTGCAATGTCTTATACCCTTAGGCTTTTCAATACTACCTTAACGAGCTTTCGACCAACGACTCCCAAATCATTTAGGCTTTAGGGTGCTAGGTGTAAGACAATCCCCTCGAGCTTACTTACTCAAGTAATAAAGGTCACAAAACTAGACTAGTCACAGTGTTTTTTTTATAACTAAACTAATTTATATACTCCAAATTTTCCCCCTAAACTTAGGTTCTTGCCTAACTTTAGCCATTACTGCCCATTCTCATCATTCTTTCATTTAAACTAGTATTATCCTTAAGAATTCCATTATGTGTCAATTTAAAATTAATCAGCCAAGAAGGTTGTTGTAAAGTGTTAACCTGATTATACCAGTTTCAAACACAAAAAGATTCAACTCATAACATGAGGTCATACGAAAGCCTAAATAATAAATACTACACTTGTCAACACAATTCTAATATCATCATTGGCCAAAATAGACTTTTACTATTTAATAGTTGGATTCATGCAGGATGACTACATGCAAATGAAAAACATGCAATTTTTTTTTTTACATTTTATGCATGAATGAATTAATATAAATGCCATTATCAACAAAACAATTATAATAATTTATCAAAAACTAACTATGAATATTATATGAGATCACCAACAAAACAAATTAATCAAGCAAAAGCAACACCCCCCAAACTTAATTCAAGTAATGTCCCCATTAAATCAATATAAAGCAAATAAAAGCATGAGGACTTCCTTATAAGACGAGTCACTGATCGTCGTCATCCGACAGAGCGTATGTTGGGAGAACATGAGGAACATGCATGGACACCAAACCGGCACTTGGATTGCAGCGAGAAAATGCTTCAGCAAGAGTGTTGAAAGCGTTGGCATTGTACTGAAGCATCAAATCCTGAGGTCGAGCCAGCTATAAGAATCTATTTCGTGAACCTCGAGAATGTTTCTCTTCCATTGGATCAGCTGCAACTGGGGGTGAGGGTTATCGAGTCATGATATAACCTTATCCTCTTGGATGCGATCTCGCCCCCTCCCATGCCTTGTACTTCTCAATAGTAGCATGGTCGATTATATCCATTGGTTGTTGTATCGGTTCAGAGGAATGCCATTACACTCCAGCTTTACGGCACAAATTGGTGATGAGAAATCCATGAAGAATCCCCCTCGTAATACTTCCCCGTAGCAGCCTATCGATCGATTCTTGCATGAATGAATTAATCTAAATTCCATTATCAACAAAACAATTATAATAATTTATCAAAAACTAACTATGAAGTATGAATATTATATGAGATCACCAACAAAATAAATTAATCAAGCAAAAGCAACACCCCCCAAACTTAATTCAAGTAATGTCCCCATTAAATCAATATAAAGCAAATAAAAGCGTGAGGACTTCTGTAAAAGACGAGTCACTACTCGTCGTCATCCGACAGAGGGTATGTTGGGAGAACATGAAGAACATGCATGGACACCGAACCGGCACTTGGATTGCAGCCAGAAAATGCTTCAGCAAGAGTGTTGAAAGCGTTGGCATTGTACTGAAGCATCAAATCCTGATGTTGAGCCAACTATAAGAATCTATTTCGTGAACCTCGAGAATGTTTCTCTTCCATTGGATCAACTGCAACTGGGGTGAGGGTTGTCAAATCATGATATAACCTTCTCCTCTTGGATGCGATCTCGCCCCCTCCCATGCCTTGTACTTCTCAATAGTAGCATGATTGATTATAGCCATTGGTTGTTGTATCGGTTCAAAGGAATGCCATTACACTCCAGCTTTGCGGCACAAATTGGTGATGAGAAATCCATGAAGAATGCCCCCCGTAGTACTTCCCCGTAGCAGCCTGTCGATCGATTCTTGAATGCATTCACCCACATCCACATTGTAGAACACAACTGAATTATTCACCAGATAATGGTGATGTATAATCCCATATAGCAGCCGAGCCCTTTCCTTGGTCACATCAATCTGATGGCGTGTGGGCATCAATTGGGCACAAATGAATACGTACCATGCTTTGCCATAACAATTTAAATTTGAGTGTGGAAAGCTAATCTTTTCATTCGTTCCGGCTCGGGTAACCCATTGTGTTCCTGGTTTGTACAATCTTTCAATCAATTCATCCAAATCAGGCAAGCCATCTTCATATCGTCCATCTGTTGGTGTTTCCAGCCCAATGTATTCGTTAATGGCATTTGTAACATTCCAGAATTTTAATTATAATATTAAATATTTATTAAATTATGTAAATATTTAATGGATGTGTTTATCGTTGAATAAATATTTGTTTAATTGATTTAATTTTATTTGGTTAATTATTTGTTAAATAAATAATTAATTAATTAAGGAAATTATTATTATATTGATATTTTAATTTAATGGCTAAATTTTTGTGTTGAGTTATGTGATTAAATGATTTATTTAATTAATTGTTATTTGGATTAATTAAATTAAATATGAAAACTTAATTAAATATAGTGTGACAAATAACTATATTATAAGGAATTATTAAAATAAATTAAAGTAGTTTTAATTTAGTTTTATCCAAACAAGGCTTAATATATTAATTCTTTAAAAATTAAAGGGTTTTGCCAAACAAAGCTTTATGGCTTTTGGGATTTTTAATTTTAAATTTAAATAAAATAAATAAAACAAATAAAATAATAAATATAATATATTTATAACTTAAACGTTATAACTGATATTGTGTTTAGTATAGGTATTACTATTAGTATCAGTTTTAGTTTACGTTCAATTGAGTCTATACTGACAGAGAAGAGGTGAGAGCTTGACAGAAAGAGTTGAGAGAATTGGGAGAGAAATTAAGAAATTTTCAGCAACTTCAGAGTTTAGCAAGAATCGTTCGACCATTTAGAGGTATGTTCACAACCTTTGTATTATATATATATATATATATATATATATATATATATATATATATATATATATAGATATATGAAGTTATGGCATAGCCTTGTTTGTGTTATGTGAAATCAAAATTTGTGAATTGTGGATAGATACTTGGTAATTGTGATGATACATGCTTATGATGCTAGAGTTATGTTTAAAACAAGAAATTTGTATGCTAATTTCGTTTTGACAGTAGAAAATTTTGACACTATATGTATTCTTTGTATGGCTTAGGTGAGTACCAATTTTGATGGTCAATTTTTATGTTAAACTGTAAATTTAATCTTGATTATGTTAGTTCATTAAGAAACGAGCATAACGTAATTTGAATGGAGTGATTTGGCCAAGTATTAAATTCACAGCGATGATTTTTAGAATGAATATCAAAATTTGAGTTTTATATGAAAATCATGAAATTTGAGAAATTAACCTAGCTTACATTGTTGTTAAATTATTTTAATTGTTGGAATATGTTCACAAACATGTTTGTGATAGTTCTATACCATTTGTACGTGTTATTATCACTGTTTGGTGGGTGAAATTCGTGTTAGTTTGCTTAAGAAAACTGTCGTAACCATGTTACGCGAATGGAATACGTGCGTGGCGTGGCCTTGTTGTTTTGAAACCAGTAGCGGCCGCCACCTAAGATAAAAGCTGGCTTGCGCTGCGCCAAGATTCCTACCACATGCATGATGAAAGTGAAGTCTAATTAATTATGCAGACTTTGGGCATTCAATTTAACTTAGCTTAATGATAAGTTAATGTGTCCAACATGTAACAACAAGGCTAAAACAGAGTCGTGTTATATGGATTATGAATTCAAAGTTGTAAAAGTGATTAGTAGGTTACGAATGCATTATGTGATAACTTAGTTTATACAATGAATGTTAGATAGGTGTTGTTATGTTAACACTTGGGAATTCTGAAATATATATGATAGCATAAGACTTGTGCTAAAATGATAAGGTTAGCTAGAAATGTACATGTTGTGGTATGTTAGCATATCTAATAGATAATGTGGTTCTAAACCAATCTGTAGGTGAACGTGAGTTTAATATTGTAGCTTACGCTCGAGGCAAGTTTCTAAACTTCTCATTTTACATTGAGCAAGTTTCTTACTCTAACCTTTCATTAAGCGAACTCTTGTACTTCCAATCATTATTTGAGCAAGCTAGCTATGACTTTAACTTTATTCGAACAAGTTTGAATTCCAATATTTATTGATGCATTCTAACTTGTTTATTGTTAGACAAGTTTCTTTATTGTCATTCGGATATTTGAATGCAGTTTTCTTGAATTCTAATTCTTATTGTTGAATTATCTTATCTCATTTATTTAACATAAGCTATTCTCATAATGAGCAGGATTTATGTTCATCTTGTTATTATTTAAAGTATACTCCATAATTCATAGTCTTAGCTTAATTTTTATTCAAGCAAGGTTTATTATTATTCAATACTTATGCTTTTTAGTTGTTTCTAAGCATGAGTTCAAGATATAGTTAGGTTATTTACACTTATTCATTGTTTCATATTACACTTATTCATTGCTTTATATCACATTATTATTTATCAACTGTTATGTTATTTCACATTATTGATTCAACTAGTTCCCTAGTTGAGGATTGTTAAACTCCAAATTACCCTTGAAAGCTTATCCAAACCAAACTTTCTTTGGTGCGGACTTGTACTCCAAATACTAAGATGAACAACCCTATTATTAGGGAATAATTTTATGCTTAACGTTGAAATGTTTGTGCACAATACATTGTACGAAGGGTTGATCCCCCTAAGTACGAGGAGTCCTTATAGTCTTATGACTGTTAAAGTTGGAGTTGAAAGATTACTCACAACTGTGGACATAGTTCATGGTCTTATGACCCTCAGTTAGATATATTCCATATTTTGGATTCCAGTTTTTGATTATCATCGTTAGAGTACTGTTCAGTTTTGATGAGCCTATTCTTGGCAATTATTATTATTATTTTGTTGATCCATTGTTATATCCAGTGAGCAATTGTTTGCTCACCCTTGCATATTTATATACTCATTGCAGCTAAAGTTGATGTAACGACCCCAAAATTTATACAATTTAATTATTAACTTCGGTCATTAATAACACATCTACATTCTGATTTTACATCATTGTTCGATGTTAAACTTTATATAATGCAGAATAATTTAAACTTTTATGTCTTCTTACTTTAATTCCCTAAATCAAAACCTTTACTATCTACAGGTCTTTGATTCAATCTTATTTTATGATCCGCTTTATCATTGTTATTATATAAAATTTTACATTTCAATCCGATAACCTTTACATATCAGATAACTCTAACATTAGCTTTACAACTCAACATAAAACTATACATCATAAAACATTTAGTACATCTCATGAATCTTAATCATGGTATAAAGAAAGAACAACTTTAGCTAAAATATTAATCTTCATGTATTATTTCTGATCCATGTCACTCAAGTAGCACATAGTGTTACCTTCAATCCTTAACCTGCAAAAATAGTTATTTGAAAGGTTGAGCTCGACAGCCCAGCAAAATCTAACAGTTTTCATGCATCACGTAACACATAATAACATTCTCAACATATATCTCGTAAACATTGGACTAACATAACATACATGTTACAGTTCATATAACAAGTATAAAGATTGAGTTCCTTACTCAATCAACATGCTTTAATCAATCAACGTAGTCATAAGTTGACTTTAACATTTCATACATTCAACATATATATAACACATCATGCTCTTTGCAATAAAGATTTAAAATAATCAAATTCATATAGCAAATAGGAACTGAAAGACTTGCCTTGATCGTTGTTTACCAATAACAGTTTAACAACTTACAGATATCTGCACTTCACGTGCCCTACACAATTATATAATCATACACATAAATTATTAGTCACATAGCAACGCATAGTAGTTGTAATTTAACTTTAATCTATGCCTCATAACCATTCCTATCATAAATACACAATGTTCAATTTGATTAACTTTCGACTTATATCTCACTATATTTCATATTTGAAGTTCATTCAAGTGTTTAAGTCTTGCTAGGACTACTTATTGGTTTTATATTAACACTATTCAATATCTTATGATATTCATTTCATTTGATTTAAAACACTTTTTACTTTCATTATCACTTATCACACGGCGTTTCGACGTTTATTTGTCACACGCCCAATATGCCTATCTTGTGTGTGTTTAGTATGCATATAAAACTTATCTAATATATCATTTATTAAAGTTAAGCATCATTATACTTCATAATATTCATGTTCTATAACTTAGAACAACATCTTTTATCGTCAAGAGCACTACACTTGCATATGTGCATGCCCGACGCCCTCCGATTGTCCTTGAAAACACAACAGTCCCCCAAATGACCATTTTGACCCCTTTTCTCGACCTCAAATTGAAACACTTAAAGAATAAAAGTTGTAAGTCTATTCGTTCTCGTTTCGGATCACCTTGAATTATCTCAATCGGAGTTCGTATGAAAATGTTATGCCTATTTTACTAAAATAAGTCAAAGTAGTCACATCTGACATACTTTGGGCGCAATTGCGCCCAATTAAGCCTTGGGCACAGCGCATGTGACGCCCCCAAAATAGGTATACATCACCTATTCTGAGTTATCAATACATGGTATAGAAACAACTACAACTTTATTATTACAACAGTAAAACTGTGAGTTTGAATACAAATATTATCTTCTAGACAATATCTATACTCAAATAAATCATCATCACATTTATTGATACATTATTTTACAAAATGGTGAGGACTACTAAACAATCCTTTCTAAAACCTTCATTCCATACCCAGGCTGTGTACTTGCTATATTCTCGCCTCACGAGAAAAATGGAACAAAAGGAAAAGGGTGAGCTCAACTAGCTCATAAAGAATATTATGACTAAGATAATATACAACAAATTATCGTTAGTCTTCAATGAGGGAAAAAATCTAATAGAATACAATAGACAACAAATTTTAAATCAATATTCGCAATGAAATAATAATTCATTAGAAGAGTTAAGTAGAGAATGCAAACTACTATCTTCTATGTATGAATTTAAAAGTTCATCGTCTATCTTTTATCATTTGTAACATCAATCAATATACATCCGAATCAAATATTCATCTTTGCACTACAGCCAAAGATATTCATCGATTGGTCATGTTCATTTAAACACTGTTCATCTTTGCACTGGGCCAAAGATATTCTTCAGAAATCATTCATCTTTGCACTACTCTGAGGCCAAAGATATTCTTAAGAAATCATTCATCTTTGCACTTACAGCCAAAGATATTCCATAATATCATCATTTAAGACCGAGGATGATGAAAATATTTTTTTTTTTTTTAAAGAAACGAATCCCGGTGAAACAAAATGACAAGGATTAAGGATTAAGGATTCGTACTTGGTTTTATCCACGTCCAAAAATACCTCAAAAATAATCATAGTGGTGTAAATAGGGTGCTTAGGTTAGAATTGAAAATCACAATTTAAACTCAAGTTTTTCTCTCTATATTATCGAGCGTATTCTTGTGAGTATTTTGAGTATACTTTGAGTATTGCTAGGCGGTGAAAGTTCCTTCAAAGACTATATACCTTAGTATTCTAGCTACAAGTCAATCGATCTTTCGAGGTAAGGGATATTATTTTTTTCGTAATGATATTATTTCTTCAATATCATTATCTTTGAAATGTTGATCTGAAGTTTTATCAAATTTGGAACTTTTTTCATGCTGGGGTTACTATTCATGGGTTACTATTCATGAGTTACTATTCACGAGTTACTATTCATGAGTTACTATTCACGAGTTACTATTCACGAGTACTATTCATGAAGCGTGAAGATGTTTTTGTGGAATTTCTATCTTTTGGTGTTGAGTTACTATTCACGATATCACTGCACTATTCACGATATCTGGATTATTCATAGAAAAATAAAATTTCTTCTTTTCGTCTAAAACATCTATTACGGATACTAACTCGATTGTATCCATGTTTTGATCATTCTTGAATTTTACACCACTATGATTATTTTTGAGGTATTTTTGACGTGGATAAAACCAAGTACTAATCCTTAATCCTTAATCCTTGTCATTTTGTTTCCTTTGGATTCGTTTCTTTAAAAAAAAAAAAATATTTTCATCATCCTCGCCTTAAATGATGATATTATGGAATATCTTTGGCACAGAAAGTAAAAAAGATGAATGATTTCTTAAGAATATCTTGGCCCTGTAGTGCAAAGATGAATGATTTGAAGAATATCTTTGGCCCAGAGTAAAAGATGAGCAGTGTTTAAATGAACATGAATTAATCGATGAATATCTTTGGCCTCAGAGTAAAAGATGAATATTTGATTCGAGATGTATATTGATTGATGTTCTGGCGATAAAAGATAGACGATGAACTTTTAAATTCATACATAGAAGATAGTAGTTTGCATTCTCTACTTAACTCTTCTAATGAATTATTATTTTCAATAATATTGATTTAAAATTTGTTGTCTATTGTATTCTATTAGATTTTTCCTCGTTGAAGACTAACGATAATTTGTTGTATATTATCTTAGTCATAATATTCTTTCTTGAGCTAGTTGAGCTCACCCTTTTCCTTTTTGTTCCATTTTTCTCGGGAGGCGAGAATATAGCAAGTACGCAGTGGGGTATGGAATGAAGGTTTTAGAAAGGATTGTTTAGTAGTCCTCACCATTTTTGTAAAATAATGTATCAATAAATGTGATGATGATTTATTTGAGTATAGATATTGTCAGAAGATAATATTTGTATTCAAACTCACAGCTTTCTTGTTGTAATAATAAAGTTGTAGTTGTTTTGCATTCATGTATTGACAACTCGAGAATAGGTGATGTATACCTATTTTGGGGCGCCACAGTTGGTATCGAGCTTAGGATATGATCTCTGGCGGAGATCGGGGAATAGAACTAGGAGGGAGAGACGAGTAAATCCTTCGCTAGTGTGTCCTACCTAAGCTTATTTGTTAGTTGGTCAAGATAGAGGATATTATGTGATATATTGATTTCCTTAATTAACCCTTGTTTTATGACAAAGATTTGAGAATGTCGATCGAGAATATTAACAATGGAAATGAGACCGTGGAGATGCTCTGTACTCACCAACGAGGAGAACGTGCAACAAAGTTGGCAATGTTCCTCCTGTGAACAACACCATTGAGCGAGATGATGAACGAGGGGATGTTTAGAAGTTTTTGCGATTCATGCAAAATCGCAGACGAGGAGACTCGTGTTCAAAATACGAGGAGGAAATGATAGCAATTCACGGGTTGTCACACCCAAGCGGTTCAAAGAGTTGGGACCACCGAATTTAAGGGAAAGCGATCCGATCATGCATGAAACATGGGTCAAACAAATTACCAAGATATTCGATGTCTTGGGATGCACGGAGGAACAGAGGTTCCATTCGCCACCTTTATGTTCCGTGGCGAGGCGGACTCTTGGTGGAGAGTCGTGAAGCTGCACTCCATCCACCAAGACTCAAAGCATGTCTTGGGAGACGTTTGAAGCTATTTAATGACAAATACTTTCATGAAAGTGTTCGTCATATGAAGGAAGTGGAGTTCATCAGATTGGAACAAAACAACATGACGGTGTCTCAGTACGAGGCAAAGTTTGCAGAGTTATCTAGGTTTGCACCTCATTTGGTGGAGAATGAGGAACGTATGACGCGGATGTTTCTTAGAGGTTTGAAACCCGGCATACGTCAGTATCTCATTTCTCATAAATTTTCTCTTTATTCAGATGTTGTAAACAGGGCTCAATTATTAGAAGCGAGATAACGAGTACGGTGTTGAGGACCACAACCAGGATCGTGATCGGAGATAGCGATCAGCAGAATAATGATAACTGCGGAGAAAGAAGCAGACGGACAGAAATGGTAACCACTCTAGTGGTAATCATGGCCGTGAAAATAGAAGAAGCGAGTCGGGGAGGAGATTTTAAAAAGAGGAGATTTAACAACGACCATGTGAAGATGATAGTCTTGGCAAAGAATCTGGTTCTAAGGGAGGAGAACGACCACCCGGTCATATGCTACAAATGCGGAAAAGAGGGACATATCGGTCAAACCGCCCACAACAGTTCAAGGTATGCTATAATTGTGGAAAGGAAGGACATATCGCTCGAGATTAGACGATGAGCGAAACCTAGTTCAATGGGGACGGTGACTCAAAAGATCGTCCGAGAAAAGTCAAAGTCAACGATTCCGGAAGAGCGTTTGTTGTTTTGACATCGTCATAATGCGAGGAACCCAAACGAGGTGATCACGGGTAAGCTATTTATAAATTCTTGTGAAGTTTATACCTTACTTGATACATGCTACCCATTCATTTATCTCTCTCCTGCATGTGCTCAACGTTTAAACTTGACTCAGGAGAAATTAGACTTTGACCTATCTCGTGGAAACTCCGTTAGGAGAAACTTTCATCACATCCACTCGTTTATAAATCTTGTTTGATTCAAGTTGGCACCATATCAAATGGCTCTATTGAACTTTAGGAGTTAAAGGTCCAACTACGTGAATTGTTGGACATCGGTTTCATTCTGGCCCTAGTACATCTCCTTGGGGTGCTCTGTTTTATTTGTAAAGAAGAAGAGCGGGAGTATGCGACTTTGTATTGACTATCGGGGAATTGAACCATGTCACCATCAAGAATAGGTATCCTCTACCTCGTATTGATGACTTGTTTGACCGATTTGCAAGGCACAATTCTTTTCAAAAATCGATCTTCGCTCGGATATCATCACCAAGATTATTAGGCGAGGATATTCAAAGCGCCTTCGTAACTCGGTATGGGCATTATGAATTCTTAGTCATGTCTTTCGGACTAACTAATGCTCCTGCTGGCTTTCATGGATATGATGAACCGAGTATTCAAGGAATATTTGGATCAATTCGTTGTTGTCTTTATTGATGACATCCTCATATATTCCAAAAGCCGTGAAGATCATGAGCACCATTTGAAATTTGGTACTCAAAGGCTTCGTGAAAACCAACTATATGCCAAATTGAAGAAATGCGAGTTCGGCGAGGAAGTAGCATTCCTTGGGCGCGTGGTGTCGAAACATGGAGTATCTGTTGATCCCGTGAAGATTGAAGCAATACAAAGTTGGGAGCAACCAAAGTCGGTGGATCAAGTCACGTAGCTTTTTGGGCTTAGTGGTTATTATCGGAGATTCGTGGAAGGGTTTTTCGAATTGCTACTCCATTAACTCAAATTTAACTCGGAAGGATACAAAATTCGTTTGGAGGCGAAGAATGCGAGAAAAGTTTCCAAGAGCTTAAGAGGAGACTTATTTTGGCACTGTTCTAACAATACCATCCGGTTCGGATGGATTTGTTATCTACAATGATGCTTGTGCAAAGGGTTAGGATGTGTTCTCATGCAACGTGGGAAAGTCATAGCCTATGCCTCATGACAACTTAAAGAGTATGAGAGGAATTATCCTACTCATGATCTAGAGTTAGCATTGATCGCAGCTTAAAAATATGGAGGCACTATCTATATGGGGAGAAAGTGGAGATATATTCGGACCATAAAAGCCTTAAATATTTCTTCACTCAAAAAGAACTCAACACGCGGCAATGACGTTGGCTCGAGCTATTGAAAGACTACGACCACACTATTCAATACCATCCCGGTAAGTTTAACGTGGTAGGCGGCGCATTGAGTAGAAGATCATATATGAACGAAAAGTGCGATGATGTCAAGTATACGCGTAGAGCCAACTTTAATAGAAAAAGTTAAGGTTGCTCAAGCCAGCGAATCCGGAGGTGATGCGTATGAAGAAGAAAGTACAAGAAGGAGCTATTCCTAAGCGAGAATTGATGAAGAAGGAATACTTGAGTCCACTCTAGACTTTGTGTTCCTAACGACTCTTATTTGAAGTACAAGATTATGATGGAGGCACACATACGCCATTTGCAATCCATCTGGAAGTACTAAAATGTATCGTGATCTTGACATACATTTTGGTGGAACAATATGAAGAGAGAGATTGCAAAGTTTATCTAGATGTGTTTAACTTGCCAACGTGTAAAGGCGGAGCATCTTGTACCTAAGGGTCCGTTGCAACCACTTGAGATTCCGAAATGGAAGTGGGAACACATTACTATGGATTTTGTTACGGGTCTTCTTATGGTTTCTCAAGGCATCAATGCTATTTGGGTTATTGTTGATAGATTAACCAAGTCTGCTCATTTCTTGCCGATACGGGAGACTTATTCCCTTGAACGTCTTGCTAGTATGTACGTGAATGAGATTGTGAGGTTGCATGGCATGCTTGTATCCATAGTTTCGGATCGTGACCCAAGATTCACTTCAAGATTTTGGGTTAGCTTGCAAAAAGCTATGGGCGCGGATTTGCGATTTAGTTCGGCATACCATCCCCAAAAGGACCAGACAATCGAGAGAGGACTATTCAAACTCTTGAAGATCTATTAAGACTCGTGTCCTAGACTTCAAGGGTAGTTGGGATAAGTATTTACCATTGGTGGAATTCTCCTACAACAACAAGCTTATCGTGCAAGTATAGGTGTGGCTCCATTGAAGCATTATATGGACGAAAATGTCGTTCTCCAATATGTTGGGGGATGAGGTGGGTGAAGCAACATTGTTGGGACCCGAAAGTTAGTACGTATGATCACCGAAAAGATCCAAATGATTCGATTAACGATACAAACGACACAAGATCGACAAAAGAGTTATGCGGATCTTCATCGAAAGGACGTGGAATTTAATGTAGGGGATCATGTATTGTTGCGAGTTGCTCCATGGAAGGGAGTTACAAGATTTGGGAAGAGAGGAAAGCTCAATCAACGATTTATTGGTCCATTTCAAATTCTAGACCGAGTAGGAAATGTAGCCTATAGACTTGTGTTACCTCCGAGTATGTCTCGTGTTCATAATGTGTTTCACATATCTGTACTTCGTAAATATGTGAAAGACCCGAACCACGTTATTGAGTTAGAACCGAACGAGATAGCCGAAGACTTAACGTATGAGGAGGTACCTGTCAAGATCTTGGATAGGAAGGAGCATGTCCTACGCAAGAAAGGTCATACCACAAGTTAAAGTTTTGTGGAGGAATCATGCTATAGAGGAAATGACTTGGGAATTGGAAAGCGAAATGAAAGCGAGGTATCCTCACCTTTTGAAACACCAGTGCGTCGCACGCCAATTTCGAGGGACGAAATTTCATAAGGAGGGAGGTTGTAAGACCCGAAATTTTTAAATAAAAAGGAATTTCCTTTATTTATTATTTTGAAATAGTAAGGGTTGATTTGATTAATGTGGATAGTTAAGGGTTAAATACGCAAATATTTCAAAATAAGCAAGTGGTTATAAAATATTCATTATCGTGGGGAATATTCGTTTGGTCGTGGAATATTAAATCGTCTGTCGGGAATATTAAATATTTACTTGGTAAATGACCATGTGTGGGCCCCATAACGGAAAGCGATTGGATGAAGAAAAAACGACAAATATAAGTTGTTTTTAAATAGCTGGCGTAGTTATTACCGTTAATTATCTTGTTGGAATACCCGTTGGTTAAAACACACTAATATGGCGTTGTTGAGCAAGAGCACCAGTATTGCACCAATTATTGATTCTTACGTAAGAAGGCACTACTCAATAATGGTTCTGAATAATCGCTCAAAGATTTTATTGAGTTAATAATTCTGCTGCGTTAATATTTTATATTGTTGTTGTTTCAATAATTGTCATTGCACGATTATTTTTCATTATCGAAGCAATAATTCATATTATTTGAATAATATTATTAGATAACATTATTGGCAATGTCTAGAAAGTTACATCTAAGGAGAGGTTTGGTCACCTAATTGCGGCAAGAAGAAGAAATTCTTATTGGAAAGCCCCTCTTTCCTGAACCGCGCACGGTTGTCAATATTGTGATTCTGTAATATTATTTGTGAATAATTAATTATTGATTTATATGATGAGGAAAATATTGATTTTATGTGGATATAGATGAGAAAATTTTTAAAATGACAATTGTTGAAAATTAATATTTTATCTTTTTCTGATAAAATAATTCATTTAAATATATTATTTTAATAATATATTAACGGTGATATTTTTACAACGAATGGGGGATATATGAGTATACGAGGAGGAAGAGTATTTTTGTTGCAATAAATGTTTAAAACATGTTAAACATGTCGGTGGACCCCATTTATTGACTGAAATTTGATTATAGCCTGTAAAATCGCCTGGCTTGTGGATTTGGCCAATTTCTATTTGGAATTTGGAAAACTTTCTTACGCAAAGTTGTAGAGAATTGAAATTCCTATAAAAATTGCGAGATTGAAATTTTACGATGGAAGGGCTATTTATTATGAATTATTGAAGTTCAAGCTCAAATAATTGATTTTTGGGAGTTTAAAATATTTTTGTAAGAAAACGTTTTTTGTTGTAATTGAGTGGCTCACATGTGTTATAAATGATCTGAAATCAGATTTCTAAGGTGGGCTTGAATATTTTTAAGAAATATTATTATTTTATTAAATTTTCGCTTTGGTGTTCTAAGCATTTTCCTATAAATAGGGTGCTTAGGTTAGAATTGAAAATCACACTTAAACCCAAGTTTTCTCTCTATATTATCGGCGTATTCTTGTGAGTATTTTGAGTATACTTTGAGTATTGCTAGGCGGTGCAAGTTCCTTCAAAGACTATACCCTAGTATTCTAGCTAGAAGTGCGATCTTTCGAGGTAAGGGTATTATTTTTTTCAGTAATGATATTATTTCTTCAATATCATTATCTTTGAAATGTTGATCTGAAGTTTTTATCAAATTTGGAACTTTTTCATGTCGGGGTTACTATTCATGGGTTACTATTCATGAGTTACTATTCACGAGTTACTATTCATGAGTTACTTATTCACGAGTTACTATTCACGAGTACTATTTATGAAGCGTGAAGATGTTTTGTTGAATTTCTATCTTTTGGTGTGAGTTACTATTCACGATACTGAGACTATTCACGATATCTGGCACTATTCACGAATACGGCACTATTCATAGAAAAATAAAATTTCTTCTTTTCGTCAAAACATCTATTCTCGGATACTAACTCGATTGTATCCGTGTT
The DNA here is from genome assembly GCA_020205615.1 of Panax quinquefolius. Taxonomy (NCBI): domain Eukaryota; kingdom Viridiplantae; phylum Streptophyta; class Magnoliopsida; order Apiales; family Araliaceae; genus Panax; species Panax quinquefolius. The sequence continues at coordinate 49,616,283 of CM035169.1, read as the reverse complement.
TTGATCATTCTTGAATTTTACACCACTATGATTATTTTTGAGGTATTTTTGGACGTGGATAAAACCAAGTACGAATCCTTAATCCTTAATCCTTGTCATTTTGTTTCACTTTGGATTCGTTTCTTTAAAAAAATATTTTCATCATCCTCGGTCTTAAATGATGATATTATGGAATATCTTTGCCACGTAGTGTAAAAGATGAATGATTTCTTAAGAATATCTTTGGCTGTAGTGCAAAGATGAATGATTTCGAAGAATATCTTTGGCCCGTAGTGCAAAGATGAGCAGTGTTTAAATGAACATGACCGGTGATGAATATCTTTGGCACAGAGTGCAAAGATGAATATTTGATTCGGATGTATATTGATTGATGTTACAGGATAAAAGATGAGCGATGAACTTTTTAAATTCATACATAGAAGATAGTAGTTTGCATTCTCTACTTAACTCTTCTAATGAATTATTATTTCATTGCGAATATTGATTTAAAATTTGTTGTCTATTGTATTCTATTAGATTTTTCCTCGTTGAAGACTAACGATAATTTGTTGTATATTATCTTAGTCATAATATTCTTTTCTTGAGCTAGTTGAGCTCACCCTTTCCTTTTGTTCCATTTTTCTAAGGAGGCGAGAATATAAGCGAGTACAAGTGGGGTATGGAATGAAGGTTTTAGAAAGGATTGTTTAGTAGTCCTCACCATTTTTGTAAAATAATGTATCAATAAATGTGATGAGGATTTATTTGAGTATAGATATTGTCTAGAAGATAATATTTGTATTCAAACTCACAGTTTTACTGTTGTAATAATAAAGTTGTAGTTGTTTCTGTACCATGTATTGACAACTCAGAATAGGTGATGTATACCTATTTTGGGGGCGTCACACAAAACACATGGTCATACTCTATTTTCATTTTTTAACACATTTAGCGAATTCGATCGCCACTCCTTCGTTCTTAACCAATTAACACGGTTTAAACTACGTCGCTTTCATTTCTTAACATACTAACATATTCTAACATCAAATAACAGATTATAACACATATTAAGAATGAAATTTTGTACTTTCTAAAGCCATTTTTGAATAAAAACACTGTTATTTACTTTTCTCCTTATAAACCCAAATTTCATGTATTTGAACACCAACATAAACTTATAGAGGATAAATAATAGATTTAGCAAGAGAATACATACATATGAACAACATCTTCTACAACAATTTAACCAAAACCTAATTTCTAGAGAATAGAAAATTTTAAAAACCAAATATTAGAATTAAGGGTAGATTATACCTTAACCCTTTGATGTTAACAAGGTTCTAGCAAATCCTTCTCAATCCCACTCCTTCTCCAACTCTCAATTCTTTGTATTCTTTCTCTCTACCTCTTTGTTCTTCTTAGTTAGCCATTAGGAGAAATAAGACACGTAATATAACTGATAGAGCCTCACCTCCGACGTACTTATCAGTTAAAGAAAATAAAAGACGTCAGTTGAATAAGCCAAAGGCAACAAGGCCTTGTTTGGCTAAGCACATAACTCCCAAACTAGATTATTTTAATAATCTATATTATATAGTTTTTATTTGTCACACCTGCCACCAATTTAAATAGCTTACCATTATAATAATTATAATTATAAATTTTATTATAATTACTCTGATGATTAATAAATAATTATATATCTAATTTAATTAATAAATTAGAATTAAACATTACTTAATTTAATTTATTTATTCCCTTTAATATTAAAAAATTCATTTAATTTAATTAATTAATTAAATTAAATCTTCAAAGAATAAAATTTACCTTTCCTTTAATTTAATTATTATCATACACACGTAACTAAATTATTATACCACAATTTCATAAATTATTTATTTTTCTCGATAAATAAATTATTTAAAATATTTATTTAATTAAATAAATATTTTAAATAATTACCAAATTTATTTTATTTCTTCAATAGTTAACTTAACTATTAAACCTCACTTTCCCAATATATGAATATATATATATATATATATATATATATATATATATATATATATCTTCACACCAGACCACATATTTCAAAATATATAACACGTATATATACATACTCAAACTCAAAACATCTCATAATAAGAATTTTAACTATTAAATTCATATTTGAATAACTTATAAAAATTCGGGTTATCACATCTTTCCCCCCTTATAAGAATTCGGTCCTCGGAATCAACGAAACCTCCCTTACTCGGTTTTGACCAAATCTCTTTTCAAAATTTATCATTGAATAACTTTAACACATTACCTTAATAAAAGTTTTATATTCCTACTCCCACCATTATTCATAATAAATTCTTGTAAGTTTTATTTCATAGCCTTTACTTAGACTCAATTATATTAGAGTATTACATATTTTTTTTGACCCGTTCATTATCTTTCTCTAAGGATCATTATCATATACTATATTCTCAAACTCTCGGGACATTACATTCATCCCTTCTTCTAAGAATTTCGTCCTCAATTTGTTTTTTTGACTTACTAATATTCATTCATTCCATTTATCAAAATAGATTTTATGTTAATATCTATTTATTCATTAGGTTCTGCAACCAAATTCTTTCCCTAAGAGTCTTTCTAAGATCATAATATTCCTCACCTCATCCTCTTTTAAGAGTTTCACATTTCTCTTCTTTCTGGAATTTCATTTCTTTCATGAAATTCTTATGTTTTACTTAATTTTCTCATCTTTTCCACTTTTACCTTTCAGAATAACAAGAATCTTCCACAATTGCTCAATAATTGGGAGGCGATATGAATAACAGGAATTTAAAAGATTCAAAATCATGCTAAGGGGTCATAAGACCTTGAACTGCGTCCCTAGGTTATCAAGTATCTCAACTTGAACCTTTAACAGTCATAAGACTATATGAACCTTGAACTCTTCTCGTGTTTAGCAAATTGCATCACCATCAGTAAACCATCTTTATGTAATGTTTAACAATCACATGCATCGAAAACACTCTCTCGCAAGTACTCTAGGTGATCACTTATCGTATTCCCTACGTCCCGCACAACGATTAAATCTTAACATCGTAACGACTATATGCGTTACTTTCGGAACCATTGTCTCCTATAACATGTCCCCTTTTACAGGGTTGTTCACCTCAGCTTTTCAACATCTGAATCCACACAAAAACAATTTGGTTTGGCATAACTTCTCAAGAAACGCTTGAATTTCATGAACATCTTTCAATATTCGTCTAGCTGAATCAAATAACATAGACTTCTACAACAATTCATACATCAATCAAAATATACATATATATTCTCATATCTTAAAGAAATATCAAAAATCTTTTTATGACGTCATGATACCGCACTGTATTTACAGTCCGTTTGAGGACTTCGTCATTTGGTGATTTTATCATACTACATCATACCATAGTGGGCTGATGATCCTTAGATCACATCCAACACTACGTAATACTGCATTGATGACTCCATCGTTTTTATCGTCTCTGCACCAGGTTCCATGACGCATTGATGATATAAAAAAAAAATTGATATATTTCAAATCATTTTGTCTAGCCGGATCAATTAGCATAGACATACGAATAACGGTATTATTTTTAAAACTTATTGATTTCATCATTTGATCCAATGTTTTTCAAGAAAATAGAAGTGCAAACATCAGCACGAAGTCAATAAATTTTGAAAGTCTAGCAAAGCTAGAAGATTTAGAATATCTAAGTATCCATCAACTTTAATCTTTACTTCATTACTTCGTTACTTAACCATTCTATCAATCTTCCACTTCTTCAATTCTCTCTATATTATAACTGTTTTCTACCCAAAATAGTTCATCAAACTTACCGCACATTGGAAGTTCAGGAACTTGCCACAATAATATGAGTTTAAGAACTTATCCTAGTCAGACCATAAGCGTCTATTCGCTGAGGGGTTCAAAACATACCATATTATTATGAGTCACGAACTTACAATATGCATTAGTTTTAAGAACCGCACCTAATCCTAATAATATCTGACTAATCTTAATAGTTTATACTATCAAATATACACATTGGAAAAGAATCACCTTTTCGCCACATATACATTGATAGTGCGACACCAACATTCCAATGATTATCAATGTGATAAACTAAGCGCAAGTACAAAAGCCTCACCCATAAAAAGGTTTGTATAACTCAGCCATCACATGAGTCCTCAATTGAAATCCCACTTAACTCTATCTTACTTATAACTTGTTCTTTGCTCGATACGAATTTTTTCGTACCTCATCATCTATAACTCCTCGTGAGTTTACCTCGTACTATATCATAGTACATTATCTTCATAGCATCAAGGTATAATTAGTCAAACATTATAGAACATCTTTCTTTTATAACTTAAATAGATCACGTCATGATCTTATTCTATAATCATCTCCCTTAAAATTCTTTTCTTAACTCGTGATCGTTTTGTTTTACGATCCTCTTTCTTTCCCTTTTTCATCATTTACGACATTATTCGTTATCTTGGTTATTGCCATTTCTTATCTTTATATCTCTTCAAGATTCTTCTTTGAATTTTCTTGTTTATATAACAATTCTTCCTTTAAGAATTTCTAACTTCATTACATTGCTCAACATTTCATTAAAGTTCTACATTTTCATCATACGTATCTATTTTCCATACTTGGTACACATCGAGTCTCTAACATTTTCAATATGGTAAGCTGAGTGGTTTCCCACAAATAACCAACAAACTAGGTTCTGAGTTGCTAGTTCGTATATACCTCCGCTCTATGAAGGAATCGTTTAGCCCAGATACCATACCTCAACTACTAAAGAGTACAATTGTACCATACTTAAATATAACTGTTTGATTCTTAACTTCTTTATCATCATCTCCTTTATTCTCTAAGGTTGTAGCCTAGAGTACTCTTACCTAAGGTTTATAACCTACAACTTTGATACCAACTGTAACGACCCCAAAATTCATACAATTTAATTATTAACTTCGATCATTAATAACACATCTACCTTCTGATTTTACATCATTATTCGATGTTAAACTTTATATAATGCGGAATAATTTAAACTTTTATGTCTTCTTACTTTAATTCCCTGAATCAAAACCTTTATCATCTATATGTCTTTGAATCAATCTTATTTAATGATCCGCTTTATCACTATTATTATATAAAATTTTACATTTCAATCTGATAACCTTTACATATCAAATAACTCTAACATTAGCTTTGCAACTCAACATAAAACTATACATCATAAAACATTTAGTGCATCTCATGAATCTTAATCATGGTATAAAGAAATAACAACTTTAGCTAAAATATTAATCTTCATGTATTATTTCTATTCCACGTCACTCAAGTAGCATATAGTGTTACCTTCAATCCTTAACCTGCAAAAATGGTTATTTGCAAGGTTGAGCTCGACAGCCCAGCAAAATCTAACAGTTTTCATGCATCACGTAACACATAATAACATGCTCAACATATATCTCGTAAACATTGGGCTAACATAACATACATGTTACAGTTCATATAACAAGTATAAAGATTGAGTTCCTTACTCAATCAACATGCTTTACTCAATCAACGTAGTCATAAGTTGACTTTAACATTTCATACATTCAACATATATATAACACATCATGCTCTTTGCAATAAAGATTTAAAATAATCAAATTCATATAACAAATAGGAACTGAAAGACTTGCCTTGATCGTTGTTTACCAATAACAGTTTAACAACTTACAGATATCTGCACTTCACGTGCCCTACACAATTATATAATCATACACATCAACTTTTAGTCTCATAGCAACACATAGTAGTTGTAATGTAAACTTTAATCTATGCCTCATAACCCTTCCTATCATAAATACACAATGTTCAATTTGATTGTGTTAACTTTCGACTTATATCTCACTATATTTCATATTTGAAGTTCATTCAAGTGTTTAAGTCTTGCTAGGACTACTTATTGGTTTTATATTAACACTATTCAATATCTTATAATATTCATTTCATTTGATTTAAAACACTTTTTATGTTCATTATCACTTATCACGGCGTTTCGACGTTTATTCGTCACACTCCTAATTTGCCTCTCTTGTGTGTATTTAGTATGCAGATAAAACTTATCTAATATATCATTTATTAAAGTTAATCATCATTATACTTCATAATATTCATGTTCTATAACTTAGAACAACATATTTTATCGTCAAGAGCACTACACTTGAATACGTGCATGCCCGACGCCCTCCGATTGTCCCTAAAAATACAATAGTCCCACAAATGACCATTTTGACCCCTGTTCTCGACCTTAAATTGAATAACTTAAAGCATAAAATTTGTAGGTCTATTCGTCGTCATTCCGGATCATCTTGAATCAACTCAATCGGAGTTCGTATGAAAGCGTTATGCCTATTTTACTACAACAAGTCAAAGCAGTCACACCTGATATACTTTGGGCGTAACTGCGCCCAATTAAGCCTTGGGCACAGCGCAGCTGCACCCTAGAGCGTAGCTACATCCCAAATGACTTATGGCACATCACAGCTGCGCCCGTTAGTAGAAATGGAACCTAAAGCTACTGTTCTTCGCGATTTTTGACCCTTTTTCCCCTACTAATCTTCATAACTTGAGTTATACACATCCAAATTAGTTCTTTTTCGATTCTATGTATTCGAAATTCATAGAACTACAACATACTAGAATTCTAACAATTTAGAAAAACATTAACCAACCTAAAATTAGACCCAAAACACATGTTCATACTCTATTTTCATGTTTTAACACATTTAGCAAATTTGATCGCCACGACTTTGTTTCTTAACCAATTAACAAGATTTAAACTATGTCGCTTTCGTTTCTTAACATACTAACATATTCTAACATCAAATAACAGATTATAACACATATTAAGCTTGAAATTTTGTACTTTCTAAAGCCATTTTTGAACAAAAACACTGTTATTTACTTTTCTCATTATAAACCCAAATTTCATGTATTTGAACACCAACATAGACTTATAGAGGATAACTAACAAATTTAGCAAGAGAATACATACATATGAACAACATCTTCTATAAAAATTCAACCAAAACCTAATTTCTAGAGAATAGAAAATTACAAAAACCAAATATTAGAATTAGGGGTAGATTATACCTTAAACCTTTGATGTTAACATGGTTCTAGAAAATCCTTCTCAATCCCACTCCTTCTCCAACTCTCAATTCTTTGTAATCTTTCTCTCTACCTCTCTGTTCTTCTTAGTTAGCCATTAGGAGAAATAAGACGCGTAATATAAGTGATAGAGCCTCACCTCCCACGTACGTATCAGTTAAAGAAAATAAAAGACGTCAGTTGAATAAGCCAAAGGGTACTAGAGGGCATGGTCTCTTATACGAAGACATGGTGTTTTTAGTGTACTAGAGGGCGAAAACTTGGTTCATACAAATCGTTGAACAGTTGGTGGACGTGAAGGCTAACACCCCCAAACTTGACTTCTTTAAACAAACTCTAGGCCAAATATGAAATACTCCAATATACTCCTTGGGCAACAATATCCCAAGGATTTTTAACAAATTTTATGAACAAGAAAGAATCAGAACTAAGTTACAAGAATTTTGAATTACCTTAAAGAAGAAATTCTGTCTCCACCTTAGAGTGATGTCCCGATTTATAAGAAGTTGTGAGGAAGAGGAATTTGACTTGTAATATAAGTGTGGTGATTATCTCTTAGAATGGTTGTGGCTAATTGAGCGAAGTAGAGTTGATGTAGAAGAGGAAGAATGGATGAACGTGTTTGAGGAGGAGTTATGGTGATTGTGGGTTAGTGGGATGAAGAGATGGGAAGAAGTAGAAGAAGTGGTGTAGTTGAATTTGACGTTATGGAAGTTATGGAGTGGAAGAGTTAGAGTTGGGCAAGAAGTGGGGAAGTATCGGTGTTATGTGGAGTTATGTTGGAAAAGGAGATGATAACATATTTTTAAATCTGTACTTTCCGAGCGGCGCGCCCCGCGCCGTTGATAACCCTTGGATGGTGCGACCCGCGCTTGTGATTTAGTGTCTACACCCAGGATGGCGCTCCCCACGCCATAAGTTAGTGTAATATACAGCGCCTCGCGCTAGGTTGACAGAGAGTTGGTGTAGTCTGGTGCACCCCGCACCGTGTGGTAATGTAACATAGCGCGCCCCACGCTGGTATAGCAGAAAGTTACTGTTTAGGTAGCACGCCCTGCGCCGCGTGAACGCTTACGGTGGAGTGGCCCACGCCATTGGGGCAGTGTCTGAGTGATGTCCTTTTTCCATGATTCCCTGCAATCATACCATAATGAAGTCATTACTACTTGAAAAATAATTATCTAAACTATACTATAAACTAAAATTTACTGAATAAATGAAATAGAAAGGGTTTAGAGCTTGGGTTGCCTCCCAAGTAGTGCTAGTTTTAACGTCGTCAACCCGATAATGTCTATTGATTCTTGGTGCACCGACAAGTGTAATTGCAATGGCTTCGTTGTCGATGTCGCCACCCTAGTAATGCTTTAACTTTTTCCCGTTGACTTTGAATGTTTCGAGTGAATTTATGCTATATAGCTCAACAGCATAATGTGGGAAAACAGTCTTGATTGTGAATGGCCCTGACCATCGAGATTTGAGCTTTTCGGGAAACAATCTTAGTCGTGAGTTGAACAATAATACCGATTGTCCTAGTTCAAACTTTCTCTGTAAAATTTTCTGGTCGTGCCACTTCTTGACTTTTTCGTTATACAGCTTCGAGTTCTCATACGCTTGAAGTCTAAGTTCATTGAGTTCTTTCAATTGGAGTAACCTCTTTTCACCTGCAGCTGTTTGATCAAAGTTGAGTTTCTGAATTGCCTAGTATGCTTTATGCTGTAATTCCACTAGGAGGTGACACGCTTTCCTGTAGACCAATTGATATGGAGACATCCCAATTAGTGTCTTATATACTGTCCTGTAAGCCCATAGTGCATCATCCAATTTTAGAGACCAATCTTTTCTCCTTGAATTTACTACCTTCTTTAAAAAAAAATTCACCTCTCTGTTTGAAACCTCAACTTGACCACTCGTCTAGGGGTGATATGTTGTTGCAACACTATAATTAACCACGTACTTTACCAAGAGAGCTGTAAATGACTTATTGCAGAAGTGACTTCCCTCGTCACTTATGATTGCTCTTGGTGTGCCAAACCTTGTGAAGATGTTTTTTTGTAGAAACCTTAGAACCACCTTGGCATCATTTGTAGGGAGTGCTACAGCTTCCACCCATTTTGATACATAGTCCACATCAAACAAAATGTACAAGTTGTTGAATGAGGGAGGAAAAGGTCCCATGAATTCCATTCCCCACACATCAAAAACCTTGACTTCCATGATCGTATTGAGCGAAATTTCATTCCTTTTTGAGATGTTCCCAACCTTTTGGCATCTGTCATAGTTTTTCAAGAACTGGTGGGCATCCTTAAACATAGTAGGCCAGTAGAATCCTACTTGAAGTACCTTGGTCGCTATCCGCTCACTCCCATAGTGTCCCCCATACGTAGATGAATGGCATTCATACAAGATATTCTTTACTTTGTTGTATGGCACACATCTACGAATCATTTTATCTGCACACTGTTTGAATAAAAAGGGCTCGTCCAACATGTACCACTTGACGTCATATAAGAACTTTGATTTTTGTTGTCGTGTTAGATCTGGGGGAAGGAATTTGTTCACCAAGTAATTGGAAAAATTCGCGTACCATAGAAATTCTGAGTTGACTCCAAAAAGCTGCTCATTCGAAAATGACTCATTGATTAAACACTTATCTGCCCCATCCATGTCCGGATTTTCTAATCTTGAAAGATGATCTGCCACTTGATTGTCTGTCCCTTCCTATCTTTTATTTCCAAATCAAATTCCTGAAGGAGTAGAATCCATCGGATTGGTCTAGGCTTAACATCATTCTTTGAGATTAGATAAAGAATTGCCGAGTTATCCGTGTATACCACCACCTTTGTTCCTATTAAGTAAGCTCTGAATTTGTCAAAGGCGTATACTATTGCAAGTAATTCCTTCTCAGTGGTTGTGTAGTTTAATTGGGCATCTGTGAGGGTTTTACTTGCATAGTATATGACATGGAATATCTTCTCTCGGCATTGACCTAATATAACCCCTACCGCATAGTCGCTAGCATTGCACATTAACTTAAAAGGTATTGTTCAATCCGATGCTATGATCACAGGAACTGTAGTCAACTTCTTCTTTAATTGTTCAAATGCTGACTTACATTCCTCATCAAACTTGAAAATTGCATCTTTCTCTAAGAGACTACATAGTGGTTTTGCAATATTAAAGAAATCTTTAATAAACCTTTGGTAGAATCCAGCGTGTCCAAAAAATCTCTGGATTCCCTTAACTGTAGTTGGCAGTAGAAGATTCTTAATTATTTCCAGCTTTGCTATATCAACCTCTAAGCCCTTTGCAGAGACCTTGTGCCCCAAGATTATTCCTTCTTCGACCATAAAGTGGCACTTCTCCCAGTTAAGTACCAAATTTGTTTCCACACATCACTTCAAGGCCATGGCTAAGTTCTCTAGATAAATATCAAAGTTGTCTCCATAGACTGAGAAGTCGTCCATAAAAACTTCCACATTCTTCTCCACCATGTCCGAGAAGATATCCGTCATACATCTTTGGAACGTTGCCGGTGCGTTACACAAACCAAAAGACATCCTCCAAAATGCAAAGGTGTCATATGGGCACGTGAAAGTGGTCTTCTCTTGATCTTCAGGAGCTATGACTATTTGGTTGTACCTTGAATATCCATCTAGTAAATAGTAGAATTCATGCCCCACCAATAGGTCCAACATCTGATCGATAAAGGGTAGAGGAAAGTGGTCCTTGTGGGTTGCTTTATTCAGCTTCCTGTAGTCCATGCAAACCCTCTAACTGGTCACTGTCCTCATCGGAATCAGTTCATTATCTTCATTCTTCACTACGGTCATTCCACCCTTTTTCAGAACACATTGAAATGGACTGACCCATGCACTGTCTGAAATCGGATAAATAATTCCCGCATCCAACCACTTTAGTATTTCTTTCTTTACCACTTCTTTCATGATCGAATTTAGTCGTCTCTGCTGTTCCACTATTGGCTTTGCGTCCTCTTCCATAAGAATATTGTGCATGCAAAAGGATGGACTTATCCCCTTTATATTTGTAATTGTCCATCCTATAGCCAACTTGTATTCTTTAAGCACTCTCAGCAACTTACTTTCCTGCAGTTCATTAAGCGCATATGAAATAATAACATGTAAAGTATTAGAATTACCCAAATAAGCATACCTAAGGTGTTTAAGAAGCGGCTTAAGCTCCAGAGTAGGTGGCTCCTCCAATGAGGGTTTCATTCTTGTCAAAGCTTTTTCTTTTGTGTATAATGGCTCGAATAGTACCTTGAATCAACTAACTCGAGGCAAAGAATCCAACATATTTAAGTAATTCACGAACTCTGGATCATCCAAATCCTCATCCCCAGTAGTGTGGTTTCCAATGGATCACTGACCAAACTTTTGACCAGGTCTTCATTAACTATCATGTCGATGACATCCACTCGGAAACACTCCTCTTCATCTATAGGGAACTTCATAGCTTTAAACACGTTGAATTTGACTTCCTAGTCTTGAACCCTCATGGTTAATTCCCCTTTCTGAACATCGATGAGAGTCCTACCCGTAGCCAAAAATGGTCTCCCTAGGATGATTGGAATGTTTTTATCTTCTTCATAATCCAAAATTATAAAATCTGCTGGAAAAATAAATTTGTCCACCTTAACCAAGATATCTTCCACAATTCCTCTTGGATAAGTTACTGCTCTGTCCACTAACTACAATGATATGTTTGTAGGCTTCGGAGCTGGTAAACCCAATTCAGTGTAAACAGATAACGGCATGAGGTTCACATTTGCCCCCAAGTCACACAAACACTTTTTGAAGGCCATGTTCCCGATTGTGCAAGGAATGGTGAAACTCCCCGGATCCTTCAACTTTGGAGGTAACTTTCTCTGTAAAACTGCATTGCACTCCTCCGTCAATGTTATTGCTTCGTAGTCCTCTAAATTCTTTTTCCTTGATAGAATCCCCTTCATGAATTTAACATAACTTGGCATTTTCTCTAGGGCTTCTGCAAAAGGAATGTTGATATGAAGTTTCTTAAAAACTTCTAAAAACTTTGAAAATTGCTTGTCTAGTTTTTGTTTCTGAACTCTTTGCTGAAACAGTGGTATTTGTAACGCCCCCAAATCCGGGTCTCTTCTAACCCGACAAATGGTGCTACACGGTACTCATAACTGTACATTCATTCTACTAAAATGACATTAGAATGTGAGTTCCAACGACATTCTTATTACATTAATAATAATAAATCTCGTTCCCAGGTTCTTAAACCATTAAATTCTTTGTCATAATAATATAATACATATACTTACTAGTCTATTACAAGATAAACTAATCATTCATCTTTGCCTTGCCTTTATCTCTACTGGAAACCTCAATTCGCTCGTCTTTAGCTGCATTCATATGGTTCAAGAAAGAGTGAGCATAACAAGCTCAGCAAGTACAATAATTTCTTTTAAACAATATGCTTGAAACATAGGAATAGTATATCTTCAATAACTTGATAATAGTTACGAAGTACTATCATTAATTTAGAATAACATTTCTTTTCCTTCAAAACGTTTTACAACAACAATATTCAGTAAAACATCAATTCTGGTCCAAGACCATGAGCATTTCATAGTTTCTTTAAAAATACAACCCGACACGAAGTCCGTAAGTCCGGCATAGCTTACGAGCACTTCTAGGTGATCAGCCTATAGTACTCTATGTTGATTAACACTACATCCATTAAACGTGTGTACGTTTAAGTTGTGACAACCTCACGTGCCCATTGAATACTCGATGAAAATACATTTGTTTATTCATATTCAAGCTTACCTTGAATCCGTACCAAACAATTGGCATAGGATAGCATTAGCAATTCTATATTGAAAGACTTGTAAATAAATCAATCAATCTATCAAGATTAGTCTAGCCGAGTTAAAACTTGCATCGACTCTTTCTTTAAAACCATACATGCATCCCATAACCTAAATAATTTGAAAAATTGGCTAACACGAAGGTTAGACAAGGGTTTAGAAAAACTTGCCTTAAGCATCTGCTATAGTAAAATTACTTTTCCTTTGAGTCTTTACGGTCTCTACAACACATAATCACATAACATACCACATTAGGTCATGGATGAACATACATGGTTCCTAATGAATCTTGCCCTTCTTCTCAATCTAATCATATATTAGATTTGTTATTTATTGGTTCCGGCTTTTCGTCGTTCTTTTACAACGTTCTTACCAACTTATTTCCTTTCTATAACTTAATTGAAATTATTTACTTAATACAACTCGGTTCGAGTTAAACATCCTTCCTCACGGCTTATTAATGTTCTTACGTTATTATTTAAAACTCGATCGTCATTGGTTAAGTACATTTATTGCATACCATTCATGTTCACATTCGAATTATCTTTAACCTTTAGTGTTTTACTTAAGGTTTACAATTACATTAATGATGCTACATTAAGTTTAGTAATGTATTGGTTCATTACTAATCAATTATCTTTATTTCCATACTTGTATGCTTTTCTTACTGTGCATGATGTAGTGTTGGCCTTTGTGGCGCTGACTTCTCCTCTTGGGCTTCTTGACTGCAAAGACGAGCTTTGGTTCCTAAAATTGATTAATAAGATGCGCAGCGCCATGCCCAGTGTATTCGGCCACGTTGCGGCATCAATTAACAGGGGCTAGGGTCAGGTCTCGCGCTACAGCGCGGGACTTTCTGCCTTGAGTCACGCCGTGACGCGGACTCTGTGCATTAGATAATTTTGATAGATTTTTCATTTTGTGAGATTCCCGGGCTCGTAACTTCTTCGTTATATGTCCGAATTGGCTTGTTCAAGAGCCTAAGGTTCAAAAATTATATACTCTACGTGTTCATGAAAGAATTTTATCTATTTGCCTTCGTTAAGTAAAAATTCACCTATTAGTCAATTTTTAGCGAAAACGATAAACGTTCGTGAACGTTCAACCCTCGTTTCTTCGTTCTAAGTCAGAATTCATTCATTCTCGAGTTCGCAACTCTATAATGCCAAATAAGAGTTGTCTCCATCAAAAACCAACTTTTCCAAGTTCAAACACAAAATTCGACATCCATTCCGAGAATTTCACGAATTCGACAATTATCGTCCAATCGTGTGCATTCCGGCAAAACTTCGTTACTTAAGATTTGTTTTTTGTTTCAAATGGATTCATTCCATCATACTAACTTCTTAAAATACATACTTCATTAACTTATTTACATGATAAGTTATTACTTGTTCTTTATGAGTTTATAACTTATAAAATTATAAACTACTTATGTTTCCATTTCTCATGACTTAGGATAGTTTATGACTTCTAACCATTATTCTTGCTTCTTGTTAACATACTAACTTCATTTGTGTAAACATAATACAAGTTCATATACGTTCACTATAAGTTCATAACTTATTTATGTTTGAATTACTTATTCATGACTTATACGACTTATTAAGACATAAGCCCTTTGATTCATCATTCCAACTCCTTCTTAGCATACATGTTCTATCACTACCCATTTCTCTAATAATGGAAGAGAAAGAAATCATGATTTAAGATTACTTACTCTTGAATAACACTTGTTTAATCTTTAATCTCCTTCTTGATTCTTGAACTTCAAAGGCTAACTTTCTAGCTTTTTCTCTCAAGCAAATAAGCTCTCAACTTATAAGTTATTTGATGAAAATCTAACAACTAACAAATGAATTCAAAGCTTGCTATTTTAGGAGTTGCTAGGTTAGGGTATAATGGTCATTAATCCACTTCCACCTCCTTAATCACCTCCTTACTATTCCTTACTTCCTAATTAAGTTAACTTGACCACCACATTTACTTAGCCACCAAGTCACTTGCTCACCTCTTATCTTAGCCATTAAGTTACTTTACTTGGTCATTACATTATTTGCTTAACCATTAAGTATTCTTGCTAATCACATAACTTAGCCATTAAATTTTCTTAACTTATCCTTTACTTAATCCTTAACTCTACTTGCTCATCACACTTGTTTCTTGGCCATTATTTAACTTAGCCATTAAGCTTACTTGATTGCCACAAAACTTAGCCATTAAGTTTCCTTTACTTGCTCATCACTTTGGACCACCCATGGGTTGCCACATGGATCCTCTTAACCCCTTGGATTAATAGATTGGGCTTAAGGTTTAATTAGTTAGCTTATTCACTTGGGCTTGCAATAATTTGTTTTGGGCTTTACATGAACAAACATTTGGCTTGTACCTTAATTCTTATTGGTCTTTCATATTAAATCATATTGGACTTATACTTCCCACATAATCCACAAGTCCATTCACAAATGGCTTAAAGCCTTAGGACGTATTCTATACGTATAATTCTCGTATTCTAACTCATATACTTATTCATCATATACGATATACCATCATTCATACACACTCGTATAATACCTCGTATCATACTTGTATACTCTACCTCGCACAATACCTACGTATCATACAATCATTACCCTAACTTCTTAACGCTTGATTTTCCTAACGTTCTCAAACTAAGTCCACATGCGAAATATTACGTTTTCTATAACTGAAATATTATTTGATATTCCATCTCACCTTGATATTCTATCATTACGTATTTCTCAGAAGTTCAAAAATAATTTCTGAGCAGAAATACACGAATAGTGTTTTTCGAAAAATTTCTCGGAAAGCTTTTATTTTCCTCTTGGAAATTCAAACACTTTAATTCTACCACGTAGCCAAAATACTACGACGTTCTGATATTTCTAGGTTATAGAACGACCTCCAATTAGATTAGTACATAAATAATCAATTAAATTCATTTAATCCACATAATCAAATAAAAAATTTAATTATCAAAAATCCAATTTTTCTGGGGCATTACAGTGGAGGATACACAACTGGCTCAACCTCTGTCTTGCTCTTGTCCACTTTCTTTTCTTCACCCTGTTTCCCCTCAACCACTTTGTCCTCACCTTCTTTATCATCTTTTTAGCTGAATTTTCTACATTCTGCCCTTCAAGATGCTTTCCACTCCTCAAAGTATTCGCTTGACACTGCTCATGATTCCCCTTTGGATTTTTCTTAGTGTCACTAGGTAGAGTTCCTTGAGGCCTATTATTCAATGCAAATTCTAGTTGTCCCATCTGATTTTATAAATTCTTGATAGTCACTGCTTGTGATTTCATTGCTCCTTCTTGCGATTTCATGGTCGCCTCATTGCCTGATATGTATTTTAACAACAACTCTTCTAAATATGTCTTTTTCTCTTGGTGCGGAACTGCTTGTTGATGCTGATTCTGAAATACCGGGGGATAAGATGGTCGTGGAGCCTGTTGATTCTGGTTGTTACTGCACGAAACATTTGGGTGATTTCTATTCCCCGGATTGTAGGCAATCTGCTGAGTTTATGCACTCGACAAAGCATCCACATTCTTTGATAGCACTAAAATTTGTGCTGCTAACGTCGTTACCCCATCTACCTCTAACACCCCAGCTACCTTAGAATAATAGTATTCTCGTTGTGGGCCACTGGTAGTTGTTAGCTGCCATTGTTTCTATTAACTCATACCCCTCTTCAAAACTCTTAGCCATGAATGTTCCACCTGAAGCTGCATTTATGCTAGTCCTGAGATTACCACTCAATCCATTGTAGAACATGTTCATCTGCAGCCCTTTAGGTAATCCATGTTGTGGGCACTTTCTGAGTAGTTCCTTGTACCTTTCCCATGCCTCATACAATGACTCCTTATGCTACTACTCAAACATTGTAATCTCATTTCTCATCTTCGCAGTCTTTGCTGGTGGGAAAAACTTGGCCCAGAACTTTTGAGCAAGGTCATCCCACGTAGTAATCGACCCTGGCGGTAGAGAATGTAACCAATTTTTTGCATTGTCCCGCAGTGTGAATGAGAACAAGCAAAGTCTGACTGCTTCATCTGACACCCCATTATATTTGAAGGTGTCACAGATTTCTAGAAAACTGACTAAATGCTTGGTTTATCGTCATTGGCTAATCCCCTAAATTGCACTGAGTTCTGTATCATTTATATGGTCCCATGCTTAATATCAAAAGTATTTACAACAATCGCCGGCCTGGTGATACTTGACTGAAGCTCAGTCACCTTGGGAGTAGCATAATCCCTTAACGTTTTCTGATCTTCTACAACCATAGTTTCTTCCTTATCAGAGTTCTCAAAGTTTTCCTTAATGTCTTTAATCCACTTCCTTAGCCTTTGAAATCGTTTCTCGATATCGTCCTCGAAAGGAAGTAAGTCTGGCTTCTTAGACCGAGTTTGCATAAACTAACTTAAAGAACCTGAAACAAGAAAGAGCAACACAAAAATAAAAATTTGTTTAAGTAAAACTGAACTAATTAAACTGATATTGAAAAATAATAAAATTAATACTATTCCCTGGCAACGGTGCCAAAAAACTTGTTGGTCGAATTCCAATTACGCACAATCACGTAAGTATACATGGTCAACAAGTAATATAATGATAAGAAAAGAATCGTTCACACAGAGAATAGTAAGAAATTAATTCTAACAATTACTAGTTTTATAATAACCCAATGTTATTAAACTATCCAAATCAATGATTATAAAGAGAGAAACCTAAGAAACTAAAAATACCAATCAATCAACACAACTTAAAAACCGTAATTTCAAGCAAATAATGAAGAATTAGGCTTATAACTTCACTTTAAGTCTCACTCTAATTATCACACCGTATTCCAGTTTAATTCACTATCTCAGTTTATTAAGCAAGAACACTTAGGTAGAACTAGTTATCTCTCAATGTACTAACACCGTATTAACTTAAATCCATAAATTAGATAGAATTAAGCCAAACACCCTAATTAACTAATTCACTATATCTCTATGTGAATTAAAATTAAAAAGAGTTTAAATTCCAAGTTCTTTACCCGATTACATGCGATGCTAGGTATATCTATATCCTTACATTCATCAAGATTCCATGGAAACACAAACTTCAAGAACACATGTTATTGTGATTAGGTCTAGATTCATACATCATCTCTCGAATCCATACAAATCCACATAAAATTGGTGATCAAGCAATTCATAAATTAAATACAAATCACAATAGATAAACTGAATTGATAGTTTATTAAACTCAAATCAAGGCATGCTAATTATCATTCAAGACTAAAGATCCATTGCAAGCCTAATAAGTAACTTAGTTCATAATTAATGAATTAAAAACTGAATTAAGTAAAGAAATTATCATCCCAATTACAAGAACTTAATTTAAAAAAAAAAAGAATAGTAATACACCACCCTTCTTGGCCTTTAATTCTGTAATCTTCATGAAATCACCTCATTCCTACGTTCCTCCAAGATCTTCTTCTAAATTATTACTCTCCAAAGTGTAATTCAATTATTGGATAAGTTCATCACTCAGCTAATTGACATAAATTAATTCCCCCCAACTGAACCCAATCCATATCAAAGTCATCTTATCTAATCCAATTAGGAATTCTAATAAAAATCAAACACCTATCTGTACCCAACAATTTTTTAACTCCAAACATCCCAATTACTATAAAATAACTCCTTTGTCACACTCCTAACTTGACCCTATTACATAAAGAAGTCATAGCTCCCAACAAAACTCAATACCACACGAAAAATAACCATTTCGACAAAGATTCGTCGTCCCCACGTCGTGTCCTTGAAGAATGCAATAGCGGCTACCGCCGCCATGTCAGTAGTAGGTACTCTCCATGTAGCACCCCCCGCGCCATCTTCTTAGTAAACACGACGCGCCCCATGTCAGTGATGTAAAATGTCAAAAATCTCTAATTTCTTCACATTTTAACTCTTAACCGTCGTCAACCTATTCTCCTGCACACATAACAAAAATCCATCAAAAGCAACATGAAAAATCTCAAAAACTAACAATATATCAAGCTAAATAAGGTTAAATCATAGGTTAAAACCCTACTCATCAATAGCCTTGTTCAATCTGCGGTAATCCATGCAGACCCTCCACCCGTGACTATTTTGGTAGGTATCAGTTCATTATTTTCATTGTAAACCACTGTCATGCCCCCTTTCTTCGGAACACATTGCACCGGGCTCACCCATGAGCTGTCTGAAATAGGATATATGATTTCAACATCTATCCACTTTAAGATTTCCTTCTTGACAACCTCTTTCATGATAGGATTCAACCTCCTCTGTTGCTCTACCATTTGCTTGCTGTCATCCTCCAAAAGTATTTTATGCATGCATAATGAGGGGTTGATCCCCTTGATATCTTCTATGGTCCAACCAATAGCTGATTTGAATTCTCGCAACACTCTCAACAACTTATTTTCCTGACAAGATGTTAATGCAACAACAATTATAACATACAACTTTGAAGATTCACCTAAAGTTTAAGGTCAAGCTCGGGAGGCATCTCAAGAGAAGGCTTAAGTCGATTCGATGTCTCCCCTATATGTCTGAGTGGTTCAATGGGAATCTTGAATTTTCACATATATGGTATTGTGTTCAGAATTTGTACATATTTCATAACATCAGTATCTTCCATGTTAGATTCTCCCAGTATAGTACTCTCTAATGGGTCAATGCTCATTAATTGTCTAACCTCCTCATTTAATGCCCTGTCAACTACATCAACCAGGAAGCACTCTTCTTTGTTAGTGGGGAACTTTATAGCTTTAAAGACATTAAATGTGACCTCTTGATCTTGGACTCTCATGGTCAGTTCCCTTTTCTGTACATCTATGAGTGTTCACCCAGTAGCTAGAAAAGGTCTCCCAAGAATGATAGGTATGTCTTTGTCCTCTTCGTAGTCAAGAATAATGAAGTCGATAGGAAATATAAATTTGTCCACTTTCACCAAGACATCCTCTACGATACCTCTCGGGTATATGATGGACCTATCGACAAGATGCAATGATATATTTATTGGCTTAGGAGCCGGCACTCCCAATTGTGTGAAAACCGATAGAGGCATCAAATTTATACTTGCCCCCAAGTCATATAAGCATTTGTTGAATGAAAATCTTCCAATGGAGTAAGGTATCGTAAAACTGCCTCGATCTTTAAGCTTTGGAGGTAGTTTTCATTGCAACACTGCACTGCATTCTCCTGTCAAAGAAATTATTTCATAATCCTCTAACTTCTTCTTTCTTGACAAAATGCCTTTCATAAACTTTGCATAGCTTGGCATTTGTTCCAAAGCTTCTGCGAAAGGTATGTTAACTTGCAGCTTCTTAAAGACCTCAAAGAACTTAGCGAACTGTTTTTCCAATTTTTGTTTCTGAAGTCTCTGTGGGTATGGAACGGGAGGGTATAGAACTGGTGATGTGTCTGTGGCTTTCTCAGCCAACTCATTATGTTCTGTCTAAACTACCCGCTGCCCAACACATCCATCAAACAAGCCCTGCTCAGAATCATCTGCACCTTGGCGCGAGTGCGCCAGGTTCTCTTCAATATTTGGCGCGGGCGTGCCAGTCCTTGGTTCTGCAGTCTTTTTCCCAGACCTCAATGTAATGGCTTGACATTATTCCTTCCCATCCTTTCTTGGATTTTCCTCTGTGTTACTTGGTAGAGCTCCTTGCAGTCTATTGTTCAATATGCTAGCCATCTGGCCCATTTGATTCTCCAAATTTTTAATAGCCACCGCTTGGGTCTTTATCAACACTTTGGTATTTGCCATGTATTTCAACATCATTTTTCCATCTCAGATTTCTTTTTCGGTTGAGGGGAAGGAACTTGATTATGTTTGTAATGCCCCCAAACTCGGGTAATTAAAATCCGAACTCGGTGCTTTACGATACCATTTCTATGAGCGGAATAATACTAATAATAATAACAATAATATAAATATCAAACTTAATTTACATATATCAAAGTCTAATCCCAAGTACGCAACCTTTACTACAATACATTATATGATAGATAATAAATATCATTGTCTTAATACTGTCTAACTATTACAAAAGATAACATAAGATTATTTTGTTTGCTTTCCTTTTCCTTTGTTCTGGCCTGAACATTCTGGTTGATCATGCTTAGCTGAAAACATTTAAATTTAAAGCAAGGATGAGATTTTGATTGCCCAGCAAGTAATAGCAACAATAAATATAAGCTGGAAGGATTAAATGTTTTCTTTGAATAACTCTTCTACAACGAATCAACAGTTGTGAAGTAAGTTGAACCAATAATAACAACATACCAAATTTATCTCAAATTTTTGAAACTACGTACTGACTATAACTGGAGAGCATTCGACAGACTACGAACATTATTTTTAATTTTTGCTAAGGTTTAGCAGAACTTCATCGCAAACCGTTATAACTTACGGGCACGAGGGTGATCATCCCAATGCGCCCTGTATTGATCAATACTACATGCAAGAACGATATTATCGTTCACTCTATCCATCTTAAGTACACAAAAGTTTTCCCATATTCGGGATGTTCATACGTAGTCGGGAATCCGAGCCAAAACAATCTGGTTGGATACAATAACGTTCTATCATGATCAACAATATTTCTAAATCTGTGTCTAGCTGGATCAAGTAGCTTAGACGACTTTTAATTAATGTATACATACCAGAAATCAATAGGTATGTATCAACATGTGATTAAATACAATGATTATGCAAGTGGGGACACTTGTATAACCATATTTAGAAACTAACGAACAGAATAAATATCTGAATTATACAATAATACAATGATCGGATAATCTAAGAATTTGTATTAATACAAAGATTGGATACATAATCAATAATAATAGAGTTAATAATCTGGCACATAATATGATTCTGAAACTTTCTTACTCATGTCCATTGCATAAAGGAAATACAAAGGTAGGATACTTGCACAATTCAGATACTTGCTCAATAATAATTGGAGTAAGTTTAGAAAACTTGCTTGAGCTGTTGCTTACAATAATACAACTTAGTTCTATCTTTTATATCAAAACCTATCATTAATAAGATCATCGTTCAATTAGAATAATATATCATATCACATAGTACTGTTAATTGCAGTCATCACATAACCTAATCACATTTTCACATATGTTTAACAGTCATTACATCATAAACAAACACGTATCTAGTCAAATTATCTAAGTCCAAATCAATTTCTGAAACATGTTGGTGTACCGACGACTTTATCGGGTAATTATCGAGTCTAAGACTCTATCGTGTAGTTCATTAGTCGTTTAGATATTTTTCATAGCCTTATAATAATTTTTAAATAATTATTATAATTTATCATGAATTTTCAAACACTAAAATCATTATTAAATGATTTAAATATTAACTAATTCTATTATCATTAATATTTAATTAATATTAAATTATTAATGAAACCATTGCTAAAATATTAAAGTTATTTATAATAACTCAAAGTATTTTTAGAATATTAATATTACCCTTTAATGATCTTTTAAAATATTTAAAATCAATTTTAAATATTTACCATTAATATTAGAATATTAATTTATTATTTATCAAACTATTAAAAGTCATTTATTATAACTTAAAATATTTTTAATTTATTTATTTCCTTTTAAATGATTTTTAAATCAATAAAACCATTTTTAAACTATTTATTTAATATAATTATTAAATAAATCAAATATTGTTTAATATTAAATTAATATCATTAATATTAAATTATTAATTAAATTATCCTTTAAATATTAAAAGTTGTATTTTATAACTTAAAATATCTTTAAACACTTTATTTTCATTTAAATGATTTTTTATAATATAAAAATCATTTTTAAACTAATTATTTAATATAAATATTAAATTAATCTAATATCATTAATATTAAAATATTAATATTTTTCATGACAAAATATCAAAAGTTATATTTTATAACTTCAAATATTTTTATAACCTTTAAATCATTTTTAGATGATTTTTAAATCATTAATTCTATTTTGTATAATTTATTTAATATATTTATTAAATAACTTAATTAACATTAATATTAATTTATTAATTAAAATCATCACAAAATATTAAAAGTCACTAAAAATAACTTAAAATATTTTCTTATATCATAATATAATTTTAAATGATTTTTCAAGTATAAAAATCATTTTTAAATAATTTATTTGATAAAATAATTAAATAAATTAAATACCTTTAATATTTCAAAAATATTAATTATTTATGAAATATATTAAAAATTATTAAAAACTAATTTTCAGACTTTAAAATAATTTTTAGTAATTTAATTTGTATTTTTAATAATTAAAAACTAATTTTCTCTAATTATTTAATATAAATATAATTTTCAGAAATTAAATGTCGCTAAAGGGCCCTATAGCGATAGAACCGTCGCTATAGGTGTTCTTGAGCCTGCCCAGAATGTTTATGTCAACGTTCAAGGTAGGAGGTTTGACCGGTTTTAATTCTATGTTCCTGCTGCTTTCTGGGTTGAAATTTGTGTTACAGTTGTAGTACTTATATAATACTTCAATATCATACCAAGTTCATGGCCATAAAACATTCGATCAGTGAGTTATAAGGCAATAAAAATCTTGTCAGGCCTGTTCTTCATTTTCTGGGTTACCCAGAAATGAAGAACAGCCAAGGTACCTACTTAGCCGGCTTGAGTCTTTGCTTTCAAAGCTAGGTTTGTGTGTTATAAAGGTTTAATCCTATAATCTTGATGTTAGGGTACAACACCATGTAATTATTTCAGTCCATCAATATCACCAACTCCAGATCTGAGCCGGTTAAAGTAGGTTAAAAAATTCGGTCATGAAGAATCTGGGTTTTCTAGAAAACGGATTTCATGACTGAGCAGCCTACTTTGACCGTTTACTACATGCATCATGTTTGTTGTTAAAGTGAAATAAAAGAACTAATCTGTAGTCCCTATACTATATTACAACATAGAAAAACAAACACCATCAAATCATTAAACACAAGTAAGATCTGGGCTCATGAATATGTTGTCAAGACGATCTGGGAAAAATCTGGGTTACCCAGATTTCTTCTTCAAGCAGTTTGGTCAACCTACTTTGACCGTCATTAAATTCGATTCAGTGTACGATTTGGGGGTTCTAGAGGCATGATTGTGTAGTTCTTATGTTATACTACAACATCAAAACAACAACATGGACTAACTATAACAGATCATCAAAATCAGAAGCTCCAAAACATAAAACACACCAAATCATAAGCAGAGAGAGATCTACAGCCTATGACTTTTGCTTGTCAGACACACAAAAATAACCTTTTACCATATTTTGAAAAATGCTAAATTCGAGCCTCTAGATGTTATGGATCTAACATCTAGCAACCCAGATCATCATTATATACTACATACTACATGTTTAACACAAAAAAAACTAACATCTAACATGCAGATCAAGATCAGATTTCTTCTAGGGTTCATACCTTTTTTTTGAACAAGTTCTTGATTCTGACTTCTGATCTGTTTGTGGATTTCTTGGGGCTTGCTTTGTGACTGATCTTACACTACAATTTCGTGGGTTTGGTCTTGAGAGAGTATGGCTAGGTATTTGTGAACAAATTAGGCCAAAATGAGGATTTTCTCTCTCTTAAATTATGTAATGAATTGATACAATGAATTTGTAATGGCTAATTTGTTGTTAATCTAGCTGCTAGGTTGATAGGGTAGGGTGGCTAAAGATTTCCAAAGATTTATTAGCCAATAATTCAACTAATGGGACAAAAAGGGTATTTTAGTAATTTCATTTTAATCTCAAGGGTATTCTTGTCCAAGGTGCTTGAATCTAGGGTTTAATCACTAGATTTTACATTTTAAAGTTTCCCAAATAATTACTAGGGTTTGGACAATTAAAAATTTAAGTGTAGCAAAATTTTAATTAAAACATACTAATTAAAATTATGGTTTTAAATAGAATTTAGGGTTTAAATAATTAGGGTGCCTTAATTATCATTAGGGTTCCTAAATTAACATTTCAATTTATTAAAATAATAATTAGGGTTTATAATTTTAGCAATTAGGGTTCCTAATTTTAAATTAGGGTTTTCAAATATTAATTAGGGTTTTATCTAATTAACATTAATTTTATAATATGCACATAATTCATATAATATAATTTATGACCGATCTTAATTTCCAGTTTTGAATTCCCAATTATGGTTTATGACAACAATACTAGGGTTTGTTGTTGTCGACGTCGAGATTTTTAGATGTCCCTTTCCGTTACTTGTTCTTTGGTGTTCTCATTTTAGGTGAGATTTGTTTGAAAAAACAAGTGAAAAAGGCCCGACATGTATAATGTCGACGATGAACTGTTAAGAGTCGCCAGTTGTTTTTTTAAATGGTTGTACCAACACAACCAAGAAAAGGATTCCACATTGACCCAGTGATGTGACACTGCTAAACGGGTCGGTGAAACCGAGATTCATTAGGGTCCGAGGACTTGGTTATGCGGAGGGAAGGTGTTAGGCAACGCCCGACATCCGTGTTACCACGGTGACCGCCTCTTTTCAAGAAACTATTATCTGAATGTGTGTGTGTGTGGGTCAATGATGTCTTTGTTATTTGAAAGTAGTGCGAGGCCTCGTCGCACCTATATACCTGTGGTTTGAATTTATGCAAAATTAGGTTTTAAGCAATATATGGCGTTGATGTTTTATAAAAGAGGTTTTTCAAACCCTGATGCTCAATAGTAATTGAGACATTTTACACTCCCATTTTTATTAAGTGTTCGGCTTGATTGATTTTATTTTTACGAATGCGAGGCATCCGTATGAAAATAATGTACAAAATAATGCCGACTTCCTCATGGGTATGGAAACCATATGAGGAAATTCGATGAATCGCAGAATAATTTACAAAAGTCTACATGACTAAAAATGTCCATCACGGAACCGAATCTAGATCCAAAAGGTGAATCTTGTGATCACATGATTCCTAAGCGCATGATAATCTTGAAATTTGTATGAAAGCGATGAAGGTATATATATATATATATATATATATATATATATATATATATATATATATCTGAGTACATGATCACCAACCACGAAGCATCTCCATGGGTGATCGAAATGTAAATAAAGCTGTTAAAAGCTATCAACCGTAACGGAGGAAACTCCAGGCGGGACAAAACATAAATAAAGCTGTAAATATGGTCAACCGCCACGAAGGAAACTCTAAAGGGACGAAATTTAAATAAAGTTGTAAAGCGATCAAGCGCCACGAAAGAAAACTCAGCAGATTTATATATATATATATATATATATATATATATATATATATATATATATATACACACACATATATAAGCAATAAACACACCGGATGTAAAATTTAGGCTCATCGAACAGAGTTCGACAACAGTTCATATATATAAATATATATATACAAAAGCAGAGTAAACGCACCGGATGTAAAATCCAGGCTCATCGAACAAAGTTCGACAATAGTTCATATATATATATATATATATATAAGCAAGTAAACGCTCCAGACCGAAGTCTAGGCTCATCGAACAAAGTTCGACACACACGCTAATATATATAAATATATATATATATATATATATATATATATATATATATATATATATATTAAAGCAAATAAACGCCCGCATCAAGTTCAGGCTCATCGAACAATGTTCGACACACAGTTAATATATATAAATGTATATATATATATATATAAATATATATTAAAGCAAATAAACGCTCCAGCATCAAGTTCAGGCTCATCGAACAAAGTTCGACACACAGTTCATATATATATAGAAAAGCAAATAAACGCACCAGACCAAAGTCTAGGCTCAATCGAGGCATAACTCGATAATGTTAGTTAACATATATAAATATATATATATATACAAGCCGAAATAAAACCACGAACCAAAGTCCGGGAAAATGTGTGCAACACGACTCTCAACGTGAAGAAGGGTGTGTGCAGAGATGAAGAGAAAGACTCTAAAGTGTGTGAGAAGGCTTACAGTTGACTGCCAAAGAAGACTTCTATATCTTTAGAGTGGGTAAATACTGGCTTTTGTAGGTACACAAGGGCTATATATGAGCTCACAGGTGTTTAAAATGAGAAAGTACACTGCATGGGGTGAGTGCATAGCAAATTGGGTAGGGCTTCCTCGCCGTTTTTCTCTTGCAAAATGGGCAGCCCAAGCCCTATATTTATAGGTGATTTAGCCGCAGGTGTACCAGAGGCAACCCGGGTGGGCCCGGGTTTTTAGGGTCGGGTCATCTCGAAGTACGTGCACTCGGGCATTGTAATGTCCACTCAAACTTTAAGAAGTGAAATCCGGGCATCCGTTTGAGGTATACAGGACCTATTTCGGACTGCCGTTGTCGAGAGTTGTACGATGGCATAGGATTAGAGTTTTTATGAAGTCATTGAAGATGGGACGATGCCCTCCGGTCTTCAAGCTTCAACTTTCATCCGTTACCCCGCACAATAGTCACTCAAGATTGGTTAGTCTTGTGGGACATCGTTGTGTAGAGATGTTGAGACGACGTGGTGTGGCATCGCGTTGGCTAGATGACGATGTTGCCCCTCACCGGTGTTATCGCCGAATTGAGCCGATAAAGCAGACGTTGCTCAGGCTTAACTGAGATTGGACTGCTGTAATTTATTGAAGGTCCTCATTATTATCTTTGAGGTGTGCATGTCTTCCCGATGTTATCGCCAGGTTGGTACAGTGTATCTCGTTGTGAGCATCGGGATTGAAGCTGGTCGCATTTGAAACAAGCATTTCCGGGGTTTATCGCCGAAACTGCATTCCTTGGGGGGTATCACCAAGGTTGGTGGCTATTTCCATGGTTGGGACTGAGATAGGATACCTCAGGGTTATCTCCGAGATTAATCGCTCTTCTCCGATGTGTGTTCCGGTATTGGATCTGCATGCCTCAGGGTTATATCCGAGGTTGGAATTGTTACTCCCAGAGTGTGATCCGGGGTTGATGCTGAATTTCCGGTAGTATCCGGTATGGATATGGATTGTCTTTTAGGGTTCCCTCTTAAAAGACGAATATATCCTCCAAAGAATGTTAGTGATGATGAGTCTGAGAAAATTTCGAGTGTCTACAGATGCCCTCTTTATCATACTCATGAATGGCGATGCATGGGTAGGATAAAGAATCCTAGACACTGCCAAAACGCAACAAGACAAACATGGTACTATATGTAACAACATAAAGGCAAATGTATGATGCATGTGTACGGGTTGTAGCCCAACATCTTGGGGATGATTCTTGGCTCCTGTTGCTTCAATGGGGATAGGCAATCTTGACGGATTTGATGTGTAATCCGAATCATTAGGATGTTGATGTTGGAGTTATCACCAAATTCTCGTGTTTTTGATAACGACTTGATCTCAAGATGTGCCTCTTATGTGTAAGAGATCTGTGGGGATAAAGCTTGATCTGTTTGAGGATGTGTATAACATATTCCATCATCTATCCTCTTTGATAAAATTGACCTCTCCTGGTTAGTATCGCTAGAATATGTCACGATTCTGTTGGATTTACTGCCAATAACAAATGTAAAAACCCAAAACCCTAATAAGACTCGTATGTATAAATCCCATTATATAAATAAAATTTCTCTGTTCTGAATGTGTTACGTGTTATTATATACTTGGTTTGACAAAATTGACCAAATGAATTTTTATCCGAAAAACGTCATGCTTGACACCTCGTGCTTAATTTTTTTTTCCATAATCGGACTTTTCGGTAAAATTATTTTGACAAGTTTCTTTGTCGTGCTTACACTGACAAAACGCTTTGTCGTGCTTGTTAGGATTAGTGAGTAAACCCTAATTAGCAAAACCCTAACCCTAATTAGGAAAACCCTAACCCTAATTAATAAATTAAACCCTAATTAGCTAATCTAACTCTAATTAGCTTATGTTAACACTTAATCATGGTTAGTAAACGTCTATTAGGTACTAATTAACATTACTTAACATTCTTAATCATTAGAAGCAAAACCCTAATCAAGATTAGTGAAGATTTAAACCTAATTAAGTTACTAACTTAATCAACTAGCTCACAAGTAGGTTGGGAGTCACCATTACAAGTTTCAAAACATCACATGACATGCTTCCAAACTCCCAAGCATCAGAAGAGTCACAGATCAGATCTTTATAGAGGCAATGTAGGTGAAAAATGACCAAAAAGCCAAGTTGGAAAATTCTATAAATAGGAACCTTAGGAAATTTGAGCAAACCCATGAATTCTCAAAGCCTAGATACACTTATAAACCTACCATATCAAGCCTAGGTGTTATCAGCAACAAGATCAGAAGCTAGAATCACAAATTTCTCAAGAAAAGGTGCAAACCCTAGTTCATAAATTTCTCTTGATCTTATGTTAGATTTGTTGTTTAGATGTTTAGAATACAGTATTAAGATGTTAGAAAGTATGCTAGAGTGGTAGAACACGTTTTCATAACATCTATATGCCTTAATTAAGTGTTTTATGAAATCTGGGAATTTTGAAAAAAATGGTCTGACAGCCGAATGTCAGGGCTTTCGATTCATATTTGTTTATGTTTTGGTCTGTTAATCGATTGATATTTGTAGCCTATAAGTAGGTCTTTAATCTGGAAAAGAAAACAAGTTCAGATGAACCATAGATTCCAAGATATAAGTAGTCAAAGTGGGTTGATTGCTCACTAAGTCGGGTTTTCTAGGTTGCCCGTAAAGCTCAAGAAACAGTTGAACTAGCTACTTTGACCGACCTGTTTAATCATCTTCTGATTGTTAATTGTTTATGTTTTTGTTATAAATTAGTACTCTGGTATACATACTACATATCTATGATCTTCAATCGAACAAATAACTAATAGGATTACCAGAATTATTGGTCAAAACTAGTTGACCGAGCATGACCAAGTTTTCTGGGTTTTCCAGAAAACTGAAGAACACGAAGAACCGTTGTTAGCTGTACTTTGACCATCATAAATAGAGATCTTACAATTACGATTTGTTCATGTTAATGTTATATATATGTACCCTGGTATATAGACTACATGTTACAACAAACCAAACATACATCTAATACACCGAATCAAAGTTATTTAAGCCACAAAACTATTGACCGGCCTTGACCACTGTTCTGGGTTACCCAGAAACCCAAGAACAGCTCTGACTGTAACTTTGAATCTTTATAATTTCTTGTTAGATGTAGATTAAAGCCTGCTTATTCCTTGATCTTGTACTATTACATGAGTACTACAACACCAATACTTGATCTAACCAAAAATCAATACCAATACCGAGTTATTTAATGGTCAAACTAGCCACTTCAACCACCTTTGTTAAAATCACGCCTTGAGAAACTCAAGAACACCTACAATGACACTTTTTGTCCTTTGTAGAGCTTTATGACAGGACAAAAATTAAATTTTAGAAATAAATTAAAAAAATTAGAAATAATTAATAAAAATAGTTTTAAAAATTATATTAAATTATTATAAATTATTTCGATATTTCTACAAAATATAATAATTATTTTATTTTATTTAGATATTATTTATAATTAACTTATTAATAAAGTAATTAGAATAATTACTTTTAAATACTAAATAATTATATAAAAATATTATTATTGAAATAAAAATCATAATAAATGATTATAAATTTTTTAATAATATTAAATAATCTTTTTTATAAAATTTTAGTAAATATAAATTACTTATAAATATAGATAAATGGTTTAAAAATCATTTAAAGGATAAATAAATATTTTAAAAATAATTTAAACCTTCTAAAAATATATTATAAGGATAATTAAATTATATAAAATATAACCAAATTTTATAAATAAAATTTAGTTCATTTATCAAAGGTATTAAAATTCAAACCCTATTAAATCTAACCCGGTATTAAATAAATGTTTTATTTGAGTATTGTTATCAATACTAACGTGTTAGATTTATATTCTTGAACATCATAGGTAATTAATAGCGTTCAAATATTATAACTTGACTGATCTACGCTCAGGCAAGTCTTCTATACCCAATTTATTACTTATGCAAAATTTATCAACCCTGCTTATTCGTTGAACAAGATTTTATCTTGCTATACTGTTGATATAATACACCGATGTTGAATTACCTATTATTGAAAAGTTATTGTTATAGTTCCAGCATGACTAAGAAATGAATTATTTATTCATATGATATTGTTTATTGAGCATAAACTGTTGTGTCAAGCCAAATTATTTTGGTAAGACAATCGTATACTGAAGTTGAGTATCCCGTAAGGGAGCAAAGTGTAGTCAATTAATATATTGACAGTAAATTGTAAGTGTAATTGAGCACTATAGGTGATATGCATACTCCTAGGATGTTGAATAGGCTGATCCCCTATCTCATATCTGAACAGAATTTCTAAGTCTTTGTGACTGACAGAAAGGATAAAAATTCCAGAACTAGTTGGAATTAGAAATCCAGAAATGGTAACAACTACCAGTCGAAATTTGAATTGTAATAATTCTTCAAATCCTATATTGTTATAAATATACAACTTGCTGAGCATGTCATAGCTCACCCTTGCAAATTATTTCCTTTGCAGTTTTAGATGATAATCCTGGAACATCTGGAGTAGATAAAGGGAAGCGTCCCTACATAGATTAGATTATATTCTTATCTGTATGAATACCTTGTAATAAGAACTTGTTATGAGAATTTTGTAATCGAATCATAATATTATGATATATATAACATCTTTTATTTCCGCAACCGTGTTTTCTTACATATATAGATGTAAAGTAAGATGTCTTCTATTCTAGTTGAGATCCTTGGGAACTCTTTATCTGAGTGAGGGTGTTAATAGCATGGACTATTGATGTTGTTATTAATACTCTGAATTTCAGATAGATGGTTACTATCGATACGATAGTATATAATCGCATGACATAGACTATACATCTGGGTGAGGGTATTGGTAATATGGAATGTTCATGTTATTACTGATACTATGAATTTTGGATAGATAAACCCTAGTCACAGATATAGTTCATATATTCAAGTGAGGGTATCCAAACATAGTAATATTTCTCTTGGGAATTACCATCTGTTATGGGATACTGTGAATCTTGAATCTATGGGAATTATATCTGATAGTCCCTCTATCTAATGTAATATTTTAATCAGATACCATGGGTGTATAGATTTAAATGCATTATGTTAATTCTCTGTAAACACCATACCAGATACCACGGGAGTATAGGTATGGGGGTGTTACAATTTTGGTATCAGAGCTATTAATGCTATAGATATAAGGAAGAGTTTTCTTAGTATATAGTCTTCGAGTCCGTAAAAATTTGTAAAAGACATATAAAATATAACATTAAAATTATTATGATGTGTAAAACTTTATACTAGTATTTATGGAGTTTTCTTTTATAGATGGCCAACTCCAATGATGAAGAAAGAGTAATCAATCCACCGCAAATAGAGTCTTTTATAGCTAGTGATGCAGAAGAAGAAGAACTACTTCATGATCAACAACTGCTTGATGCTGAAGAAGAAGAAGAAGATCCAGTGGCTGGACAATTAATGAGAATAGATGAGCATGATGAGGCAATAGCATCACTGCTGCAGACAACAGAATGTGAGAACAATAAAATGAAGTTTAGGGCAGATTTAGCTGATTGTATGCTAATAGATGAAAGGAGTCATAGTCATCAACTGAAAGTACAACTGCACCATGCACATAGGAGCAGGAGGGAGATTTAGTCAAGACTTCTTAAAACATCTCTGGGAGTTAGAGAAACTTTTAATGATTTGCAGCGTCGTGTAACCCGATATCCAGTAGAGGAGAAGAAAACTACTTATCTTATCGATCGATCTGTGGTTTGTCACATGATCCAGGATTCCTTTGATGATATCAATGAATCCTAGAGAGTAGCATAGGAGGTTGGATGCTTTATATTAGTACAATAAAGAAGCATTCAAAGTTTGTATTGTGATAAGTACTGTGTAATATACTAGTATGTTTAAAGTTGTTGTAAGACTGTGAGTTATAAATAAACAATATGTTTTGATTATCTAAGAATCTTATGTGAATCTTTATTGTTGTTTTATAGAATCATGCCACCAACCAGAAGACCCCAAAGAGAAATGAATAATGAGGATAATTCTACTCAACAGTTAGTAGATATGATGTTAGGAGTAATAAACAGACCTATAAACCAAAATACATCCTTTAAAGACTTTAAATTAGTTTGACCACCTGAATTTAAAGTTACATTAGAACCTATAGATGCACAGATTTGGATTTCTGAGATAGAAAAATTCTTCTTAGTAACCAATGTTAGTAATAACCAGAAGACAACTTTTACAACTTTCTTCTTGAAAGGTGAAGCTAATTATTGGTGGGAATTAACCAAAGGTCGAGTAGAAACTGAAATTGTTCCTTGGGATAGATTTAAAGAGTTATTCTTTGAAAACTATTTTTCCCAATCCCTGAAAGACCGAATGGAAATAAAATTTTCGGACTTAAAACAAGGAGATCTTCATCAGTAACCAAAGATACGACTAAGTTTAAT
This sequence comes from Panax quinquefolius, assembly GCA_020205615.1. NCBI lineage: Eukaryota > Viridiplantae > Streptophyta > Magnoliopsida > Apiales > Araliaceae > Panax > Panax quinquefolius. The sequence continues at coordinate 49,582,537 of CM035169.1, read as the reverse complement.
GAACTATCTGGTTTGCTCCTCATCAAGTGACTACTTGAACTTAGAAAGACTCAGAGGTACCAAGAAGGTTTAAAACCTCAGATTAGGAGTAAATTATCAGTGCTTCAAATCAAAACTTTCTCTGAAATACTAGAGAAGGCCACTATAATTGAAAGTGAGAATGAAAATCTCGCTAAATTCCATCCGGACAAAAAGATTCAGAATGAGAAAGGGAAAAGTAAAGATGAACCCGCCTGTGGGTTTAATAATAAGCCTAAATGGAATAATTCTTTTTCTAGCAACTCGGGGAAAAAGATAGGAAATACTAATAACAATTTTAGTAATAATAATATTAAACCTTGTCCTAAGTGTAGTAAGAAACATAGAGGAGATTGTCTTCTTAACAAATGCTTTAATTGTGGCAAGTCAGGACATTATCTTTCACAGTGTCCTCTTCCAAAGAAAAATAAATGTTTTAATTATGGTTCAATGGACCATTTTTCTATGAACTGTCCCACAAACCAAGGAGGAAAAGGGGTTAGAATACCAGAGAATAAATCGACAGTAGTTGCAGTTGGGGTTCAGAATTGACCTACCGCGAGAACATTTAATATGTCGGTGAGGGATGCTGTTGCTTCACAGGACGTAGTGACAGGTATCATCCCTATCAACACTTTAAATGCATATGTGTTATTCGATTCTGGTGCTACTTGTTCATTTGTGTCTAGAAATTTCTCTACAAACTTGAATAAGCCTTGTGTAAATTTAGACAAACCATTTTGTATAGAAATTGCTAATAATGAAAGAATTTCGGTTAAGACCATATATAGAAAATGTAGCATGGTAATAAAAGGACATAATTTTAAGGTAGATTTGATACCAATTCAGTTGTGAGAATTTGATGTAATTCTAGGAATGGATTGGTTAGTTAATCATAACGCGATGATTGATTGTCATCAAAAATGTATTAACCTTTTGACTGCTTCGAAGTCAAAGGTAGTGTTCAATGGTAGTTGTTCACCTAAGCAATCTCGATGTTTAACTATAATTCAGGCAGAAAGATTACTTAAAAAGGGTTGCTTAGGATATTTGGCCTATATAGTTGATACTCGTCAAGAAGGAGTAAAACTAGATCAAATACCTATAGTCAAGGAATTTCCTGATGTATTTCCAAATGATTTACTCGGTTTGCCTCTAGATAGGGAGATTGAGTTTTTCATTGATCTTACACTAGGAACGGCACCAGTTTCTAAGGCACCGTACAGAATGGCACCTATAGAACTGAAAGAGTTACTTATTCAATTACAGGAACTCTTAGATAAAAAGTACATACAACCTAGTGTTTCACCCTGGGGAGCACCAGTGTTGTTTGTAAAGAAGAAGGATGGAACTATGAGACTTTGTATAGATTATAGGGAGCTAAATAAGCTAACTATTAAGAATAAATATCCTTTGCCAAGGATTGATGATTTGTTTGACCAATTAAAGGGGGCCGAACATTTTTCAAAAATTGAACTTAGAACAGGTTATCATCAATTAAAGGTAAGAAAGGAGGACGTGCCGAAAACAGCATTTAGGACACGCTATGGACATTATGAATTTCTTGTAATGTCTTTTAGATTAACAAATGCACCAGCAACATTTATGGATTTAATGAATCGAGTGTTTAAACCATGCTTGGACAAATTTGTTGTAGTGTTTATCTACGATATTCTGCTATACTCGAGAACACGGGATGAGCATACTGAACACTTGAGAGTCGTATTGGAGATATTACGAAGGGAACAACTTTATGCAAAGTTTTCCAAGTGTGAATTCTGTTTGAAGAGAGTTCAATTTTTAGGTCATGTAATTGACAAAGATGGAATATCTGTAGATCCAACTAAGATCAAAACGGTTGTGAATCGCGAACAACCAACAACTCCAACAATACTGAAGTTTTCTCGGTTTAATGAGGTTATTACCAAGCGGTTTATAAAAGATTTTTCAAAAAAAGCAAACCCATTAACCAATTTAACTCGAAAAGACAGTGAAATATGTCTGGACAGATAAATGTGAGGAAAGCTTCCAAGAGTTGAAGAAGCAACTGAGCATGGCTCTAGTGTTATCCTTACCAAACGATACAGGAGGCCTTGTAGTATATAGTGACGCATCACACAGAGGATTAGGGTGTGTGTTGATGCAACATGGGAAAGTGATAGCTTATGCATCACGACAACTTAAAGATTATGAGAAGAGATATCCTACTCATGATTTTAGAGTTAGCCGCATGAGAGTTTTTGCTCTAAAAATTTGGAGATATTACTTATATATGGGGAGAAGTGCGAGATATATATGATCATAAAAGTCTGAAATATATTTTTACACAACGGGAATTAAATTTAAGACAGAGGCGATGGTTAGAACTGATAAAGGATTTTGACTGTGAAATCTTATATCATCCCGATAAAGCTAATGTTGTAGCTGATGCGTTAAGTAGAAAGAATCAAGAAAAATTGAATGTATTAACCACCAATGATAGGTTAATAAAAGATTTTGAAAAATTAAAAATTGAGGTGGAATGTCCAACTACCTCTACCCAAAAATTATATATTTTAGAAGGAGTTTCATCTCTACTCGATAAAATTAAAGAGATACAGGAGAAGGATGAAGAGTGTCAGAAGTTTAAATCTAATTCCACACATGATAAGTATAATAAATTTCGAATAGATACGGATGGCATAATTAGATATGAAAATAGAATCTGGATTCCGTTAGATCAAGCTTTAAAAGATGTAATTTTGAACGAAGCACATAATTCTAAATTTGCCATATATCCTGGCAGTACTAAAATATTCAAAGATTTAAGTAGACATTTTTGGTGGTCGAATATGAAAAGGGAAATAGCTGAATAGGTATGTAAATGTCTCACGTGTCAAAGGGTTAAGGCAGAACATCAGAAGCCAAGTGGTTTACTTCAACCCTTACCAATTCCTGAGTGGAAATGGGAACATATAACCATGGACTTTGTAGTGGGCCTTCCAACTACACAAAAAGGCCATAATGCCATTTGGGTAATAGTTGACCGTTTAACTAAATCCGCTCACTTTTTACCTATTAAAATTACACATAACCTGGATCACCTTGCCAAATTATATATTCATGAAATTATCTCTAGGCATGGAGTACCTGTTTCCATAGTATCAGACCGAGATCCACATTTTACTTCAAATTTTTGGAAGAGTCTTCAGAAAAATTTAGGAACACAGTTAAGACTAAGTACAGCTTATCATCCTCAAATTGATGGACATAGTGAGAGAACCATACAAACATTAGAGGATATGTTGAGAACATGTGTCATAGACTTTAAAGGAAGTTGGGAAGACTAGTTACCTTTAGTCGAATTCGCTTACAATAATAGTTATCATGCTAGCATAGGTATGCCACCCTATGAAGCCTTATATGGAATAAAATGAAGAACGCCTATGTGTTGGGATGAAGTCGGGGAAAGACAAATGTTAGGACCTGAAATAATTCAACAAACCGCTGAAACTATCGTAATCATACGTCAACGATTGCAAGCATCTCAAGATCGATAAAGAAAATACCGATCCACATCAACAACAACGAAATTTTAGCGTAGAAGCCATGTATTCTTGAAAGTATCTCCTGGAAGGGCAAGATACATTTTGGCAAGAAAGGAAAACTAAGTCCGAGGTTCATGGACCTTTTGAAATTTTGAGACGAATTGGTGAAGTTGCTTATGAAATAAAGACTACCACCGAAAGTTAAACCATATTCATAATGTGTTTCATGTGTCCTTTTTACGACCATACAAACCTGATTATAAACACGTTATAAATTATGAACCTATCCAAATCGAAGAAAATCTTTCTTATGTAGAAGAACCTGTGCAGATCGTCGACCGTAAAGAGCAAGTCCTCCGTAATAAAGTGATAGCATCGGTTAAAGTAATATGGAAAAATCAGAACGTTGAAGAAGCTACATGGGAGCTTGAAGATAAAATGCGCGAGAATTATCCTCATCTTTTTACATAACATGTATAGTAATTTCGAGGACGAAATTCTTATTAGTGGGGTTGAATGTAAAAACCTAAAACCCTAATAAGACTCGTATGTATAAATCCCGTTATATAAATAAAATTTCTCTGTTCTGAATGTGTTATGTGTTATTATATACTTGGTTTGACAAAATTGACCAAATGAATTTTTATCCAGAAAAACGCGCCGTGCTTCGACACCTCGTGCTTAATATTTTTTCCATAATCGGACTTTTCTAAGTAAAATTATTTTGACAAGTTGCTTTTGTGCATGCTTACATCGACAAAACGCTTTGTCGTGCTTGTTAGATTAGTGAGTAAACCCTAATTAGCAAAAACCCTAACCCTAATTAGCAAAACCCTAACCTTAATTAATAAATTAAACCCTAATTAGCTAATCTAACTCTAATTAGCTTATGTTAACACTTAATCATGGTTAGTAAACTTCTATTAGGTACTAATTAGCATTACTTAACATTCCTAATCATTAGAAACAAAACCCTAATCAAGATTAGTGAATATTTAAGCCTAATTAAGCTACTAACTTAATCAACTAGCTCACAAGTAGGTTGGGAGTCACAATTACAAGTTTCAAAACATCACATGACATGCTTCCAAACTCCCAAGCATCAAAAGAGTCATAGATCAGATCTTTATAGAGGCAAGTAGGTGAAAAACTGACCAAAAAGCCAGGTTAGAAAATTCTATAAATAGGAACCTTAGGGCTGGGCAAACCCACGCATTCTCAAAGCCTAGATACACTTATAAACCTACTATATCAAGCCTAGGTGCTATCAGCAACAAGATCAGAAGCTAGAATCACAAATTTCTCAAGAAAAGGTGCAAACCCTAATTCATAAATTTCTCTTTGATCTTATGTTAGATTTTTTGTTTAGATGTTTAGAATATTGTATTAGGATGTTAGAAAGTATGCTAGAGTGGTAGAACAGGTTTTCATAACATCTAGATGCCTTAATTAAGTGTTTTATGAAATCTGGGAATTTTGAAAAAAATGGTCTGACAGCCAAATGTCAGGGCTTTTCGATTCATATTTGTTTATGTTTTGGTCTGTTAATCGATTGATATTTGTAGCCTATAAGTAGGTCTTTAATCTGGAAAAGAAAACAGGTTCAGATGAACCATAGATTCCAAGATATAAGCAGTCAAAGTGGGTTGACCGTTCACGGAAGCTGGTTTTTTAGGTTGCCCAGAAAGCTCAAGAATAGTTGAACTAACTACTTTGACCAACCTGTTTAATCATCTTCTGATTGTTAATTGTTTTTGTTTTTGTTATAAATTAGTACTCTGGTATATATACTACATATCTATGATCTTCAATCGAACAAACAACTCATAGGATTATCAAATTATCGGGTCAAAACTAGTCGACGAAAGCATTTACTAAAGTTTTCGGGTTTTCCAAAAATCAAGAACACTGAAACGCGTGTTGTTAGTTGACTTTGACCATCATAAATAGAGATCCTAGAATTACGATTTGTTCATGTTAATGTTATATATATGTACCACGGTATATAGACTACATGTTACAACAAACAAAAACATACATCTAATACAATCAATCAAAGTTATTCAAGCCACAAAACCGTTGACCGGCGCTGACTAATCGCTCGGGTTACCTGTAAACCCAAGAACAACTCGACAAGAACTTTGAATCTTTATAATTTCTTGTTAGATGTAGATTAAAGCTCGCTTATTCCTTGATCTGTCATTTTATTACATGAGTACTACAACACCAATACTGATCTAACCGAAAATCATTACCAATACCGAAGTTATTTAATGGTCAAACTAGCCACTTGACCACTGAAAGCAAACGCCTGTAAACTCAAGAACACCTACAAACGACACTTTCTCATCATTGTAGAGCTTAAATGATTGACATAAATTAAATTTTTAGAAATAAATTATAAAAATTAGAAATAATTAATAAAAATAGTTTTAAAAATTATATTAAATTATTATAAATTATTTCGATATTTCTACAAAAATGTAATAATTATTTTATTTTATTTAGATATTATTTATAATTAACTTATTAATAAAGTAATTAGAATAATTATTTTTAAATACTAAATAATTATATAAAAATATTATTATTGAAATAAAAATCATAATAAATTATTATAAATTATTTAATAATATTAAATAATGTTTTTATAAAATTTTAGGAAATATAAATTACTTATAAATAGAGATAAATGGTTTAAAAAGCATTTAAAGGATAAATAAATATTTTAAAAATACTTTAAACCTTCTAAAATATATTATAAGGATAATTAAATTATTTAAAATATAACCAAATTTTATAAATAAAATTTAGTTCATTTATCAAAGGTATTAAAAGTCAAACCCTATTAAATCTAACCCTAGATTAAATAAATGTTTTATTTGAGTATTGTTATCAATACTAACGTGTTAGATTTATATTCTCGAACGTCATAGGTAATTAATAAGCGTTGAATAGTATAACTTCGATCGATCTACGCCAGCAAGTCTTCTATACCCAATTTATTACTTATGCAAAATTTATCAACCTGTTTATTCATTTAACAAGATTCTATCTTGTTATACCGCTGATATAATACACCTATGTTCAATTACCTATTATTGAAAAGTTATTGCTATAGTTCCAAAGATGACTAAGAAATGAATTATTTATTCATATGATATTGTTTATCGAGCATAAACCGTTGTGTCAAGCCAAATTATTTTGGTAAAGACAATCAGATAATCAAGTCGAGTATCCCGTAGTGGAGCAAAGTGTAGTCAATTAATATATTGACGAAGAAATTATAAGTGTAAGTGAGCAATCGTAGTGATATGCATACTCCTAGGATGTTCAATAGCCGATCCCCTATCTCATATCTGAACAAAATTTCTAAGTCTTTGTGACTGACGGAAAGGATAAAAATTCCAAAACTAGTTGGAATTAGAAATCCAGAAATGGTAACAACTATCAGTCAAAATTTGAATTGTTATAATTCTTCAAATCCTATATTGTTATAAATATACAACTTGCTGAGCATGTCATAGCTCACCCTTGCAAATTATTCCCTTTGCAGTTTTAGATTATAATCCTGGAACATCTGGAGTAGATAAAGGGAAGCGTCCCTACATAGATTAGATTAAATTCTTGTCTGTATGAATACCTTGTAATAAGAACTTGTTATGAGAATTTTGTAATCGAATCATAATATTATGATATATATAACATATTTTATTTCCGCAACCGTGTTTTCTTACATATATAGATGTAAAGTAAGATGTCTTCTATTCTAGTTGAGATCCTTGGGAACTATTTATCTGAGTGAGGGTGTTAATAGCATGGACTGTTCATGTTGTTATTAATACTCTGAATTTCAGATAGATGGTTACTATCGATACGATAGTATATAATCACATGACATAGACTATACATCTGGGTGAGGGTATTGGTAATATGGAATGTTCATGTTATTACCGATACTCTGAATTTCGGATAGATAAACTCTAGTCACAGATACAGTTTATATATTCAAGTGAGGGTATCCAAACACAGTAATATTTCTCTTGGGAATTACCATCTGTTATGGGATACTGTGAATCTTGAATCTTTGGGAATTATATCTGATAGTCCCTCTATCTAATGTAATATTTTAATCAGATACCATGGGTGTATAGATTTAAATGCATTATGTTAATTCTCTGTAAACACCATACCGGATACCACGGGAGTATAGGTATGGGGGTGTTACAACAAATGATGTCAGGGATGCTTGACCTTCGTTGACGTGTACTTCATCGACATGTGAATCAACAGCTGAAAAATCATGTGGGATAGATCGTCAAGGTTGCTTGACTTTCGCTGACGTGTGAATTAACGACAGAGATTCTATGGGTAGATTGTCAAGGTTGCTTGACCTTCGCTGACACGTGAATCAACGGAACACTGCGTTGTGACCCCCGCCGGGGATCCGCTGGGGAATATGAATAATCAAGCTTTAAATCCTCGAATAGCGCTAGAGCTCTGATAGGTTTAATCGCTATCGACTGAGATAACGTCATGGCTGCTTGACCTTCGTTGATATATGTGTTAACGGCTTGAATTCGCATTGTAATCCCCTGTCGGGGCTTCACGTTGTGACCCCCGTCGGGGACTTACGTTGTAACCCCCGTCGGGGGCTCATTTAGGGTAACGACCCGGAGTTGGCGGCATCGGACCTGTATAAGGTATTGCCGGATGTGATTTGTAATAAATGAGATCATTGGCAGGGTATACCTCGTGTTCGGATGACTACCAATAAGCGATGTACAGACTCAAAGTTTCATCTGAGAAGACCAGGATTGTATGTTGTTTTGCTCAATCGCGTGGCATTTTTATTCCCGATTTAACCTTTCTAATACACAAGAACTCCTTTGCAACTCGAACTGGACCGAGCCTGAGGGGTGGGGCCCACATAGGGGTGCCGCAGGTACACCTACTGCAGCCATAGATGAGCCTGCGGCCGACCGTGGATGATAAAATCTAGCAGGTTGGTCTTCACAAGTCATTTTCAGCTTGTCGTGCGAAGAGAAATCCATGAGCCTCCTTCAGATCTGCTGAGTTCGGGCTATTTTCTGTAAATTTTGTCACCGTACAAGTGTTCAACACTAACCTGGTAACGTATGCATGTATTTTTTCCAGTTTTTATCCGTTGGATTTCAAGTTATAGCATGAAATGCATCTAAACACATAGTAGTGATTATGTATGCACAAATGATTTCATAAAAAATATTCAACATAGTAAATGTTAGTATTAAACCATGCTGAACATAATGATGTAAAAAAATTTGACTTTTGAGACAGTCAAATTGGCACCTTTTTCTGCTATTTTTTGTCCTATTTGAGGTCCAATGACCAAAAGGTAGAAAGACAAAGTACTCCTACTATTGAGGTTGACCTTATGCATGATGATTTTGATTTTTAATGCATATATTGTGTATATTACTTTGGGGCAGGTGTGCTACTGAATGGCCACCTAGACATGCCTATATGCATGTGGATAGTCCTATTTTCAGAGGGGACTATGGCAAAAAATTTCCAAATATAGGCATGGGGTAGTCATGCATTTTAACTCTATTGTATGTTAAAGTAAATGCATGCATACATATAGTCATAAAATGCATTAGAAAGCTCCAGGTAAGGAAATACCACACCCTTTCTGAGGTGATTTGGAGACTTGTTATCCAGATATTATGGATCCGGATCAGCCATGCAGTTCCTATTGGACAACTTCTAGCTTACGGCGGAGGGCTTTTGAAGTGCATCGTCCCCATTCTGTCAGACAGCCTCGTCGGTTGGTGGAGGCCGTGATTCGTCCTGTCCGGGTAAATGTGCCAGACGTTGAGGACGAGGAGGCGGATATTCCGATTGAGGATCCCGCTCCTGCTGCACATATCCCTCGTAGGGAGCTCCCAAGTATTCAGGTGGCAAACCCAGAGCTGCTGGGTGATTTGAGCAGACATCCATCGATGTATTTGTATGCTAACGAGGTCTGGCGTTAGACTTTGATCTTCCTTCTTTCTTATTGATGAGGAGTAAATGGTTTTGATGTTGATCTGCATTTCATGCAGGTTCCAGTTATTTTACATGACGAGGGAGGCGGTTCAACATTCACTCCATGTACAGCGCTTCATCCCGACTATAGCGGTAGTGCATGAGTGGGGATTCGGGGCATTCTTCTCCATCCTTCCCCGTCGTTGTCCACAGGGTTACCTCGGGGCATTGTCTGAGCGATGGTTTCATCAGACTCAGTCACTCCATTTACTGGATTGCGAGGTGATGATGACGCCTATGGATTGGTAATTTATCACAGGTATGGAGTTTGGAGGGGATCCAATTGCCTTGCATGGCAAATATTACCCCCACCGCCGTCGGATCCTTGTTAGAAGTTCGGCAGAAGCGCTCAAAGCGTAACTGTCAGTTCGGGTCCTTTGGCGTAGATGCTATGAAATGAGCTTTGAGGAGCCCATGCCTGATGATGTCAGTGAAAGTAGTATGCACACAAGTCAATCATGTTTGATAATAAAGCATATACTTTGTAACAATCTTATTCATTTATTAATAAAAGGTATTAATTTATTAAAGGCTTTTAATTATCTACATGATGCTGTTTTATAATATGTGATAAACCCATAGTTTTAAGCAATGCTTTTAGAATAATGATGATGATCATTCTAATGAGATCTAAATTCTTAGAAAGCTTAAAACTAAAATAGTTCCCAATCGTTGGATTACTAAATTGGGGATTAGTGAATCCGGATAGATTGGTACATACGTTGCTTGCTCATTAGATGAGGATGATTGATTTCATGTTCATTTGTGTGGAGACACTAAAGCAAGTATGTAGGTGCTTATTAGAGAATAAGTTCACTAAACGTGGCTCGCTAAGGAAAACCTAATGGAGTTTTACTTGCCTGTTAATAGGAATTCCTGTAGTGATAGTAGTACAAGTGATCCTTGGACTTGAGATCATCGTAGTATCTTGTATATGATGAGTTATACTTTGACTTATTCCTTAAGACCCTTAGTGTGACGCCCCCAAAATAGGTCCATTCCATCCAACCCATTCTGAGTCGCCAAATACATGGTACAGAAATAACTACAACTTTATTATTACAACATATAAACTGTGAGTTTAAATACAGATATTGCCATCTAGACAATATCCACACGCAAATAAATCCCCATCATAATTATTGATATATTATTTTACAAAAATGGTGAGGACTACTAAACAACTCTCTCTAGAACCTTCATTCCATACCCCAACTAGTACTCGCTACATTCTCGCCTTCTGAGAAGAAAAATGGAACAAAAAGGAAAAGGGTGAGCTCAACTAGCCCAGTAAAGAATATTATGACTAAGATAATATACAACAAATTATCGTTAGTCTTCAACAGGGAAAAATCTAATAGAATACAATAGACAACAAATTTTAAATCAATATTAGCGCAATGAAATAATAATTCATTAGAAGAGTTAAGTAGAGAATGCAAACTACTATCTTCTATATATGAATTTAAAAGTTCATCGTCGATATTTTATCCTGTAACATCAATCGATATACATTTGGAATCAAATATTCATCTTTGCACTACTGAGCCAAAGATATTCATCGATTAGTCATGTTCATCTAAACACTGTTCATCTTTGCACTCTGGGCCAAAGATATTCTTGAAATCATTCATCTTTGCACTACTGAGCCAAAGATATATCAAATAATATCATTATTTAGGACTCGGGATGATGAAAAATATTTTAGCGGAAGCGAATCCGGTGAAACAAAAGAACAAATATTAAGGATTTGTATTTTAAACAATCCAAGTTCAAAAATACTTCATAAGTAATCGAGTGGAGTAAAATTCAAGAATGATCAAAACATGGATACAATCAAAGCTAGTCTCCGAATAGATATTTTGGAATGAAAAAGAAAATTTTTCATTTTTCAATGAATAGTGCCGTATTCGTGAATAGTGTCAGATATCGTGAATAAAGTCTTGAGTATCGTGAATAGTAACTCCGACACCAAAAGATAGAAATTCACAAAAAAACATCTTCACGCTTCATGAATAGTACTCGTGAATAGTAACTTCGTGAATAGTAACTCATGAATAGTAACTCGTGAATAAGTAACTCATGAATAGTAACCCGAGCATGAAAAAGTTCCAAATTTGATAAAAAGTTCCAACCAATATTTCAAAGCATAATGACATTGAAGAAATAATATCATTTGAGTAGAAAATAACATCCTTACCTCGAAAAGACAAGACTTCTAGTTGAAACAGGATATAGGCTATGACTTGAACTTGCACCGTATAGCAATACTCAAAGTATACTCAAAATACTCACAAGAATAAACTCGATAATATCTGAGAGAAAACTTGAGTTTACGGTGTGATTTTCAATTCTAACCTAAGCACCTATTTATAGGAAATTGCTTAGAACACCAAAGTAGAAAATTTAATAAATTAATATTATAATTTTTTCTACAACTTCCTACGCATCCAAGAATCTGAACTCAGCCACCCTAACACATGTTAAATGAGTTTCAAAAATGGAAAAAACGTTTTGTAATTAAAATATTTTAAACTTCCAAAATCAATTATTTGAACGAAACTTCAATAATTCACAATAAATAGCTGTTTTATCGAGAAAATTGAATCTCGCGACTTTTTATAGGAAATTCAATTCTCTACAACTTTGCAGAAGAAAGTTTTTCCAAATTCCAAACAAAATTGACCGAAATCCTCAAAGCGGGCGATTTTACATGCTTATAATCAAATTTCGACCAAGAAATGGGGTCCACCAAACACACAAAACATGTGTTAATCATTTAATGCCACAAAATACTCTTCCTCCTCGTATACTCATATATCCCACATTCATTGTAAAAATATCACCATTATTTTATTATTAAAATATAATAATATATTTAAATGAATTATTTTATCGAGAAAAAGATAAAATTTCAATTTTCAACAATTGTCACTTTAAAAATTTTCTCCATCTATATCCACATAAAATCAATATTTTCCTCATCATATAAATTAATAATTAATTATTCACAAATAATATTACTGAGAATCACGATCTTTGTGACCGTGTAGTTCTAGGAAGAGGGCTTTCAATAAGAATTTCTTCTTCTTGGCCGCAATTAGGTGACCAAACCTCTCCTTGTAGCAGAACTTTCTAGACATTGCCAATAATGTTATCTAATAATATTATTAGGATAATATGAATTATTGCTCGATAATGAAAAATATTGTGTAATGACAATTATTGAAACAACAACAATATAAAATATCAACGCAACAATTATTGAATCAATAAAATAAAATATTGAAGCGATAATTATTTGTAACAATTATTGAGTAGTGCCTTCTTACGTAAGAATCAATAATTGGTGCAATCACTGCGTCTTCTATCGCTCAACAACGCGTGATTAGTGTGTTTTAACCAAGGGTATTCCAACAAGATTATTAACGGTAACAACTACGCCAGTTATTTAAAAACAACTTATATTTGTCGCTTTTCTTCATCCAATCGCTTTCAGTTATGGGGCCCACAAAAGGCTACTGTCAGTAATTACGAATATTCCCAGAAGCGATTTAATATTCCACGACCGAATATTCCCAAACAATAATGAATATTTTATAACCACTTGCTTATTTTGAAATATTTGCGTATTTTACCCCTAACTATCCACATTAATC
>CM035169.1:49337992-49569164 GCA_020205615.1 Panax quinquefolius | reverse complement strand
AATACATGGTACGTAAATAACTACAACTTTATTATTACAACATATAAATCATGAGTTTAAATACGAGATATTGCCATCTAGATGATATCCACACGCAAATAAATCCCCATCATAATTATTGATATATTATTTTACAAAAATGGTGAGGACTACTAAACAACTCTCTCTAGAACCTTCATTCCATACCCCAACTAGTACTACGCTACATTCTCGCCTCCCCGAGAAGAAAAATGGAACAAAAGGAAAAGGGTGAGCTCAACTAGCCCAAGTAAAGAATATTATGACTAAGATAATATACAACAAATTATCGTTAGTCTTCAACAGGAAAAATCTAATAGAATACAATAGACAACAAATTTTAAATCAATATTCGCAATGGAAATAATAATTCATTAGAAGAGTTAAGTAGAGAATGCAAACTACTATCTTCTATATATGAATTTAAAAGTTCATCGTCGATATTTTATCCTGTAACATCAATCAATATACATTTGGAATCAAATATTCATCTTTGCACTCTGAGCCAAAGATATTCATCGATTAGTCATGTTCATCTAAACACTGCTTCATCTTTGCACTACGGGCCAAAGATATTCTTCAAAAATCATTCATCTTTTGCACTACGAGCCAAAGATATTCAATAATATCATTATTTAGGACTCGAGGATGATGAAAATATTTTAAAGGAAACGAATCCAAAGAAACAAAAGAACAAATATTAAGGATTTGTATTTTAAACAATCCAAGTTCAAAATACTTCATAAGTAATCGAGTGGAGTAAAATTCAAGAATGATCAAAACATGGATACAATCAAAGCTAGTCTCGAGAATAGATATTTTGAATGAAAAGAAAATTTTCATTTTTCAATGAATAGTGCATTATTCGTGAATAGTGCCAGATATCGTGAATAGTGCCGTATATACGTGAATAGTAACTCTACACCAAAAAGATAGAAATTCCACAAAAACATCTTCACGCTTCATGAATAGTACTCGTGAATAGTAACTTCGTGAATAGTAACTCATGAATAGTAACTTCGTGAATAGTAACTCATGAATAGTAACCCCGACATGAAAAAGTTCCAAATTTGATAAAAAGTTCCAACCAATATTTCAAAGATAATGACATTGAAGAAATAATATCATTTGAGTAGAAAATAACATCCCTTACCTCGAAAGACAAGATTTAGTTGAAACACCGGATATAGGCTATGACTTGAACTTGCACTTAGTAGCAATACTCAAAGTATACTCAAAATACTCACAAGAATAAACTCGATAATATAACGAGAAAACTTGAGTTTACGGTGTGATTTTCAATTCTAACCTAAGCACCTATTTATAGAAATTGTTAGAACACCAAAGTAGAAAATTTAATAAATTAATATTATAATTTTTCTACAACTTCCCTACGCATCCAAGAATCTGAACTCAGCCACCCTAACACATGTTAAATGAGTTTCAAAAATATATGGAAAAACGTTTTTGTAATTAAAATATATTTAAACTTCCAAAAATCAATTATTTGAACTTCAAACTTCAATAATTCACAATAAATAGCTGTTTTATCGAGAAAATTCAATCTCGCGACTTTTTATAGGAAATTCAATTCTCTACAACTTTGCAGAAGAAAGTTTTTCCAAATTCCAAACAAAAATTGACCGAAATCCTCAAACGGGCGATTTTACATGCTATAATCAAATTTCAGTCAAGAAATGGGGTCCACCGACACACAAAACATGTGTTAATCATTTAATGCCACAAAAATACTCTTCCTCCTCGTATACTCATATATCCCACATTCATTGTAAAAATATCACCATTATTTTATTATTAAAATATAATAATATATTTAAATGAATTATTTTATCAGAAAAAGATAAAATTTCAATTTTCAACAATTGTCACTTTAAAAATTTTCTCCATCTATATCCACATAAAATCAATATTTTCCTCATCATATAAATTAATAATTAATTATTCACAAATAATATTACGAATCACAAGATTTTGCAACCCGCTAGTTCCTAGGAAAAGAGGGGCTTTCGATAAGAATTTCTTCTTCTTTGCCAAGCAATTAGGTGACCAAACCTCTCCTTAGACAGAACTTTCTAGACATTGCCAATAATGTTATCTAATAATATTATTCAGATAATATGAATTATTGCTTCGATAATGAAAAATATTGTGTAATGACAATTATTGAAACAACAACAATATAAAATATCAACGCAACAATTATTGAATCAATAAAATAAAATACTGAACAGTAATTACTGTAACCATTATTGAGTAGTGCCTTCTTACGTAAGAATCAATAATTGGTGCAATCTCGCAAAGTCTTCTTTGTTCAACAACGCCATATTAGTGTGTTTTAACCACCGGGTATTCCAACAATATTAATCTGTAATAACTACTGCAGATTATTTAAAAACAACTTATATTTGTCGTTTTCTTCATCCAATCGCTTTTCGTTATGGGGCCCACAAAAGATCTACGTCAAATCAGCATTTAATATTCCCGACGATTTAATATTCCACGACCAAACGAATATTCCCGATGAATAATGAATATTTTATAACCACTTGCTTATTTTGAAATATTTGCGTATTTTACCCCTAACTATCCACATTAATCAAATCAACCTTACTATTTCAAAATAATAAATAGAGGAAAATAAATTTCATTTATTAATAATTTGGGGTCTTACAACCTCCCTCCTTATGAAATTTAATCCTCGAAATTGACGTGCGATACTGGTGTTTCAAAAGATGAGAATACCTCGCTTTCATTTCCGTTTCCAACTACCAGGTCATTTCCTCGATAGCATGGTTTCTCCACAAAACTTTAACTTGTGGTATAACCTCGATACATGGGACATGTTCTTTCCTCTCCAAGATCTTGACAGTACCTCCTCGTGACGTTAAGTCTTCGGCTATCTCAATCGGTTCTAACTCAATGACATAGTTCGGTTAGTACACATATTTACGTAACATCGATCGTGAAAAATGTTATGAACACGCGTCATACTTAAGCGGTAAAAAGCGAGTCTATAGGCCACAATTCCTATTCGATCGAGAATTTCAAATGGATTAATAAATCGAGGTTTGAGCTTTCCTCACCTCACCGATTCTCGCTTTTGAAATAACAACTTCTTACCTCCTTCTTCAAATTCAACAACTCGGTTGTGTAGATTGAATGACTTTAACTTTATCGATTAAAGTCGATTATACTCGTATATCATCACGTGGGTTCCTAGAGTTTTTATCTCCATCTCTATTATTTGTAAATTATACGAAATGAGTCTTTGACAATATCGTACTTGTACTTGTATACAATCTTCTACTCAACACGTCGGCTACCACGTTAAACTTTTCGAGGATGGCATGGTCGAAACATGTCTTTGAAATGAGTCTCCTCTTGAGTTCTTCAAGCTTTTCCCACATTCCTTGCTCCATTCGAATTTTGTATCTCTACGAGTCAATTGCGTTAATGGAATAGCGATTCGAGAATATCCTTCAACGAATCTCCGATAATAACCAACTAAGCCTGAAAGCTACGTATTTCGATTCTGACTTAGGTTGTTCTCAATCGTGACTCATATCCCAACCTTGGATAAGACGTTCCAATGACACCTATCGCTTTACTATCGCATGCGAATATGGTGTCCCCTACGAGAAACGCTTCTTGCATTCCACAAAGGAAGTCACCGATAAAAGGCTCAGTACCAAATTCTATAGTTGAATTTTTAACTCCTCAAGTTCAATAGGAGCCATTCGATATGAGATTTTAAAAATGAGTTTTTATCTCAGGGTTCAAAGTCGATACAAAATTTAATATCGATCTTTGGGAGTAAACCAAGATATTCTTCGAAATACGTCGGGAAAAATCAATAACAACAGAATATTATTCAAATCTGGCGTGTCTTTATTCAAATCCATAACATGGACTAAGAAAACTTGACATCCGTAATAAACGAATGACTTCATGGCTTGATATGAAAATGTTTGACTACAATGGTTTGATTGCTTGAATTGAATAACAGTTGCTTAGGAATATGAAAACTAACAACCTTACGAAAAGTAATCAATTTCGACGTGATGAGTAGTTAACCTTAAAATCACATCAAAAGCAAATATCTCTATAGAAATAAGGTTAACAAGTAATGTGATAGTGCCAACTGAATCAAGCAAGATTTCTAAATAACGGATGTAATGAAAGTTTCTCCTAATCTGAGTCTCCATAAATAGGTCAAAGTCTAATTTCTCCGTAGTCAAGTTCAAACGTTGAGCGCAAGCAAGAGAGATAAAAGAATGGGTAGAACCGGTATCTAGTAAGGTATAAACTTCGCAAGAATTTATAATTAACTAACCCGTGCTAACTTCGTTCGGGTTCCTCATATTTTGACCGGTCACAACAAACGCTCTTCCAGGAATCGTTGTCTTTGACTTTTACGGGACATCCTTTTGAGTCACCATTCCTACCGGATCGGGTTTCGATATCGTCTAATCTCGCGATATATGTCCTTCTTTTCCACAATTATAGCATACCTTAAACCTGTTGTGGGCGGTTTGGGTGATATGTCCCTCTTTCCGCATTTGTAACATACTGATCGATGGTCTTTCTCCTCCTTGGAACCAGGTTACATCTGGCGCCGACGTCTTTTACATGGTCGTTGTTGAATCTCCTCTTTTAAAATCTCCTCCCGACT
This sequence comes from Panax quinquefolius, assembly GCA_020205615.1. NCBI lineage: Eukaryota > Viridiplantae > Streptophyta > Magnoliopsida > Apiales > Araliaceae > Panax > Panax quinquefolius. The sequence goes on along the minus strand of CM035169.1, from coordinate 49,564,453 downwards.
CGCTTCTATTTTCATGGCCACGATTACCACCGAGTGGTTACCGCCTTTAATCGTATTCTTCTTTCTCCGCCGGTTATCGTTATTCGATGATTTGCTATCTTTGGGATAATCTGGTTATGGTCCCTCGGTTGAACGTACTCGTTATCTCGCTCTAACAATCGAGCCCGTTGACAACATCTGAATAGAGAAAATTTTACGAGAAATGAGATCTTGACGTATCTTTGGGTTTCAAACCTCTTAGAAACATCTCGTGTCATACGCTCCTCATTCTCCACCAAATGAGGTGCAAACTCGGATAACTCATGAACTTCGCCTCGTCTTTGGGACACCGTCATGTTATTCTCGCTCCATCCTAATAAACTCCACTTCCTTCATATAGCCGAATACTTTCGGGGAAGTACTTGTCATTGAATTGTTTCTGAAACGTCTCCCCGACATCTTGAGTGCGGTTTGGATGGATGCAACTTCATGATTCTCACCGATGTCCGCCTCGCCACTAACATAAAATAGCGAATGGAACTTTCTTCTCTCCGTGCATCCCAAGACATCGAATATCTTGGTAATTTGTTTGACCCACGTCTCACCTTAATCGGATCCGGCTTTCCCCGCACTCGTGGTCCCAACTCTTTGAATCTGTTTGCATTGTGACCACCCGTGAATTGCTACCATTTCCTCCTCAGTATTTTGAACTCGAGTCTCCTCGTTTGATTTTGCATGAATCGCAAAAAGCTTCTAAACATCCCCTCGTTCATCATTTGCTCAGTGGTGTTGTTCACAGGAGGTACATTGCCAGCCTGTTGCACGTTCTCCTCGTTGGTAAGTACAGGCATCTCCACGGTCTCATTTACTCCACTGTTAATATTCTCACGATATTCTCAAATCATCATAAAACAAGGGTTAATTAAGGAAATCAATATATCACATAATATCCCTATATACTAACCAACTAACAAATAAGCTTAGGTAGGACACACTAGCGAAGGATTTACTCGTCTCTCCCCTCTAGTTCTATTCTCCGATCTCCGCCGAGATCATATCCCTAAGCTCGATACCAAACCGTGACGCCCCCAAAATAGGTCCATTCCATCCAACCCATTACGAGTCGCCAAATACATGGTAATGTAAATAACTACAACTTTATTATTACAACATATAAAATGTGAGTTTAAATACGAGATATTGCCATCTGACAATATCCACACACAAATAAATCCCCATCATAATTATTGATACATTATTTTACAAAATGGTGAGGACTACTAAACAACTCTCTAGAAACCTTCATTCCATACCCCAACTAGTACTGCTACATTCTCACCTCCCGAGAAGAAAATGGAACAAAAGGAAAAAGGGTGAGCTCAACTAGCCCAAGAAAGAATATTATGACTAAGATAATATACAACAAATTATCGTTAGTCTTCATAGGGAAAAATCTAATATAATACAATAGACAACAAATTTTAAATCAATATTCGCAGTTGAAATAATAATTCATTAGAAGAGTTAAGTAGAGAATGCAAACTACTATCTTCTATATATGAATTTAAAAGTTCATCGTCGATATTTTATCCTCGTAACATCAATCAATATACATCTTGAATCAAATATTCATCTTTGCACTTACAGGGCGAAGATATTCATCATTAGTCATGTTCATCTAAACACTGCTCATCTTTGCACTACTACGGCCAAAGATATTTTTCGTAAATCATTCATCTTTGCTACGTGCCAAAGATATTCATAAATATCATTATTTAGGACCGAGGATGATGAAAAATATTTTAACGGAAATGCGAATCCGGTGAAACAAAAGAACAATATTAAGGATTAGTATTTTAAACAATCCAAGTTCAAAATACTTCATAAGTAATCGAGTGGAGTAAAATTCAAGAATGATCAAAACATGGATACAATCAAAGCTAGTCTCCATAATAGATATTTTGGACGAAAAAGAAAATTTTCATTTTTCAATGAATAGTGCCGATTCGTGAATAGTGCCAGATCGTGAATAATAGTGCCGTATACGTGAATAGTAACTCCGACACCAAAAGATAGAAATTTCACAAAAAAACATCTTCACGCTTCATGAATAGTACTCGTGAATAGTAACTCATGAATAGTAACTCGTGAATAGTAACTCATGAATAGTAACCCCGACATGAAAAAGTTCCAAATTTGATAAAAAGTTCCAACCAATATTTCAAAGATAATGATATTGAAGAAATAATATCATTTGAGAAGAAAATAACATCCTTACCTCGAAAAGACAAGATTTAGTTGAAACACCTGGATATAGGCTATGACTTGAACTTGCAATCAGATATAGCAATACTCAAAGTATACTCAAAATACTCACAAGAATACGCTCGATAATATAGAGAGAAAAACTTCAATTTAAATTGTGATTTTCAATTCTAACATAAGCACCCTATTTATAGAAATTGCTTAGAACACCAAAAGAGAAAATTTAATAAATTAATATTATAATTTTTCTACAACTTCCTACGCATCCAAGAATCTGAACTCAGCCACATTCTAACACATGTTAAACGAGTTTCAAAAATGGAAAAAACGTTTTTGTAATTAAAAATATTTTAAACTTCCAAAATCAATTATTTCGAACTTCAAACTTCAATAATTCACAATAAATAGCTCTTTTATCGGAAAATTCAATCTCGCGATTTTTATAGGAAATTCAATTCTCTACAACTTTGCAGAAGAAAGTTTTTCCAAATTCCAAACAAAATTGACCAAATCCTCAAACGGGTGATTTTACAGGCTATAATCAAATTTCAGTCAAGAAATGGGGTCCACCGACACACAAAACATGTGTTAATCATTTAATGCCACAAAAATACTCTTCCTCCTCAGTATACTCATATATCCCACATTCATTGTAAAAATATCACCATTATTATATTATTAAAATATAATAATATATTTAAATGAATTATTTTATCGAAAAGATAAAATTTCAATTTTCAACAATTGTCACTTTAAAATTTTCTCCATCTATATCCACATAAAATCAATATTTTCCTCATCATATAAATCAATAATTAATTATTCACAAATAATATTACAGAATCACAAGATCTTGGCAACCAGTAGCTTCCTCAGGAAAGAGGGGCTTTCAATAAGAATTTCTTCTTCTTGGCGCAAGCAATTAGGTGACCAAACCTCTCCTTAGACAGAACTTTCTAGACATTGCTAATAATGTTATCTAATAATATTATTCAGATAATATGAATTATTGCTTCGATAATGAAAAATATTGTGTAATGACAATTATTGAAACAACAACAATATAAAATATCAACGCAACAATTATTGAATCAATAAAATAAAATCTTTGAACAGTAATTACTGTAACAATTATTGAGTAGTGCCTTCTTACGTAAGAATCAATAATTGGTGCAATACTGGTGCTTCGTTCAACAACGGCGTATTAGTGTGTTTTAATCACCGGGTATTCCAACAAAGATTAATTGTGAATAACTACGTACCGTTATTTAAAAACAACTTATATTTGTCGCTTTCTTCATCCAATCGCTTTCCAGTTATGGGGCCCACAAAGCTGCTACCATCGCGATTTAATATTCCCAACAATACTGAATATTCCACGACCAAACGAATATTCCCCTAATAATAATGAATATTTTATAACCACTTGCTTATTTTGAAATATTTGCGTATTTTACCCCTAACTATCCACATTAATCAAATCAACCCTTACTATTTCAAAATAATAAATAGAGGAAAATAAATTTCATTTATTAATAATTTGGGGTCTTACACTTAGGGTATATCAAAGGGTTTGCTTGGGTATAATTAGTTATACATGGAGATAATGTATGATTAATAAAGAATCTACCACTTCTAGTAAAAGAAGAGAAATGTCCTATGTGATTCGATAAATGACAACCCAGTAGTCCTTGGCCAAGGTAAAATGAAATTAGAAAAGAGTTTCTAATTTGCATTATTTGGGGTTGTGCATTTAAGGATCGAAATGCATATAATTAAATAAAATAAGATTTGACAGAAATTCCATGTCTTATATTTAATTGGGACATTGTATGGTGGAAGGATTGAATTTTACGGTAACTATTTACTCAAAGGTTCTTTTATGATTAATGTTGAAATCTATATTATCTGGAAAGTCGTTGATCGCTAGGGAGGCTTATCCCTATTGTAGAATAAATATTATTTATTTAAATAAATTATTAGTTTAATTTATTTATTTAAATAAGATTAGAATTTTTCTAATTGATTTATTCACAACCGGTTTAATATGGAGAACCTTAAGGGTTAAACCATAAAAGGAAGAATAATTATTTAAGAAGTTAATGGCATAATCGTAATAATAAGTTAAGTATATTTAATTTAATCTATGGTGATAGAATAAATTAAATAGCTTAATATTTATTATTTAATATTTTGAAAATATTAAATATAAATTAATAAAAGGAGTCTTATTATTATTATTACTATTACTATTATTTAATTCCTAAAGGAGTTTGAGAATTAATTAATAAAAGTACTCTCAAATATCCCTAATAAGATTAGCGAGCTTAATTAATTAAAAGAGTTTAATTAATTATCCCTAATAAGATTAGGGAGCTTACTTAATTAAAAGAATTTAATTAATTAAATAAAACCCAATTTCTTAATTGTTAAGGCGGGTTGTCTACATCTCTATAAATAAGAGGAGTCTTATTATGGGTGAGAAGGGTTGTTGACTTTCACAACCTACGTGATTCTAATTGTTGGAGAGTACGCTCCTTTTCTATAAAGATAGAAAACAAGGGTTTTGTCAAATACCCATCTTCTTGAATTCTTCTTCTTTCTTGGTAGATCACCTCTAGAGGCCAAACACTTGGGTGACTAACGTTGATCAAAGGAAAGAACCAAACCCGGTGGATTCAAGTTGAACGCGAAAAGGATTGGAGGTGAACTTGTACCTGAGGAAGCTCGGATCTTCAAGGGTATGATTCTTGTTCTTCTTTTTTGTTTAATTAATAATTGTGCATAAAGGGTGATCCTGGTATATGGTTTGTAAAATTTTTAAAACTCTGATTTTCTACGTTTCCGCTTATTTATGCAATTTGATTGCGTTCATGAATATTACAAACCTAACAGTGGCATCAGAGTCAAACATTTATGCAAATTATTAATTGTTTAAATTTCATATGTATATTGATATGTGTTTAGAATAATTTAATTGGGCATAATTTTGTTGTATAAAATTTATTAAAAAATAAAAAAATAAAAAAATCAGTCCGCATACTCTGTTATTGGCGAACAGATTCTTGTTGTGCCATATCCGTGATTCCGTGATGGTCCTATAACAAAAAAAAATACACGAAATCAATTCGCTAACCTGTTATTAAATCCCGAAGTGTAATCTCGTTATTACACACTGAAATGTTCTGGGTATTCAATAGTATTATATATATGATATATAAGTTGATATTATTAATCATGTTAACGTTTCTTCAAGGATGGTGGGTATCAGGCTACATTATTTTGATTTTGTATCAGGATTCCTTTTATGATTTATATATATATATATATATATATATATATATATATATATTCTTAATTATTTTATTATTAAAATAAAAAGTATATTTTAATTTTAAAATTGAATTTCATGCTAACTAATTAGAGTTTTTATTGGATTCCATGATAACTAATTGGAGTTAAAATTAGATTCTATGTTTCCTTAAATAAAGGAGTTTATTTAGATATGGAATAAGATTTCATATTATTCAAAATAAAAGAGTTTATTTGTGAATAGGAAAAAGAATCGTTTTTCCTTAAATAATGGAGTTTATTTAGATATGGAATAAGATTTCATATTATTCAAAATAAAAGAGTTTATTTGTGAATAGGAAAAAGAATCAGCTTTTTTCTTAAATAATGGAGTTTATTTAGATATGGAATAAGATTTCATATTATTCAAAATAAAGGAGTTTATTTGTGAATAGGAAAGAGAATCCGTGTTACCTTTAATAAAGGATTTTTTATATGGAATTGGATTCCATAATTAATTAAAATAAAGGAGTTTATTTTGATTAAAGATTTTGATTAAAATAAAATAGTTTATTTTATTCAAAATTAGATAAATTAAAATAAATTAGTTTTATTTTGATTAAAATTTGGATTAAAATAAAGTAGTTTATTTTGATTCAAAATTAGATTTTATACTAACTAAATTTGCCCATTAAATGATATCAATATATATATTGAATGTTTATTATTCATAAGATGAATGTTATTTATTGATGCATATGGTGATGTGTATGATAATAAATGGGATTGATTATGACTATCGATTTAATGTGATTGGATTTTAGTTTAGTTGAATGCATGAATGTATGGGTTTTATTAAATGGGGTTTGCGTACCTCGTCTTCTCTAATTTTTTCTTAATGTAAATTCTATCTCCCTCATATGTACTTCCCCTTGACTGTTGATCAAAGTTTCTATTTATTTTAAATAGTTTTGCAATAGGAATAGTTAGAATTAAATTTTGAAGAATTAGAGATCAAGGAGCAAGGAGCGCTTAAAGACCTGGGTTTAAATGTAATAGTTATATTTAAATATTAATTCTTGCACCCCTAGGGTTTGACCTTTTGATTCACTTGGTGGCTTTAGTGAACCAAACTAGAATAAAAATCCATAATCAATCCGGGTAGAATATAGTATTCTATATGTGCATGCTTATTTTATATATATATATATATATATATATATATTATATATTATGCAAACATGCTTCGCATGTTCATTAATATGACGCGTATTATATATATATATATATGTAATGCGCGCTAAACAAGATGAGACAATTAATAACAAACCCCTCAATTTTTTTTTTATATTAAGTCCTAAGCGTTCAAAGATATTTGGAATATCGAACATCGCCTTCTAGCATGATAAAATTAATAGAGTATTAAATATTTAATATGAGTTTGTTGTGTCACCACAAGGCAAGTATTAAGTATTTAAGATGTTAATTTATCACATTTGATGCTTGTAAAAAAATTGAACAATATTGTTTTGTTGTGTCACCACAAGGATGATATTTTTCTTTTTTGAATATATGGAGTGCTAGGTTGGACTTAACTTGGATCATTTTACTTCGGATGTGCACACACTTGACCATTATGATCTAAGAGGCAAAATACAAGGAGTTGCATAGTTGATGTATATGACAAGAGTTGTCTACCTATTTATTTATATATAGTTTGTTGTGTCACCACAAGGCTATATAAATTTGAAATGAGATCCTTATTCTCACTAGCATATCTTTAATTAGATATTGTCGAACTATATATATTGAGGGTAATATAGTTTGAAGAAAATAGTGGGAGATACCAATTTAAAACAAGACCTAATTTATTTTGGTAATTAATAAAAGAATGTATGTTAAAATGTTGTTAAGAACAAATTCATTTATAGATTTTTACAATGTCTAAATTACTATCACTGCGTAGCATATTAGATGCTAAATTAACCAGACCGAATTACTCGGATTGGTTAAGGAATTTGAGAATAGTTCTCATGGCTGAAAAGTTATCTTATGTCCTTAATACGCCTATCCCTGCAATGGTTGCAGACTATGCCTCTAAGGAAGATATTGCTACTTTTAGAAAGTAGAAAAATGATGCACAGTTGGCTCAATACATCATGCTCGCATCCATGAGTAACGAGCTTCAGCGTCAGCATGAAACTATGGATGCTCCTACTATATTCCTGCACATCAAGTAGTTGATGGTGAAGAAAGTAGGACTGATAGATATCAGATATCTATGGAGCTCTTCCGATCTAGAATGACCTATGACACTACAGTACAGATAAAATTCCTTAACATGATCAATTTGATCGATCAATTAGGACAACAAGTTTTGTCATGGATGGAGAGTTGAGCCAAGATTTGATCTTTCACTCACTCCCGGACTCTTTTCATAATTGTTGTGAATTTTTCATATGAATAAGCTAGATATCAGCCTCGCTGATTTGCTTAACATGTTGAAAAATGTTGAGAGTCACTTTTAACCAAGAAAGACCATGTCTTACTGGTAGGGGCCAAAGGATCTTCTGAAAAGAAGAACGATTCAAAGAAGGTAAACAGAAAAGCGTAAACAAAGGTTAATAAGAACAAAACTGATACGGATAGCAAAGGAGTTTGCTTCCACTGCAATAAGCCTGGACACTGGAAAGAAACTGCGAGAAGTATCTTGCAGAGGCTAACCAAAGAAGCTTAGTGAAGTTTAAGTTACAAATACAAATTTGTTCATGATTTAAAATAAATTTTTCTTTAAGTCAAGGCTCTACTTGGGTATTGGATACCGACTTTGGTTATCATAAATATAGATTTATGAAGGCCCCAAGCAGAAGTAGAAAGCTAAATAAATATAAGTAATCCTATGTGCGGGAAATGTAGCAAAGTTTTCCATATTAGCCATAGAAACTTATAGTTTAGAAATACCTACGGGTAAATCTATTAAGTCAATAAGTTGTTATTGTATTCCAGTTCTTGTTAGAAACATTATTTCCATTTTATTGTTAGACAATAAAATTTTTGGTATTTTTATTAAGAACAATTGTTGTTCCATTTATAATAATAATGTTTTGTATAGAACTAGAATATTACTTAATGGATTTTGTATACTTGACTTACGTGAAAATAATTTTACATATTGAACAAATTATTATAAGAAAAGGAGATGATCATTCAAAGAGTTGAATGTGTGTATTTGCTGAAATACAAGTGTGAATTATTTGAAAGGTTCAAAGAATTCAAAAGTGAAACAACATGGCAGAGTATTAGGATTCTTTGATCGGATCAAGGAAGGAATATTTGTGAAATGAGGTTTTAAATCATCTCAAATGGTTTTCTCACAATGGACGCCTCCTGATACGCAATAATTGATTGATGTATCTGAAAGGAAAAATCGTACCTTGTTGGACATGGTACGGTCCATAATGATTTTACCGACATTCCAGTATCCCTCTAGGGTCATGTCTTAGAAATGGCTGCCTATCTACAAAAGGGTAACCTCAAAATCTAACCCCAAGACTCCATAAAAGATATGGATAGGGAGGATTCCTAATCTTAAGTATGTTAAGATAAGGAGTTGTCCAACTTATGTGAAAAGGTTTCAAAGGATAAGCTTGGGACAAAATTTGACATGTACAGATTTGTGGGACATCCTAAAGTAAGTTTAGGGTATATGTTCTATAATTCTACTTAGCAAAAGGTGTTTGTTGCGAAACACGTTACCTTCTAAGATAAAAATGTTTATCATTAAAGGGGCTAGTGGGAGGATAATAGATCTTGAAGAGTTCAAGAACCACAAAACACTATAAGTCAAATAAGAGGAACTTGTAGATAAAACAATTGTACCACAACCAAATCATAAGTCTGGAATAGTACCGAAGATACCTGGGAGGTATGGATTCATCATGGATGATGATGATGAGGTACGTATCATAGAAGATGATGATCCAGTTACATACGATGAGGTAAAAGTTGTAGACACTCAGAGAAATGGATTGAAGCAAGCATCTCAAATATGGAACATTCGTTTTGATGAGACAATCAAAAGAGTTTGATTTTATCAAAAATAAGAATGAACCTAGTGTGTACAAAAGGGTTAGTGGGAGCGTCATGACATTCCTAGTATTATATGTTGATATACTACGGATAATGAATGACATACAAATGCTACAATTAGTAAAGATAAAGTTGTCTAAACATTCCTCCATGAATGATTTGGGAAGAGTATCTTAATTGGGGATAAAATCTATATATATATATTCAAGATGATGCTTGACTTAACCCAAGAAACGTATATTCATTTGATGCTAAAGTCGTTTAGCATGGCAAACTCCAAAAGATGTCTCATGTTGATGAGCCATAGAGTATAGCTCTCTTAATAGTCCCCATAGACTCCAAAAAGAGAGATCGCATGAGTAACTATCATGTATGCAATAAAATGTACGAGACCTAATGTTGATCAGTCATATTCTGGAGAAGTTCACTGTAAGACAGTGAAAAACATCTTAAAGTACTTAACTGGAACTAAGGATGTGATCATATTCATGGTGGGTCTAAATTAAAACTAGAGGGCTTAACAGACTCGAGTTTTTTTCAGACAGACCAAGACAATAGAAAATCCACTTTAAGGTAAAGTGTTACCTTGTACAGTGGTGCAGTGAATTGGAAAGGTTCCAAACAGCAAAGAGTTGTTGGTTTAGTAATAAAGACAAAGTATATAGCTGTAAATGAAGTTGCAAGTTGATTGTTTGGATGAAAAGTTCATTACATAACTAGGAATAGTTCATAAGTCTCATCTTGGATCTAAACATGTGTTGTGGCACTTTCATTTGATTATAAGAATCATTGAAAGAAGGGAAATCACTATAGAGATAGTGGACTCTCAAGAACAACATTACATATCCACTTACTGAAGCTTATCCAATAGCAGGATAATTGTCACTTAGAGAAGAAGAGTATGAGATACCATGACGATTGGCTTTAGTGCAAGTGGGAGATTGAAAGTATTATGCACACAAGCCAATCATGTTTGATGATAAAGCATATAGTTTGTAACAATCTTATTCATTTATTAATAAAAGGTATTAATTTATTAAAGGCTTTTAATTATCTACATGATGCTGTTTTATAATATGTGATAAACCCATAGTTTTAAGCAATGCTTTTAGAATAATGATGATGATCATTATAATGAGATCTAAATTCTTAGAAAGCTTAAAACTAAAATAGTTCCCAATCGTTGGATTAGTGAATCCAGATAGATTGGTACATACGTTGCTTGCTCATTGGATGAGGATGATTGATCTCATGTTCATTTGTGTGGAGACGCTAAAGCAAGTATGTAGGTGCTTATTAGAGAATAAGTTCACTGAACGTGGCTCGCTAAGGAATACCTAATAGAGTTTTACTTGCACAACAATAGGAATTCTCAGAGTGATAGTAGTACAAATGATCCTTGGACTTGAGATCATCGTAGTATCTTGTGTATGATGAGTTATACTTTGACTTATTCCTTAAGACCCTTAGGGTATATCAAAGGGTATGGTTAGGTATAATAAGTTATACAAGGAGATAATGTATGATCAATAAAGAATCTACCACTTCTAGTAAAAAAGAAGAGAATGTCCTATGTGATTCGATAAATGACAACCCAAAGAGTCCTTGGCGAGTAAGGTAAAATGAAATTAGAAAAGAGTTTCTAATTTGCATTATTTGGGGTTGTGCATTTAAGGATCGAAATGCATATAATTAAATAAAATAAGATTTGACAGAAATTCCATGTCTTATATTTAATTGGGACATTGTATGGTGGAAGGATTGAATTTTACTAAGTAACTATTTACTCAAAGGTTCTTTTATGATTAATGTTGAAATCTATATTATCTCGGAAAGTCGTTGATCGCTAGGGAGGCTTATCCCTATTGTAGAATAAATATTATTTATTTAAATAAATTATTAGTTTAATTTATTTATTTAAATAAGATTAGAATTGTTCTAATTGATTTATTCACAACCGGTTTAATATGGAGAACATTAAGGGTTACCACCATAAAAGAAGAATAATTATTTAAGAAGTTAATGGCATAATCGTAATAATAAGTTAAGTATATTTAATTTAATCTATGATGATAGAATAAATTAAATAGCTTAATATTTATTATTTAATATTTTGAAAATATTAAATATAAATTAATAAGAGGAGTCTTATTATTATTATTACTATTATTATTATTTAATTCTAAAGGAGTTTGAGAATTAATTAATAAAAGTATTCTCAAAAATCCCTAATAAGATTAGGGAGCTTAATTAATTAAAAGAGTTTAATTAATTATCCTTAATAAGATTAGGGAGCTTAATTAATTAAAAGAATTTAATTAATTAAATAAAACCCAATTTCTTAATTGTTAAGGCGGGTTGTCTATATCTATAAATAAGAGGAGTATATGGTTTGTAAAATTTTTAAACTCTAATTTTCCACGTTTCTGCATATTTTGTGCAATTTGATTGCGTTCATGAATATTACAAACCTAACAGTCAGAATCAGGGATCGTGTTCTGCGACGATTGTTCCTGATGATCATTCGAGGCTGCTTCATAGCAGGTAACTCATCTACGATGTCTTTCGCTTTGATCAGCGCCACACGTGATGTGGACCGTATTGGAGAGTATGATTGGGGCTCCTACACCTTTGCCTATTTCCTCCGGCACGCGCGCGCTACGCTGTGGTTCGACCGAGGCTTGCAGCTTTTTACCCATTTCTGTTTGGTGAGTATTTCTCTTGTCATTTCCATTTATAGGTTAAAAGTGTTTATCGATAGCGGATATTCCGCCATCAGGTTGGCGCTTTGGGCCTATGAGAGGCTCCCATGCTTGCGTCCTGTGAGTGTGTTAGGTTTGGATACCTATCCACGAGGACGACGATGGCACCATTCTATTTTACCGGAGGTCCCTGTAGCTGAGGGCTTCACTCACTGCCATATGCAGCTGGAGTTGTTGACAGCTGACACCATCACATGGATTCCCTATTCAGGGGAACACTTGACCATCGGCTTTGAGGATGGGTACCCGACTGGAGTCGAGTACTTGATTTCCACCAGGAGAGTTCTTCTGTTCACAGATGGAGGCTGGGAGCTCTATTTAGGAGAGCATGTTATTAGGAGCACCACAGGGGAGATCTGTATGCCGATCTTGCCTCCTGTCAGACGTCATTGGCCTGTATCGCAGTCACCCGTCACTAATATGCCATTGTTGGGGTTGACGGTTTTGTATTGTCAGAGGGTCCATGTACCCAGGAGACGTTCCAGCGGTGGTGGTCCCCTCGCACCATTGGAGCCCATTCCCGCGCCACATAATTTATGGGGGATATGGTTCCAGGATCATTGATGATGATGGATTGGATAACTTGTGTCCGAGATCCGACTCATATGACCCAGATTGATAGTTTGACCCGGCAGTTGGACTTGGCACATATATTTATCCGGCATTTGGACAGAGATCCAGCAGAGGCGAATTCATTTGTTCCTTCCAGATCAGGCGCTGGCCCCTCAGATGACCCATTCGGTTTTGCCGGCGAAGATCCTCCTCTTTATAGGCCTGACATCCCTGTTGATAGAGATCCGGTGACTCAGAAGGAGTTACATCAGGTGGACAGGTTTGATGATGTGGATATCGACACCATTGTCTTCTTCTGATGTGTCTTCTCATTATATCTTTTGATAGGCCTCTGTTAGATATTGGGTGGTTGTGCCCCATTCTCGCTATATCTTTTGATAGGCCTCTGTTAGTAGTAGGGCGTCTGTGCCCCATTTCCCTGTATTTGTAGCTGTCCAGAGATGATGATATACTTAGGAATGTATGCACAGTTTTTTTTTTCATTCCCTATATCATATTGCCATCCATTATCTGCTATACATGTATCATGTTATACATATGTATGTATGTCCAGAGATATTCGGCATTAACCCCTGGTTGGTCTTATAACACGGCCCGCGCATATGTCTTCCTCGATAGTTAGCCGTATAGATCATACCCCACCATCGTTGGTGGCATTGGGTATGCGATCGTGGTAAGATAGCATGTCACCACCAAACAGTGGTGATCAGAGATCATTCTTCAAAGATACCATGACCTTATTGATGTTTCAGGTTCCCGCAGGGTTTGTAGACAGGATGTTAGAGCATTGGATACCAGATAGGAAGGTTTTCCAATTCGGGACCCATGAGTTGACTCCTACTCTAGAGGAGTATGCACGATTGACGATGCTGCCTTTAGACAGACCTTGTGTGCACCTTGCTTTGGGAGACATGCGTAGACGATTTATGACTCTCACTAGATTGCGGCACAGAGTAGTACAGGATGAGCTGACATCTAGGCACGTGATATCTCAGCGCTTTCTGTATGACAGATTTGGCTCGGAGGATAGCTATTCACGATATTCCGGGGATTTCACCGCACCGGAGGATCATTGACGTTTGGCCAGGGTTGATGTACTGCTGCTGTGTGTACGGTCATATGTCTATATGCCATGGTACATGGATGAGATAGATATAGGTGTCATCATGGTCGTGAGAGCTCTCAGGGAGGGTCACACCATTATACCTATGATTGTAGTAGAGACCCTGCGGTCAGCATCCTACTGTTGCACTTATCCGACAGGAGTGTTCACTGGGAGTTCGGTCATGCTGTATGTGTGGTTTATGTCACACTTGAGACCGATTGGTACCTTTAGACGACATGGATATTGTTTCACCCATGATATAGCCATATCATACTTCTTTTAGCCATCAGAGTGTATATATGCTCTGTCTTGGTCCACATTTTTGGCAGATATCAGAGATTCGTTTAGCATATTGCCGTGTTCGGGGCTTAGCTCACCATACAGCTTCATTACTCATGCTCTGCGCATGTACTACCTCCCTCTGGCTGGTTTGAGAGGCATGACTACTTATCACCCACTGGCCATGATGTCGCAGTTTGACCAGTTTTAAGATTTTCATCCTTTCGAGGGGGCGATAGGTCAGTGTTCAGCTTCTCGATATCTCTCAGCAGAGGACCGATCCCGTGTGTATGCTTGTTGGGATCAGCGTGAGATAGCTGCTTCTTCTGTGAGCCATCCGGGTTATTCTGTAGAGTATTTCGCATGGATGGAGACAGAGATTTTATCGGCTGAAACATTATCTACAGTACCGGATAGTGAGTCAGATGATGTAAAGCCCATGGAGGACATCGATTCCTACATCGAGGAGGAGCCAGGTGCTGGGTTGCCAGCATTTCTCCAGGATTCTCCCAATACCAGTACTGTTGTGATTCAACACTCAGCATAATACTTTGAGCAGAGTCTTCATCTGATGACCTTTGAGAGAGATCAGGCTCGATCTATAATGTTCACTGCACTTAATGGGAGAGACGCAACTCTATTAGAGAGAGACGAGGCATTAGCTCGCAGAGATGTCGCTATTGTTGAGCGGGATGAGGCTAGATCAGCCAGAGATGCAGTTATAGTTGAGTGGGATAGTGCTATATCTCGCCGGATGTAGCCACACGAGATAAGATTCTAGTGAGGTCCCTTACTACTGGCATTATCGCAGAGATGAGCGCATATATTGATGATCATATGGTCACCATGCAGATGGCTGCAAATCTGTTGTGTCGTGTGGATATTCTCGTACAGGAGACCACTGTTTCACCTCCATTTTCTGAGAGGGACGCCATGTTGGGCTTGTTAGCTCGCATATACCCTGCCTTGTAGACGAGCTTGTATTTACCTGCACAAACTAGCTTAGCCATTTTTTCCTGTACAGTTTACATTGTATATATCAAACATCATTATATATATGATAGGGAAATATATTTTTGGATCACTTCCCTTTTAGATATGCCTTGCTATTTGCTTTATATTTTGTCTGCTGCTTCAGGGCTTGTGATCTTGATGTATTCTGAATTCCTCCTGGGTGGATGGACATTGAGTTGTCTTTGATAGTTCAGAATGGATCATCGATCTGTATGTATCCCTACCATCTTTGGTGTCTTGGGACTGGTTTCTGTATAGAAATGTGGAGAGGAGTGTGGCTTTCATCTCTGAGATTGACCGCACCACAGATGGTCGCCAGTACTTCTATTTAGGAGAAGCCTAGTTAATTCCACCTCTTATGGATTGGTGTTGCTCTTCAAGGTTTGACCGCAGCTTAGATGGTCGCCAAATCTTCTATTTGGGAGGAGTTTAGGTAATTCAATCCCTTTGGTCTGAAGTCGAATGAAATGTAGTGGATTGAAATTTTGATCCTAGTACCAACTGACAAGGGTTTTTTTTTGGTTGGGGGTGAGACCGCACCATGAATGGATGCCTACGTACTCCTATTGAAGAGGAGATCAGGTCTGCGTAGTTCAAACCTGGTGTAAGAGGTTCAACACTGTATATGGTAGAAATGGTGTAGGAATGTTTTTGGTTGTTTTTGTTTTTGTAAGGGTAGAAATGTTTTTGTTGTTTTTGTTTTTATCACGATACTGCCATGTAACATGGTTTCCCTACGTACGCTATTGAAGAGGAGATCGTCGACATAGTTCGCCCTCTCGTATGAGATGAAAAGCGTAATCCCATGCAGCAGTCGAGTCTTGAGGAGGATAAAGTTTAATCCTAGGTTCAGGATAAACTGCAGGTATGAGAAGTTTGATCCCGTGTATGGGTAGCCAAACTGCAAGTGCGAGAGGTTCAATCTGCGGTGGGATGACCTAAGTCGTAGGAACGCAGAGAAGAGCCAGGCTGCTGGCTTGAAATGTATGTTTCCCTGAGGGGCAAAGTGTAGAAAAGTT
Source organism: Panax quinquefolius (assembly GCA_020205615.1). Taxonomy (NCBI): domain Eukaryota; kingdom Viridiplantae; phylum Streptophyta; class Magnoliopsida; order Apiales; family Araliaceae; genus Panax; species Panax quinquefolius. Next base: position 49,548,077 of record CM035169.1, on the reverse strand, counting down.
GTATGTGGTAAAGGGTTAAAGAACCGAAATGACTGGTGATCTGATGGTTCCACACAAGGGTGTTTGCGAATTACTTCGGACATAGTACCGTTTCACGGCGTCTGAGTTGATGAGTTGTGGAAATTCATTGCCGTCCATTTCTTATAATCTGAGAGCGCCTCCTGTCAATATTTCTTTGACAATAAACGGGCCTTCCCAATTAGGAGCGAATTTTCCCTTAGATTGATCTTGGTTGTCAAGGATCTTCTTCAAAACCAAGTCAGGTTGTTTAAACTATCGTAGCCGGACTTTTTTGTTGTAGGATCTGGCGATCCTTTGTTGATATAACTGACCATGGAAGATAGCCGAGGTTCGCCTTTCGTCTAGTAGAGACAATTGGTGATACTTGTCTTGTACCCATTGGTCTTCATCCAGCTGAGCGTCTATCAACACTCTAAGGGATTCCATTTCAACTTCTATGGGGAGTACTGCTTCCATCCCATAGGTTAATATGTAGGGGGTTGCCCCAGTGGAAGTGCGCATTGAGGTTCTGTAGGCTAACAGAGTAAGAGGTAGTAGGTCAGGCCAATCTTTGTGGTTGGAGGATATCTTTTGCATAATCTTCTTGATGTTTTTGTTAGCTGCTTCAACAACACCATTCATCTTCGGACGATAGATTACAGAGTTAAGATGTTTGATGTGGAATTTACTGCATAATTCCTCCATCATTTTGTTGTTGAGGTTTTTGGAATTATCTGACACAATCACCTCTGGTTGTCCATATCGACAGATGACATTGTTTCTGATGAAATCAATGATGACTTCTTTAATAACCCTGGGGAAGGTGGCTGCTTCTACCCACTTGGTGAAGTAGTCGATCATGGTGAAGATAAATCGATGACCATTACTGGCTTTAGGCTCAATGGGCCCGATAACGTCCATTCCCCACATTGAGAAGGGACAAGTTAAACTCATATTGTGAAGTTCCTTTGGAGGGGCGTGTATAGCATTCCCATGAATCTGGCACTGATAGCATCTCTTGACGTGGTCATTGCAATCAGCTTTGAGAGATAGCCAATAATGTCCTGTCCTGATGAATTTCTTGACATGGAGGGGGCCACTCATGTGTGGGCAATAGACTCCACCATGGATTTCATCTATAAGCCTTTTGGCTTGATCTTTGTCTAAACATCTGAGGAGACCTAATCCTACATCTCTTTTGTAGAGCGCATCTCCACTAAGGTAGAATTTCATAGCAAGTCGATGGATCCGCCTTTTCTTAGTTAGGCTCGCCTCAGCGGGTGTAGATCCATCTCGCAGATATTCCTTGATATACTGATACCATAGATGTTGGATGGGAGGTAGCTCATCTGATACTTCTCCAACGTAATTCCCATAGGCTAGGGCCTTGTGCAGGGAAATTATGACGCTTGGCAAGTGTTCCTTATCTGATATGCAAATCAAGGAGGCCAAAGTTGCTAACGCGTCCGTAAAGTCATTCCTATTATAAGGAATGTGTAGAAAAGAGATTTCTTTGAACTCCAAAGCCATCTTCAAAACTTGTCGATGGTAAGGCAGTAAATGTAGTTCATTGGTTTGATAGATTCCGGTGGATTGTCTGATTACCAACTTTGAATCTCCAAAGACAGCCTTCATACTCAGTCGTATTGTTGGTGCTGAAAAACTGTAATTTGACGGCAACGTGATACTACTCCCCCGTACCAGATACTAGAATTGCTCCAGCTCTAGAACCTTCCATATTAACAACTCCATCAAAATACATCTTCCATGATTGGCGCGTATCGTACTGATGGTGTTGCTGCACTGTCATTACTCCTTCGTCGGGGAAATATATTTCCAAGGGTTTGAAATCCCCCGAAGGTGCGGCAGCCAGTTGATCCGCGATTCCTTGACCTTTGATGGACTTTTGAGTCACATATACGATGTCAAATTGTTGTAGGATCAACTGCCATCTGGATAACCGACAATTTAACATGGGTTTGTTGAACACGTATTTGAGAAGATCCACGCGGGATATGAGATGGGTAGTGTGACCATGGAGGTAATGCTGTAATCTCATGGAAGCCCATGCTAAAGCACAACACGTCTTTTCGATCAGAGTGTACTTGTGTTCACTACTGCTGAACCTTTTGCTGAGGTAATAAATAGCTCATTCTTGGCCTCTATCGTCTTTCTTTCCCAGCATGCAGCCCATGGCATTGTCACTTATGGACAGGTACATAAACAAGGGAACATCATCCCTGGGTGGTACCAACACGGGAGCTTTGACTAGCTGTTTCTTGATTGTGAAGAAGGCATTTTAACACTCATCATTCCATTTCATGGAGGAGTTCTTCCTTAATAGCTTGAAGATTGGCTCACAGGTTGCTGTGAGTTAGGAGATAAACCTGCTAATGAAGTTGATTCTTCCTGAAAATCCCCGTATTTCCTTCTCTGTCTAAGGAAAGGGCATTTCCGTGATGGCTTGGATTTTGGCAGGATCCAGCTCAATCCCTTTGTGGCTGACTAGAAATCCTAGCAACTTGCCTGATTTAACACCAAAGGTGTATTTAGCTAGATTCAATTTCATGTTTTACTTACGCAACCTGTTGAACAACTTCCTGAGGTGGTCTATATGGTTATCCTCCTTCCGGGACTTGACAATGATGTCATCCACGTAGATCTCGATCTCTTTGTGCATTAAGTCATGGAAAAGAGCCATCATAGCTCGCTGATAGGTGGCTCCGGTATTGATGAGGCCGAATAACAACCGTCTATAGTAAAAGGTTCCCCAAGGCATGATGAAAGCAGTCTTCTCACGATCTTCCTCAGCAACCATGATCTGATGGTACCTCGCAAAGCAATAAGCAAAGGAGTACATGTCGTATTACGCAGTATTGTCAATGAGGATGTTGATAAATGGCACGGGAAAGCTATCTTTTAAGCAAGCTTTGTTCAAGTCTCGGTAATCCACGCAAACTCGCACCTTCCCTCCAGGTTTAGGTATGGGCACAATGTTGGATATCCACTCAGGAAATGTAGACAACATGATGATGCCAGCTTAAAATTATTTCACAATTTCTTCTTTCACCTTTAAACTCCACTCACGTTTCAATCGCCTGAGCTTTTGTTTGACTGGTTTAAATCCCTCTTTAATGGGAAGGCGATGAAGGACAATGTCAGTGGACAAACCCGCCATGTCTTCACGAGACCATGCAAACACATCCTGGAATTGGGTTAGTAGTGTAACCATAGCATTCCGTTGGTCTGGGGTAAGTCTGAACCAATCTGGATTAAGTTAGGGCTTTCTAAGGTTCCGAGATTGAAAGAAGTGGTTTGATCAAGGTTGGGTTTAGGTTTGTCTTTGACCCATTCTTGAATTTCTGGAGGCACCTCAATGTCATCCTGTATATCCATCAAGGATGAATTCATCTCTACATCAAAGGTACAATCTTGTGGAGAAGAGGCACCGACGTTAAGTACAATGCAGTACATCTAAACTCGTAGTCCTCGAAACAAAATATGCTTTCACTTAGTATATATGAAATGTGTTGATCATACACAAGTGTTAGCATATATCGGCAAAATAAACCGCTAATGCTTTATGTAAAAGTAAGCAAGATTATTATATCTACAGGGCAGAAAGAGTTCTGCCCTTTTTACCCTTGTCGACCAATGCAAGGAATACTGCTCCAATTAGTAAGGGTAAAGTCCAGGTGGACCGCAGTGATGGAGGGATTGTCATCATCCTCCCTGTCCCGAATGATGGCCATTACGTCTGGGCAATCATCATCTGGGGTATATCTGTTGGTATGCTCATCATGAATGATGATGCGTATGCTCGACATCATTCGGATGACGTCTTGCTTGATTCTTCGCTCTCTTCTTCCATCGCGGATTTGGAACAAAGACTTCTTTCTCCTTCACCGGTACCGGCTTGGGAAATAACATAGCCATTACATTGGCTGGCACCTTTACAGGAGGTTGCGCGGACTCAGAGCTTGAAGGCGAAGATAAACGCCGCATGGTTGAAGCTGAAGGAATCTGCTGATCCTTATGAAGATTCCTGTGACTAGAACTAGCAGAATAGCCTAGTCCAGCTGTTCCAGTTTGCTTGGTTGATCGAATAGGGTACTTGATACCCTGGCAATCTTTACCCAACCCTTGTCCCGGTTTATGACCCAATGACATTATTTCTTGAGTAGCCGACATTACCTCAGCAAAAATCTTGGGTTTGGGCAATGGCGTTCCAATAGTATGGTATTGGGTATTACTTATTTCCAAAGCATGAAAACTGACCGGTTCCATATCTGCATTGGTATTGAAGAATAGCATGTCCCCGTGTTGAGGATACTCTGGTTCAGCGTTGACCTTGACCAGGATATTGTTGATAATGTATTTCAACTGTTGGTAAAGAGTGGAGGGGACTGCTCCAGCCATATAAATCCATGGTCGTCCCAAGAACAGGTTGTATCCTGAGTCTATCTTGAGCACATGGAATGATATGCAGAATTTATGAGGACCAATTTCGATTGGCAGCTCAATTACTTCGATCGAATTACGGCGGGCTCCATCAAAAGCTTTGATGATAGTATGGCTACTCTGAATTCTGTTGAGATTGATATTCATCTTCACGAAGGTAGCGTATGGACAGATATTTAAAGAGGAACCTCCATCTATTAGGACTCCAGCTAGCATGTATCCAGAGGACAAGACCGTAATGTGCAACGACATGCAATGACCGATCCCTTCGGGCGGTATGTCATCATCAGTGAAGGATATCACATTGTTATTGAAAATGTGATCCACCATATGTTGAAATTTTTCCGTATCAACTGATGTTGGTAGATAGGCTTCTTCTAAAACCTTCAACAAGACGTTCCGGTGATTCTCGAAAGTTAGGACCAAGTCCAAAATTAATATCTGTTGTGGAGCTTCTTTTAAGCTTAAAACCATCGTGGCTTCGTTATGACCCATAGTGTGGAGGAATTTTTCAATTTTCTCCATGGGTATTTTCCCCTTTGATTTGGTGGTAGGCTTCATCACCCGTTGGGGAAGATACAGTGGATTTTCCTTCGACACTGTAGCAGTGGTATGTGAGGTGGATCCTTCACCTTCTCCATAATTCCACGGAACTTTGCGCAAGCTAACAATTAGAATTGTGTTCTGCACGACAAGTTGATTGGCTCGAGAGCGGCCACTTTCAAAGGATTGTTGCTTCCCCTGGGTTGAATTGTTGGCATTATAAGTGATTGATTAATCCCATAAGTTTTAGTGGATATGACTGCTACTACACTCTTCCACTTAGTAGGACCTGTATTCTCACTTGCACATAACACAGTATCGTTGTCTGCTAAGTGCAGGACACCATTGTCAATTAGATTTTGGATAAGGTGGCGGAGTGCCCAACATTCTTCTGTGTTGTGACCGCGAGACTGGGAGTGATATTGACATACACCATCAGAGTTGTACCACCCTGAACGGGGGTTGATTGGAGGTAAAAGGGAACTAATCCTTCCTTCATTGATTAACATATGAAGGATTTCCTCCATAGGTTGGCCCAAATAGGTGAATTCCCTTTTGTTGGCGAAATCCCGACGGGCTTTGGCATTTGCTCTCTTTGTCACTTTGTCTTCCAGCATTTCATTTTCTGAAAGTGACGAGGGAATATTCATGACAAGAGGTAGGAGACTGGCATGCTCCTTGCTGATTAACTGACGTGTCACTTGATGTTGATAAGTCACAAGTTCCGCCAATTGCTCAATTTGCTTGAATAGATCTTTCATCTTTCGTTCCATTGTGAATTGGAACTTGGCATAATCCCATTTGTCATCACCATCTTTGAGGGTCTGGGAGGATTCATAGTTGAAATTGGAATTCTATCCATTACTCCAATTTATCATGTTAACCTCTTCTTCTTTGTGTTAAGGAAGAGGGTTATCTTGAACGTGAGGTTGAGCTGGTTTGGTGACCACGACCTCCCCGTTGTCTACCAGGTCCTGGATCTTGTGTTTCAAGGCCCAACAATCCTGAGTATCATGTCCAGGTGCCCCGACATGATAAGCACATTTTCGAGCAGCATTGAAACCCCGTCCTTTAGGGCTGACCGGTGGAAGAAGATGCGTAATTTTCTTATTTGTTGTCAAAAGATTGAGAATGTACTCAAGTGTATCCCCTAAGGGTGTAAACACTCGAGGGCGTTTAACTTCTCCACCTTTTGGTATTGGAGGGTTCGCAGACTGTGCTTGAAAGGGAGTGTAGTTTCTCCTTCGAATATGCATGTTTTGATTTCCTTTTTGCCCCTGTAGTATCAGGGAAACATCTTCCTCTTTTTTTTATGGACCCTCTGGGGGTTGTTCCCATAATTTTCGGACTGGATGTGATTAGCAACAGCTTTGAGGGCAGCTAGGTCTTGAATCTTTTCGAACTTCAATCCCATCTCAGCCATCTCCCCATGTTTGACCATTTCAGAAAATGGTTTGCCAATGCCAACTAAAACTCTCTCATAGAACGGAGCTTCTTGTATGTCTATGAAAGTCATGACAATTTCTGATTCTGTCGTGGAAGGACTAACTTGGGCAGCCAGGCGTCTCCACCTTTGAGCATACTCTCTAAAAGACTCATTAGACTGTTTCTTGATCTTGGTAATTTGATACCGATCTGGAGCCATCTGAGATTGAAAGTTGTATTGAGTGAGGAAAGCATGTGCTAGTTCTTCCCAGATATGGATCTTAGAGTTGTCTAATCTTGTGTACCACGAACGGGCTTCTCCAGTTAGACTCTTTTGGAACAATTGCATTCTGAGTTTTTCGTCCTCTGCATAAGATCCAAGTTCTCCAATAAACACCTTTAAATGTGTGTAAGGATCTCCTAACCTGTCATATTTTTCAAAGTCAGGAGTTTTAAATTTTTCGGGATAATGAACACCAGGGAAAATGCAAAGATCAGTATATGAAACACTTCCGTGTGTTCCAATTCCTTTGATAGCATGAAGGGTCTCTTCCATTTGAAAGACTTTCTTTTTGATGTCACCAGTGTCTGGATCTCCAGTAGAATGGGCAGCATCATGAGTTTTGTTGGACGTATCCAACTGCAGTTCAGGTATTGTAATGACCTGGGTTCCCCCTTGTGTCGAGGATTCAGCATGTATGGGTATTTTTGGATCCTGATTAGACTGGTGTAATTCTTTGAGTAGAATAGCCAAATCTGTAATTTGTTTACTTAATCCGTTGAATTCTTTGCAAGAAATTGGATTAAGGTCAGTCTGGTCAGATGACGACATGATTGACTGTAGGCCTGTAGCCTTTTTGGACTTTGACCGGGTAGTAGGTCCGATTGGTTCCTTGCGAAAGACTTGCATAGTTTAGTCTTTAGGGAATGTGTATAATAACATGTTATGTGATGTGTCCATTTTAGGAATATTATCTTGCAAAACGGATGTCAGCTGTTTGTAGCATGTTAATATGTAGGTGTACACATTTCTTCATATTTCTCATTACATGGAGAGAGATATGGAATGTAATTACAAGTAATGAGAGCATGAAGAGACTTTCCTCCGTTTTGGGTTTATCAGAGGCTGACCTATCTTAGGTTACTCTCGTGGCTTTTTGGCATGAAGGTTCCCAAATCATCGCAATCTACTAGACAGGAAGTTAATCCGGTCTTTCAACTGGAGCGAATTTGGGTTGTGCCTTTCCTGAGCCTCGGAGAATTAGTCTTCTCACGAGTCCAGTAATCAAACACCGACGGGAAAGCCTCCTGGTGGAGGGACCACACAACATACATTCACATACATCGCGTCTCACCGTATGAAAAATGATGACATGTTCGAAGCACTAATATCACAAGCAGATATGGTGCGAAGCACTAATATCACAAGCAGTTATGGTGCTAAGCACTAAATGCAAATAAGAAATGCATTCGTACACATTCATCAAAGGTAAATGCAACATCCGCACACAAACAGATAACAGTTTTGAAAAGATTGTAATAGCGGCTTAAGTCCTCTTACTGGGGTCCCCAACGGAGTCGCCACCTGTCGACGTCGGGATTTTTATATGTCCCTTTTCGTTACTTGTTCTTTGGTGTTCTCATTTTAGGGGAGATTTCTTTGAAAAAACAAATGAAAAAGGTCCGACATGTATAATGTCGACGATGGACTGTTAAGAGTCGCCAGTTAGTTTTTTAAATGGTTGTACCAACACAACCAAGAAAAGGTTTGCACATTGACCTAGTGATGTGATACTGCTAAACAGGTCGGTGAAACCGAGATTCATTAGGGTCCGGGGACTTGGTTATGCATAGGGAAGGTGTTAGGCACCCCCCGACATCCGTGTTACCATGGTGATCGCCTCTTTTCAAGAAACTATTATCTGAATGTGTGTGTGTGTGTGGGTCAACGTGCTGTTATTTGGAAGTAGTGCAAGGCCTCGTTCGCACCTATATACACAGGGTTTGAATTTATGCAAAAATTCAGTTTTAAGCAAGATATGGCAGTGATGTTTTATAAAAGAGGTTTTTCAAACCCTGATGCTCAATAGTAATTGAGACCTTTTACACTCCCATTTTTATTAAATGTTCGGCTTGATTGATTTTATTTTTACGAATGTGAGGCATCCGTATGAAAATAATGTACAAAATAATGTCGACTTCCTCATGTGTATGGAAACCATCTGAGGAAATTCGAGACATCGCAGAATAATTTACAAGTCATTTACAAATGAAAATGTCCATCACGGAACCTAATCTAGATCCAATAGTCAATCATGATCAAATGATTCCTAAAGCATATGTTATATCGCAATTTGTATGAAAGCGATAGCGGTATATATATAAAAGTTGTAAATATATATATACATACATGATCACCAACCACAAACCACCTCCATGGGGGATCTGAAATGTAAAAAAAGCTGTTAAAAGCTATCAACCGCCACGGAGGAAACACCAAAGTGATTTAAACGTAAATAAAGTCAGATATATACTATTAATCGCCACGAAGGAAACTCCAAAGTGATGAAATGTAAATAAAGTCAGAAAAGCGATCAACTCGCCACGAAGGAAACTCCAGGCATGATTTAATATATATATATATATATATATATATATATATATATATATATAATAAACGCATTGGATGTAAAATTCGTGCTCATCGAATGTAGAGTTCGACAATAGTTCATATATATAAATAAATATATACAAAAGCAGTAGTAAACGTCTTTTGGATGTAAAATCCAAGCTCATCGAATAAAGTTCCACAACAGTTCATATATATATATATATATAAGTAAAACGCCTCCATCAAGTTCAGGCTCATCGAACAAAGTTCGACACACACGCTAATATATATAAATGTATATATATATATATATATATATATATATATATATATATTAAAGCAAATAAACACCTGCATCAAGTTCAGCTCATCGAACAAAGTTCGACACACACAGTTATATATATATATATATATATATATATATATATATATATATATATATATATATATATATAAAAAGCCAATAAACGCACTTGATCGAAGTTCAGCTCAATCGAGGCATAACTCGATAATGTTAGTCAACATATATATATATATATATATAATATATATATATATACAAGCTAAAATAAAACCACGGACCAAAGTCCGGGCAAATACGCGCAACACGACTCTCAACGTGAAGAAGGGTGTGTGCAAAGATGAAGAGAAAGACTCTAAAGTGTGTGAGAAGGCTTATAGTTGACTGCCAAAGAAGACTTCTATATCTTTAGAGTGGGTAAACACTGGCTTTTGTAGGTACACAAGGGCTATATATGAGCTCACAGGTGTTTAAAATTAGAAAGTACACTGCATGGGGTGAATGTAGAGCAAATTCGGTAGGGCTTCCTCGCCGTTTTTCTCTTGCAAAATGGGCAGCCCAAGCCCTCTATTTATAGGTGATTTAGCCTCAGTGTACTGCCACCGAGCCGCAGTGTACTAGAGGCAATCGTAGGGCCCAGTGTTTTTTGCCCGTCGTCTCAAGCACGCGTGCACTCGCAATCAGTAATGTCTATCGAACTTTAAGAAGTGCAATTCGGGCATCCATTTTTCGGTATACAGGACCTATTTTGGACCGCCGTTGTCGAGAGTTGTACGATGGCATGGGATTAGAGTTTGTATGAAGTCATTGAAGATGGGACGATGCCCTCCGATCTTCAAGCTTCAACTTTCATCCGTTACCCCGCACAATAGTCACTTGGGATTTGTTAGTCTTGTGGGACATCGTTTTGTAGAGATGTTGAGACGACGTGGCGTGGCATCACGTTGGTTAGATGACGATGTTGCCCCTCACTGGTGTTATCGTCGGATTGGGCTGCTGCAATTTGTTGATTTTGTTGAGGTGTGCATGTCTTCCCGATGTTATCGTCGGGTTGGTACAATGTATCTTGTTGTGAGCGCAGAGATTGAAGCTGGTCGCATTTGAAACAAGCATTTCCTGGGTTTATCGCCGAAACTGCATTCCTTGGGGGTATCACCAAGGTTGGTGGCTATTCCCATGATTGGGACTGAGACTGGATACCTCGGGGTTATCTCCGAGATTAATCGGTCTTCTCCGGTGTGTGTTCCGGTATTGGATCTGCATGCCTCGAGGTTATATCCGAGGTTGGAATTGTTACTCCCAGAGTGTGATCTGGGGTTGATGCTGAATTTCCGGTAGTATCCATTATGGATATGGATTGTCTTTCAGGGTTCCCTCTTAAAAGACAAATCGGTCCTCCTGCAATGTTAGTGACAGTAGTATAGAAAATTTCGAGTGTCTACAGTTGTCATACACCATAGTTGACTAACCAATATCAGTCTACACATATACTGTATATATTTATAACACTGTAAAAATAATATTATATTTAATATAATATTATTATTCTCATTCATAGCTCAAAATCCATAATCAGGGTTTGGATTCCATATCTGATTTATCTTTCATCATTAATTAAGTTAAAATAATTAACTAAATAATTTGAATTAAAATTCATATAATAAAATAGTAATTATAATAATTCCAATAATCACTTCATATATTATTTAAATAATATAAAATAATAGTTTCATAGAAAATAAATAATAAAGACATTTCTACTATGAAATTAATTATCATAAGTATATACTTTATAATGATCAAAAATTCTAAAATAAAATTATTTGAAATTATTCATGTAATAAATAAATTTTATTTATCACATATATACATACACATTACTTGGCACCTATTCCCATATTTAAAATAAAAAAAATTACTATGCAAAATTTCTTATTTATTTATATAGAAAATATCAGGTTATTACAATGTTGGTGTTGCTGTTGCTAAAATCCAGGAGGGTAAGGAGGTTTAGGTGCATACTGTTGATGAGACGGTTGTGGTTGATATTGTTGTTGTTGAGGTTGGTGTTGTTGAACATTCTGATTATTACTCTAGCTAAAATTGGGATGATTTCTGTTGTTGGGATGGTAAGAGTTCTGAAATTGATTCTGTGGATTTTGATAGTTATTGACGAACTGTACCGACTCTACAGTGATATCACATTGTTCTGTATGGTGTGATCCCACACATATCTCACAGACGAAGGAAACTTATTTAACTTTGTTTTTAGCCAAATAGTCAATTTTCTTCGCCATCGCTGCCATTTGGGCTGATAGTGTTGTGATGGCATCCACCTCCAATAACCCAACAACTTTTGGTTGAGGCATTAAAGCTTTCAGATTCTGAAAGTTATTTGCCGCCATGGTCTCAATCAATTCATAGGCTTCCTTATAGCTCTTAGCCCATAAAGCTCCTCCTGCAGCGACATCAATGATTGACATAGATTGCCATCCCAAACCATTATAAAAAGTATTAATTACCATCCAATCGGGCATCCCATGGTGTGGGCATTTTCTTAACATCTCTTTATAGCGTTCCCAAGCCTCATACAACGATTCTCCATGTTGCTCAAATTGAGATATAGCAGTCCTCATCTTCGCTTCGCTATTTTAACCATGGGAAAAATTTGGCTAAATATTTCTGTGCTAAATCCTCCCACGTAGTCATTGATCCTGATGGTAATGAATGAAGCCAACTCCTTGCCTTCTCTCTCAAGGTGAAAAGAAATAGTCTTAGCCGAACCGTATCATCTGACACACCATTGTACTTAAATGTGTCACAAATTTTAATAAATCTCAGTAGGTGCTCGTTAGGATCATCAGTAGTTGCTCCCCCAAACTGAGCCGTATTATGTACCATCTGTATTGTTCCTGGTTTAATTTCAAAGGTGTTTGTTGCTATTGCTGGCCTGACTATACTAGACTGTAGCTCATTTATATTTGGCATAGAATAATCTTTCAAAGCCCTGTACTCTTCTGCCATTTTTGCCGGTGTCTCAGTGCTTTCTTGTGTGTTAGTATTATATGTATTTTCTCTCCAAGCTTTCTCGTTGATATTATCTTACCTAGGTACCAACTCAGAATTTGAAGATCGAGTGTGCATATACTATCCACAAGTACCTGAAACACAAATAAAGATAAAATAGAAATGAGATAAGATGTGAATTTTTCAAGTTAGACAAATTTAACTTAAATTGATGACAATAGTAATAAAAATAACAACTATCCTCGGCAACGGCGCCAAGAACTTGTTGGCTTATTTCGGTGTTAACAAAACAGACAAATGCGTACAAGTATACACGATCAATAAGTAATATAGAGTAAGTCAAGTATCGTTCCCACGGAGAAAAGTAATTAACCGTAATCTATCATGCAACAGCTTTATAGCTATTTCTGGCTGCTTAAACAAACAAATAAAAGGTGATTTAAAAACTAAAATGATTTTCAACTCAAAATAACTAATTAACAAGCGAAGATATTCAAATTGGAAAGATATGGGATCCCAATGTCACTTAATGCTTTATCCAGATTTTACACCTCTTGTTAAACTTAATTAATTACTATGGATTGCTAGTCAAGAGCACGAAAGCGAAACATGGCTATCTTTAAATACACCATGCCCATATCACATAAAATCCATAAATAAATAGAATTCATATGAACATCAATATTACGTAACTCACTATATGTCTATGTGACTTACAAGTAATATTAATCTAAGTGCAAGCTCTCTCACCGACTACACATGGTAAACCGGTATATATCTATCCGGGTTACTAATCACAAAATCTATCACATGTAAATCTTATGAACATATGCTAACATGGTCAAATCTGAATTTATACTTCCTCTTTCAATTCCATAGAAGTTATTAAGGTAGATGGTGATCAAGCATCATAGCAATAAGCATAACCAAGTTAGGTAATCAAATATAATCAGTCAAGCAAAACAACGAGGCATATAGATCTGAACTACACAATAAGATCCATTAAAATCCTATAATGGTGATTAGTTCATCTTTGAATCAATAACCATTATGGGATTTAAGCCAAGCATTAGAAGATACAATGAAAATAAAGAGAGTAGAGAGAATAGTAATGAGCAAATCTGATTAAACTCTGTCCAAAGTAAGCTTCCACTTCAGTTCAGATCCACAATCAAACCAACATAAACTTCTATAATCAAAAACAACTAAGATCAAAAGAGAGAAGCCAAAAATTGTAGTGTGTAGCTTAGAACTCTCTCTAGCTCTATCATGGAATAATAAAACTGCTCAAAAGTATATCCCGTAACTTGCAAATACACCCCTTTTAAGTAAAAACTCTACAACAAACATTAAGTGAAAAGTCAACATTTTTTGAGCCTTAAATAGCGGCCGCGCGACCCCAAATAGTAGTTAGGGTGCGGGTGCACCATGCTTTATTCTGGATCCTTCTCAAGGGCGGCGGGTGCTATGCTTTTGCTCTTTATCTTTGCGCCACGCCGACTTCAATCAGATCTTGCACTCTCTTTGCACTTCTTTCTTTGTGCTTTGCTACTTCAGTTGCTATCCTTAGCTTCTGTTGTCATCTTCTTCTTTCTTTCATTTGCCCCTACTTAGATGCACTCCTCATATGCACATGTTATGCTTCAGTCTTCATTCCACCACATGCTCACCATACTTTGTAAAGTCCAAGCCATTACCATGCCTTATTAGCTTCCTTAATGTAATCCTACAAACAAAGATAAAAACATCAAACAATACTAAAAATACTTGAGTTTAAGCCATAATTCTAGCAAGTTGATAGCCAATAAGTAGGTATAAAACCTACTTATCAATCCAAATCTTTCATTCATTAGTGTATTATTGAGCATGATAAAAACTTTGAAAATGTGTATTAGTACTATATTTATGAACTAATTATATTTCTAGGATTGCAATGTAACCTATTGTTTAGCTTAATTAACTTTCTTTCCTATTTATATTAATGAATAATTTTGGAATGGGTTGTCGTATTTCATGCTTATTTATTGATTTCTTGACAAAGAAATTGATACAAATATTAATAGATATTGAAAAATGGATATTAATGTCTAACCCTAAAATACAAGAACACTTGTTATGACCATGCCAATGGGAATGTGTGCGTAATCTGCATAATTTATTTTTGTTAATGTGGAGTTTCCCAACCGTAGTCGGACTAAGTCTCTCCACCCCGGACCAGGCTTTGAGCACAGGCTCGATCTAAGACATGGCTCTGCCCAGAAATGTACGATCCGTGGCCACACGAACCAGTTTTTAATTGGCCCTCACACTTGTTACAGGCAGGGGATGTGCCTTGTGTAACCATGTAGATTAAACTTAAAGACCCTAGTCTAGTTATTTTCCCATAGAAATATTATGATTCATCTAGTTAGGGATGTGCATTTGACTTTCGAAAGAGGCTTATCTGTAATTACTGTTCTCGGTTGGCCATTCCTTTGATTTGTCTATATTGTGGAGAGTTAGGAGATTAGGTGAATCATTAGGGGAGTTGCGATCCTAGCTTGATTTTTTTTTACAAATAAATCTCTTATTTCTACTGTTTTAATTATATAGTTTAACACACCATCTCCAAATACTTGTTTAGATAAGATTGTATTGAACCAATTTTAGTATTTAACTAGCACCTAACACTTTGTCCTCGTGGGTACGACACCCAACTTATCATATATTACTTGTTGACCGCGTATACTTGCACGTGTTTTATTTATCGTGAAAATGACCAACAAGTTTTTGGTGCCATTGTCGGGGACTTAGTATTATTTGTTTATCAATATTAACACTAAGGCAATACGATCTTAATTTGAACTGATATATCTATTTAATCTTCTTCTCAGGTAGTCTCAACTGTGTACGCCACCTCGAAGGGGTCGGAATATAATACCTCTCGATCCCGAGGTAGACAGAACATACAGACGTTTGCGAAGAGAAAAAGCTCAGGACATACCTACTCATGTTATTATGGCTAAGGAAATTCAAAAATCTTTAAGGGAGTATGCCATGCCCCATATCGCAGATTTACAAGCGAGCATTCTAAGGCCGGCGATCCAAGCTAACAACTTCGAGATCAAGCCCGGTACCATTCAAATGATCCAAAATAATGTTCAGTTTGGGGGATTGCCAAATGATGACCTGAATGATCATTTGATCAATTTGTTGGAGATCTATAATACGTTTAAATGCAACAGAGTGTCTGACGATGCCATCAAACTCCGACTGTTCCCATTAACACTAAGGGACAAGACCAAGAGTTGGCTTTATTCACTTACGCTAGGCTCTATCACCACATGGGCTGACTTAGCTCAAAAGTTCGTGGCGAAGTTCTTTCCGCCCGCTAAAACATTCAGGCTCAAGCATGACATTACATCCTTCGTCTAATTTGAATCCGAGTCTTTGTACGACTCATGGGAGCAATTTAAGGATTTACTGAGAAGATGCCACCACCATGGATTGCCAAAATAGCTTCCCATTTAGACATTTCATAATTGTTTATCTAGGTCTACTCATTCGAGTATAGATGCCGCATCTGTTGGGGCCTTCATGTCAAAGCATCATTCAGAAGGATATGACTTGGTGGAAACAATGGCTGCCAACAATTATTTATGGCCAAATGATAGGCAAGCCCTTAGGAGAGTAGCAGGGGTGTATGAGGTTGACTCAGTCACGACATTGGCTGCTCAGGTTGCAGCGCTAACCAAAAGACTCGACACTATGGGAGTGCAATTAGTGAAAAATGTGCAAAGTTTCGCAGTGCCATGTGAACTGTGTGCAGAAAGCCACCCAATTGATCAGTGCACCATAAGCCCTAAATCAGTCTAATTTGTTTCAAACTATAAGCGGCAACAAAATGCAAATCTTCCTACTCACTACCATCCGAGATTGAGAAATCATGCGAATTTCTCCTAGGTCAACACCTATAGCAACCAAGCACAACCATCTACCACCATACCTAATTATTCAAACCCTCCTGGTTTCCAAGCTCAGAAATAGTACCACCAACAACCACTGAGTTCTTACCAACCCCCACCTCAACAGGAAAGAAAATCCAGTTTGGAAGATCTCCTTTCATGATATATTGGTTAAAATGAAACGAGGAGCAATAATCAAGAAGCCTCCATCCGGAACCTTGAAGTCTAAATGAGACAATTGGCCACTGCTTTGAACAGTCGTCCTCAAGGCACATTGCCGAGTGACACTGATGTCAACCCAAAATGGGATGGAAAGGAGCAATGTAAGGCAGTTACACTCTGGAGTAGAATAACACTAAATGAAAACGGTGGAGAGTCTTCTACAATGCAAGAGGAAGTGACTGAAAAGGAACTAAATATGGAGCCAATTGGTGATAAGTCCAAGGGAGAGGAAAATGCTCAGGATGAACCTACTGAAAGTAGTATGCACACAAGCCAATCATGTTTGATGATAAAGCATATACTTTGTAACAATCTTATTCATTTATTAATAAAAAAGTATTAATTTATTAAAGGCTTTTAATTATCTACATGATGTCGCTTTTTATAATATGTGATAAACCCATAGTTTTAAGCAATGCTTTTAGAATAATGATGATGATCATTCTAATGAGATCTAAATTCTTAGAAAGCTTAAAACTAAAATAGTTCCCAATCATTGGATTACTAAATTGGGTATTAGTGAATCCGGATAGATTGGTACATACGTTGTTTGCTTGCTCATTAGATGAGGATGATTGATCTCATGATCATTTGTGTGGAGACACTAAAGCAAGTATGTAGGTGCTTATTAGAGAATAAGTTCATTTGAACGTAGCTCGCTAAGGAATACCTAATGGAGTTTTACTTGCCTATCAATAGGAATTCTCAGAGTGGTAGTAGTACAAGTGATCCTTGGACTTGAGATCATCATAGTATCTTGTGTATGATGAGTTATACTTTGACTTATTCCTTAAGACCCTTAGGGTATATCAAAGGGTATGCTTGGGTATAATAAGTTGTACATGGAGATAATGTATGATCAATAAAGAATCTACCACTTCTATTAAAAGAAGAGAAATGTCCTATGTGATTCGATAAATGACAACCCAAAGAGTCCTTGGCCAAGGCGAGAATGAAATTAGAAAGGAGTTTCTAATTTGCATTATTTGAGTTGTGCATTTAAGAGTCGAAATACGATAATTAAATAAAATAAGACTTGACAAGAATTCCATGTCTTATATTTAATTGGGACATCAGTATGGTGGAAGGATTGAATTGTACGGTAACTATTTACTCAAAGGTTCTTTTATGATTAATGTTGAAATCTATATTATCTCGGAAAGTCGTTGATCGCTAGGGAGGCTTATCCTATTGTAGAATAAATATTATTTATTTAAATAAATTAATTGTTTAATTTATTTATTTAAATAAGATTAGAATTGTTCTAATTGATTTATTCACAACCTATTTAATACGGAGAACCTAAAGGGTCACACCATAAAAGGAAGAATAATTATTTAAGAAGTTAATGGCATAATCGTAATAATATAAAGTTATGTATATTTAATTTAATCTATGGTGATAGAATAAATTAAATAGCTTAATATTTAATATTTTAGAAATATTAAATATAAATTAATAAGAGGAGTCTTATTAATATTATTACAATTATTATTATTATTTTAATTTCTAAAAGAGTTTAGGAATTAATTTAATATAAGTACTCTCATTTATTCCTAATTGGATTAGGAAGGAAAATTAGTTAAAGGAGTTTAATTAATTATCCCTAATAAGATTAGGGAGCCCCTTTAATTAAAAAAGGGTTTAATTAAATAATATATTATTTTAATAGGGTTACTTGATATCTTTATAAGAGGAGTCTTATATCGATATTAAGACTACGTGATAATTCCAATGGTTGGAGAGTACGCTTTTTTCTATAGAGATAGAAAAACTAGGGTTTAGCCAACCACCCATTTTCTTGAATCTTTATTATTCCTTGGTGGATCACCTCAGAGGCCAAACACTTGGGTGGCTAACGCTGATCAAAGGAAGGAACCAAACCCTTGGATTCAAGTTGAACGCTAAAAGAATTGGAGGTGAACTTGTACTGAGGAAGCTTCTTGATCTTCAAGGGTATGATTCTTGTTCTTCAATTTTTCGCTTAATTAATAATTGTGCATAAAGGTGATCCGGTTTATGGTTTGTAAAATTTTAAAACTCTATTTTTTACGTGTTTCGCATTATTTTTGCAATTTGATTGCGTTCTTGAATATTACAAATCCTAATAAAGGGCATCGAGCCAAACCTTTATGCGAATTATTAATTGTTTTAATTTGATATGTATATTGATGTGTTTAAAACAATTTAATTAGGCATAATTTTATTGTATAAAATTTATTAAAAAAAAAAAAAAGCCTCGCTTTTAAAAACCCAGATCTTTTTTTTTTTTGTTGAATTGTGATTTAAGGAAATCACGTTCTTCGTGATCACGTTAAAGCTTCAGGGAGATTCACGTGTTTTGTGTTCTATGAAAGCCTCATTATATATATAACTAGTAACCTTATTAATATGATAACATGATTTATAATATATATATAGTAATATGATTACTAATAGCAAATATATAACTCGGTGACTTATGAACCGCATTTGGATAATATATATAATTTTGGTGTCCACACTTAATATTATATATATAATATGTTTTTAATAATTTTATTATTAAAATAAAATTTTATTTTAATATTAAAATAAAAAGTTTATTTTAATCTTAAAATAAAAGAGTTTATTTTAATTTTAAAATTAGATTTCATGCTAACTAATTAGAGTTGGAATTGGATTCCATGATAACTAATTGGAGTTGAAATTGGATTCCATGTTTCCTAAAATAAAGGAGTTTATTTGTGAATAGGAAAGTGAATCCATATTTCCTTAAATAAAGGAGTTTATTTAGATATGAAATAAGATTTCATATTATTCAAAATAAAGGAGTTTATTTGTGAATGGGAAAAGAAAATCATGTTTTCCTTAATAAAGGAGTTTTTTTACATGGAATGGGATTCCATAATTAATTAAAATAAAGGAGTTTATTTTGATTAAAGATTTTGATTAAAATAAAATAGTTTATTTTATTCAAAATTGGATAAATTAAAATAAAATAGTTTTATTTTGATTTAAATTTGGATTGAAATAAAGGAGTTTATTTTAATTCAAAATTAGATTTTATACTAACTAAATTTTCCCATTAAATGATATCAATATATATTAAATGTTTATTACTCATGAGATGAATGTTATTTATTGATACATATAGAGATGTGTATGATAATAAAAATGGGATTGATTATGGACTATCAACCAATGTGATTGGATTTTATTTTAGTTGGATGCATGAATGTATGGGTTTTATTAAATGGGGTTCACAGACCTCGCCTTCTCTAATTTTTCCGAATGTAAATTCTATCTCCTCCTATGTACTTCCCTCGATTTGCGATCAAGGTTTCTATTTATTTTAATTAGTTTTGTAATAGGAATAGTTAGAATTAATTTTGAAAATTGGAGATCAAGGAGCAAGAGGCCCTCAAGAAGACGCTTTGTAATGGAGCTCGAGTTTAAATGTAATAGTTATATTTAAATATTATTTCTTGCACCCCTGTGGTTTGACCTTTTGTTCACTTGGTGGTTCTAGTGAACCAAACTAGAATAAAAGTCCATAATCAATCCGTGTAGAATATAGTATTCTATATGTGCATGCTTATACTATATATATTATATATTATGCAAACATGCTTCGCATGTTAATTAATATAACGCGTATTTTATATATATATGTGCATGTGCGCTAAACAAGATGAGACATTTAATAATAAATCCTCAAATTTTTTTTATATTAAGTCCTAAGCGCTCAAAGATATCCGGAATATCGAACGTCATTTCTAGCAGATGATAAAATTAATAAAGTATTAAATATTTAATATGAGTTTTTGTGTCATCACAAGGCAAGTATTAAGTATTTAAGATGTTAATTTATCACATTTGATGCTTATAAAGAAAATTGAACAATATTGTTTTTTCAGTGTCACCACAAGGATGATATTTTTCTTTTTTGAATATACGGAGTGCTAGGTTTGACTTAACTTGGATAATTTTGATTCGGATGTGCCACCACTGATCAAAATAATCTAAGAGGCAAAAAAAGGAGTTGCATAGTTGATGTAATTGACAAAAGTTGTCTACCTATTTATTTATATATAGTTTGTTGTGTCACCACAAGGCTATATACATTTGAAATGGGATCCTTATTCTCACTAGCAAATCTTTAATTAGATTTTCTGCCGAACTATATAAGTGAGGTAATATAGTTTGAAGAAAATAGTGGGAGATACCAATTTAAAACAAGACCTAATTTATTTTGGTAATTAATAAAAGAATGTATGTTAAAATGTTGTTAATTACAAATTCATTTACGTAATTTTACAATGTCTAAAATTACTATCATCACGAAGCATATTAGATGCTAAATTAACTGCATCAATTAAACGGATTGGTTAAGGAATTTGAGAATAGTTCTCATAGCTGAAAAGCTATCTTATGTCCTTAATACGCCTATCCCTGCAATGGTTGCAGACAATGCCTCTAAGGAAGACATTGCTACTTTTAGAAAGTGGCAAGATGATGCATAGTTGGCTCAATGTATCATGCTCGCATCAATGAGTAACGAGCTTCAGCGTCAGCATGAAACTATGGATGCTCCTACTATATTCCTGCACATCAAGTAGTTGATGGTGAGGAAAGTAGGACTGATAGATATCAGATATCTAAGGAGCTCTTCCGATCTAGAATGGCCAATGGCACTATAGTACAGACATAAAGTTCTTAACATAATCAATTTGATTGATCAATTAGGACAACTGGTTTTGTCATGGATGGAGAGTTGAGCCAAGATTTGATCTTGCACTCACTCCTGGACTCCTTTCACAATTGTTGTGAATTTTTATATGAACAAGCTAGATATTAGCTTTGCTGATTTGCTTAACATGTTGAAAAATGTTGAGAGTCACTTTCCAACCAAGAAAGACCATGTCTTACTGGTAGGGGCCAAAGGATCTTCTGAAAAGAAGAACGATTCAAAGAAGGTAAAAAGAAAGGCGTAAACAAAGGATAATAAGAACAAAACTGATATGGATAGCAAAGGAGTTTGCTTCCACTGCAATAAGCCCGACACCGGAAAGAAATCATGAGAAGCATCTTGCGAGAGGCTAACCAAAGAAGCTTAGTGAAGTTTCTTTATAATACGCTTTTGTTCATGATTGAAATAGATTTTCTTTAAGTCAAGGTTCTACTTGGGTATTGGATACCGACTTTGGTTATCATAAATATAGATTTATGAAGGACCAAGCGTAAGTAGAAAGCTAAACAAATATAAGTAATCCTATGTGCGGGAAATGTAGCAAAGGTTGCCATATTAGCCATAGAAACTTATAGTTTTGCAATGCCTATGGGCAAATCTATTAAGTCAATAAGTTGTTATTGTATTCCAGTTCTTGTTAAAAATATTATTTCCATTTTATTGTTGGACAATGAAATCTTTGGTATTATAATTAAGAACAATTGTTGTTCTATTTATAATAATAATGTTTTGTATAGATCGGAATATCACTTAATGGATTTTGTATACTTGACTTATGTAAAAATTATTTTGCAAATTGAACAAACTAGTATAAGAAAAGGAGATGATCATTCAAAGAGTTGAATGTGTGTATTTGCTTGAATATACATTGTGAATTATTTGAAAGGTTCAAAGAATTCGAAATGAAACAAATTGGCAAAGTATTAAGATTCTTTGATTAGATCAAGGAATAAATACTTGTGCAATAAGTTTCTAGATCATCTCAAATGGTTTTCTCATAATGGACACATCCCGACACGCAATAATTGATTGATGTATCTCGAATGAAAAATCGTACTGTGTTGGACATGGTGCGATCCATAATGATTTTACCGACATTCCAAATCCTTCCGGGATAATGTCCTAGAAATGGTCAGACATTCACGAAAAAATGGTAACCTCAAAATCCGGCCCAAGACTCCATAAAATTTATGGATAGGGAGGATTCCTAATCTTAAGTTTGTTAAGATAAAGGGTTCCAACTTATGTGAAAAGGTTTCAAAAAGGATAAGCTTGGGACAAGATTTGACAAGTGTCGATTTGTGGGACATCCTAAAGTAAGTTTAGGGTATATGTTCTATAATCTTAGTTAGCAAAAGGTGTTTGTTGCAAAATACGCTGCCTTCTAAGATAAAGATGTTTATCATTGAAGGGGCTAGTGGGAGGATTATAGATCTTGAAGAGTTTATGATCCACAAAACACTATAAGTCAAATAAGAGGAACCTCAGTAGATAGACTATTGTTGCATTCACAACCAATCATAACCGAATAGTAATCAAGATACCTAGGAGGTATGGATTCATTATGGATGATGATGATGAGGTACGATCATAGAAGATGATGATCCGTAGTTACATACGATGAGGTAAGAGTTCTAGTGTGTACAAAAGGGTCAGTTGGAGCGTCCGTGAAATTTCTAGTATTATATGTTGATATACTACTTGATAAGGAATTACATACCAATGCTACAATCAGTAAAGATAAAGTTGTCTAAACAATCCTCCATGAATGATTTAGGAAGAGTATCATTATTAGGGATGCAAATCTATATTGATAGATTTAAAAGGATGCTCAACTTAACCCAAGGAACGATATTCATTTGATGCTAAAGTCGCTTTAGCATGGAAAACTCCAAGAGATGTCTCATGTTGATGAGCTATGGAGTGTATCTCTCTTTATAGTCCCCACAGCACTCTCAAAAGAGATCGCATGAGTGACTATCATGTATGCAATGAAATATACAAGATCTAATGTTGATCGGTCATATTCTCGAGAAGATCACCGTAAGACGTTGAAAAACATCTTAAAGTGCTTAATCGGCACTAAGGATGTGATCATATTCATGGTGGGTCTTAATTAAAACTAGAGGGCTTAATGCACTCAAGTTTTCTTACGGACGCACCAAGACGACAGAAAAATCCACTTTAAGGTAAAAGGTTACCTTGAACAAAGGTGCAATAAGAATTGAAAGGTTCCAAACAAAGAAAGAGTTGTCGGGTTTAGTGATAAAGACAAAGTATATAGCTATAAATGAAGTCGCAAGTTGATTGTTTGGATTAAAAGTTCATTACGTAACTAGGAATAGTTCCTAAGTCTCATCTTGGATCTAAACATGTGTTGTGGCACTTTCATTTGATTATTAGAATCATTGAAAGATGGGAAATCACTATAGAGATAGTGGACTCTCATGAACAACATTGCATATCCATTAACTAAAGCTTATCCAACAAAAAGGATAATCATCACTTAGAGAAGAAGAGTATGAGATACCATGACGATTGGCTTTAGTGCAAGTGGGAGATTGAAAGTAGTATGCACACAAGCCAATCATGTTTTTATGATAAAGCATATACTTTGTAACAATCTTATTCATTTATTAATAAAAAGTATTAATTTATTAAAGGTTTTTAATTATCTACATGATGTCGTTTTATAATATGTGATAAACCCATAGTTTTAAGCAATGCTTTTAGAATAATGATGATGATCATTCTAATGAGATCTAAATTCTTAGAAAGCTTAAAACTAAAATAGTTCCCAATCATTGGATTACTAAATTGGGGATTAGTGAATTCTTGATAGATTGGTACATACGTTGTTTGCTCATTGGATGAGGATGATTGATCTCATGATCATTTGTGTGGAGACACTAAAGCAAGTATGTAGGTGCTTATTAGAGAATAAGTTCATCGAACGTGGGCTCGCTAAGGAATACCTAATGGAGTTTTACTTGCTTTTGTCAATAGGAATTCAGTAGTGATAGTAGTACAAGTGATCCTTGGACTTGAGATCATCATAGTATCTTGTGTATGATGAGTTATACTTTGACTTATTCCTTAAGACCCTTAGGGTATATCAAAGGGTATGCTTGGGTATAATAAGTTGTACATGGAGATAATGTATGATCAATAAAGAATCTACCACTTCTATTAAAAGAAGAGAAATGTCCTATGTGATTCGATAAATGACAACCCAAAGAGTCCTTGGCGGCGGCGTAATGAAATTAGAAAGGAGTTTCTAATTTGCATTATTTGGAGTTGTGCATTTAAGAGTCGAAATACGATATAATTAAATAAAATAAGACTTGACAAAGAATTCCATGTCTTATATTTAATTGGGACATCAGATGGTGGAAGGATTGAATTGATGCAGAATTATTTACTCAAAGGTTCTTTTATGATTAATGTTGAAATCTATATTATCCGGAAAGTCGTTGATCGCTAGGAGGCTTATCCCTATCAGAGAATAAATATTATTTATTTAAATAAATTAATTGTTTAATTTATTTATTTAAATAAGATTAGAATTGTTCTAATTGATTTATTCACAACCTGGTTTAATACTTTAGAACCTAAAGGGTCACACCATAAAAGGAAGAATAATTATTTAAGAAGTTAATGGCATAATCGTAATAATATAGTTATGTATATTTAATTTAATCTATGGTGATAGAATAAATTAAATAGCTTAATATTTAATATTTTAGAAATATTAAATATAAATTAATAAGAGGAGTCTTATTAATATTATTACAATTATTATTATTATTTTAATTTCTAAAAGAGTTTAGGAATTAATTTAATATAAGTACTCTCATTTATTCCTAATTGGATTAGGAAGGAAAATTAGTTAAAGGAGTTTAATTAATTATCCCTAATAAGATTAGGGAGCCCCTTTAATTAAAAAGGGTTTAATTAAATAATATATTATTTTAATAGGGTTACTTGATATCTTTATAAGAGGAGTCTTATATCAGATATTAAGACTACGTGATAATTCCAATGGTTGGAGAGTACGCTCTTTTTCTATAGAGATAGAAAAACTAGGGTTTAGCCAACCACCCATTTTCTTGAATCTTTATTATTCCTTGGTGGATCACCTCTAGAGGCCAAACACTTGGGTGGCTAACGTTGGTCAAAGGAAGGAACCAAACCCGGTGGATTCAAGTTGAACGCGAAAAGAATTGGAGGTGAACTTGTACCTGAGGAAGCTCGGATCTTCAAGGGTATGATTCATGTTCTTCAATTTTTCGTTTAATTAATAATTGTGCATAAAGGGTGATCCGGGTTTATGGTTTGTAAAATTTTAAAACTCTGATTTTTACACGTTTCCGCATTATTTTTGCAATTTGATTGCGTTCTTGAATATTACAAACCTAACACCTACAACACCAACCCCTATAGTGAACAAATCTAGTCCTCCTATCCAACAGTTACAATTCCCCCAGCGCCTCTAGAAATAGAAGCTCAATAAATAATTTTCTAAGTTTTTAGAAGTGTTTTAGAAGATTCATATAAATATTCCATTTGTAGAGGCATTGGAGCAAAGGCCTAGCTACGCCAAATTTATGAAGGACATCTTGTCCAAAAAGAGGAAGATGGGGGATTACGAGACAATTGCACTAACAGAGGAATGTAGTGTTAGAGTTTATGCCCTAGAGGCAAATTATTTGATATAATTGCTTAACATTTTGATATTATATTTGATTGAATAAATGAATAATTTTATTATGCTTTTATTTACTGCGTTATATAAATGTTAACATAATAAAATTCCTTAGAATAGTGATACAAATTATATAGTTTCAAGTATGTGACTTGAACATGAGATTATATAATTATAATTAGTATCATTGCTCTTAAATGTCCCTAGTCGAGTATCATTGTTGATGGGACAACAATGATGCATTGAGACTAGTATGTGGATTGACTGATGACCAAATTTCATTGGTCATAAATATATGAGATATTAAGTCAACGATAGATGCGTGTTAGAGAACGTTGTCTTCGATGTAATTCCCACCATGAGAATTCTATGTGGAGCATTATGCGAAGTGTCATTAGCGATTCTCATTGTGACAATGATGTAATGATCCTCTGACCTGAAATCACTATATTACTACATGAGAATTTATGTACTTTGATATCATCAAAGGTCACCTTTAATAGGGTGGACTATAAAGGTGATTATTGGGTACATCATGAATCGTGTGAGGAATATGAGTGATCTAGATGGAATTTAACCCTCCTATATATTAGGGGTGATATCCATAGGCCTCCTATATATTAAATGCATGACCATGCTCAAATAATGATTTGTTTCATATTGTCTACTCATTGATCAAGAAAAAATCATATTAAATTATGAAGAGTATGACATATTCCATGACTCGAGTTTAATCTACGATATTATGGTTAAAAGGATTAAATTACATTGAAACATTGGTCATAAAAAGGTTGCATCGAATTATCGATCTTATTATTACTTGGGTAGCAGTGATGCATTACTAGATGTCTCTCACTGTTTGTAATTTTATAATATGATTTTAAAATTATTGCCAACGTAATAATAACCTATAGGGTCACACACATAGAACATAATTAAAAGGGAATTAATTTAAATTGTAAAGATTTAAATATGTCAATATGATTGATATTATTTAAATTACGAATTTAATTTAATAGGATAATTTATATATACGGGTATATTAATTAAGTAAGACTTAATTAAGATATATATATATATATATATATATATAAATTAATTCGGATTTTATTTTAATTAAATTAGGTTTTTGATTAATTCTTTTTAACTGCTATATATATGATATGTAGCAGCCATATTAGGGATTATCATTAACCTAAAAACCCTAGCCTCTCTTAGAGAGAGACTAGAGAAAAAGTTTTCGAAAATCCTGTTCCTTTGGTGGCTAGTACCGCAGCTCCCTTTATTGTAGAATCGTGCGACGGTTCGCATGCATTTGTGTGGATACCGTAGAGACGTAGTACCGTGAGGAATTGCGTTAGAGATTCGAAGCGTTTCTGAAAATTCTATAATCGGTATAATATCAAAACCACTGAGTCAATTTCTATTTCGCATGGATCCTGTTTGGGTTTCAGATTGTTTTGTTCAATTTATTTTCCGTTGTGCATTGCTTCGATGTACCGAAAACCCAACATGTAGTGCCATCTTTCAGAACAAGCTTCCACCAAAACTAAAAGATCCTGGCAGTTTCACTATACCATGCACAATAGGGGACCAGTTCATAGGCAAAGCCCTGTGTGATTTAGGGGCTAGTATCAATCTGATGCCTTTGTCAATCTATAAAAAGTTATGGTTAAATGAGGCCAAACCTACTAGTGTGACCCTACAACTAGCTATCATATGTCTTACTTGCCCGAAGGGAATAGTTGAACATGTGCTTGTCAAGGTGGACAAGTTCATTTTCCCTGCAAATTTTATTGTCTTGGAATTCGAGGAAGATAGGGAGGTCCCGATTATACTAGGCAGACTATTCTTAGCAAAGGGAAGAACACAAATAGATGTGCAAAAGGGGGAATTAACCATGAGAGTTCAGGACCAGGAGGTAACATTCAGTGTGTTCATGTCCATGAAATATCCAAATGCCTCTGAAGATTGCTTCCAAATTAATGTGATTGACAACTTGAGGCGGGAAGTATTTTCTAAAAATAGCATGTCTAACTCACTTGAGGGTACACTAACAGGTGCTAGTAACATGGATGAGCCTACTCATCTTGAATGTGCTAAGTGGTTGGATGCACCCCAGAGATCAAAACAGTTCCAGTGATAGTTTGAATCTCTGAATGACCTAGAAGCTTCCACTTCCAAGGCACAACCCTCAATCATAGAACCGCATGTCCTTGATCTCAAGCCCTTGCCAAACCATTTGAGGTATGCCAATTTAAGGGAGTCATCCACCTTGTCTATTATTATTTCTGCATCTTTAGATATGGCTTAGGAAGAGAAACTACTTCAGGTGCGTAAATAGTATAAAACAACCTTGGGGTGGTCGATTGCGAATATTAAAGGGATCAGTCCATCTTTCTGTATGCATAAATTCCTACTTGAAGAGGGGTCTAAGCCTTCTATCACGCATCAACAACGACTGAACCCCATTATGAAAGAGGTAGTCCGAAAAGAGATAATCAAATTGCTGGACACGGGCATTATCTACCCCATCTCAGACATTCCCTGGGTTAGTCCCATTCAATGCATGCCAAAAAAGGGCAGCATGACAGTAGTGTCTAACGAGAATAACGAGCTTATTCCAACCATAACGGTTATTGGATGGAGGGTATAGGAAGTTGAACAAGACCACGCATAAAGATCATTTCCCTCTACCCTTTTTTTGATCAGATGCTCGACAGACTCGCTGAGCACGAATTCTATTGTCTCCTTGATAGATATTCTAGCTATAATCAAATTGATATAGCTCCCGAAGATCAGGAGAAAACTACGTTTACATACCTCTATAGGACCTTTGCCTGTAGGAAAATGTCTTTTGGGATGTGTAACGCTCATGCAACGTTCCAGCATTTCATGTTATCCATCTTCTAAGATATGGTGGAAAAGACACTCGAGGTCTTCATGGATGATTTTTCTATCTTAGGGAGATCCTTTAAAAACTGTCTACAAAATTTGACTTCCATCCTAAAAAGATGCGTAGAGACAAACCTGGTGTTGAATTAGGAAAAGTGCCACTTCATGGTAAGAGAGGGCATTATTCTGGGGCACATGGTATCTGCTTGCAGTATTGAAGTAGACAGGGCCAAAATCGATATAATCGATAATCTACCACCGCCTACATCAGTAAAAGGGGTAAGAAGTTTTCTGGGGCATGCGGGATTCTACAGACGGTTTATCCAAGACTTTTCAAAAATAACCAAGCTACTGTGTACCTTATTGGAAAAGGACATGTCTTTCCAGTTTGACGAAACCTACCTAGGAGCGTTTAAATTATTCAAGGAAAGACTCATCTCAACTCCTATAGTAGTGGCTCCTGACTCGACCTTCCCGTTTGAACTCATTTGTGATGCCCATGATTTTTCCATTGGAGCAGTGTTGGGCCAAAGGAGGGACAAAGTGTTTCACATAATTTACTATACCACTAAGACATTGACTAATGCTCAACTCAACTACACCATAACTTAGAAAGAACTGCTGGCAGTAGTTTATGACTTTGATAAGTTCTGTTCTTATCTCATCGAAACCAATGTAATCGTGTACACGGACCACTCAGCCATTAAGTACCTTATCTCAAAGAATGATGCGAAGCCTAGGCTGATTAGATGGGTCCTTCTCCTCCAAGAATTCTGTGAGAGCCCCAAATCCGGGTCCCAAATCACCACAGATCCGGTACAATCATTCTATAACTATTGCGGAAGATATAAACATAAATTATTTATACAATAAACTTTACACACTATTCCCCAAGGTCGAGTAACCTTAACTTATACACAATTCATAACCTATCTGACATATAATGTTATTATCATACTATACTATTACAATTTAAACTTCACATAATCCTAAGTTGAACTTGGCTTTGCCCTTTCCTGTATCCGACGTAATCGTCTTAATCTGCAATGTTAATCATGATATAGCAAGGGTGAGCAATAGGTTAGCCCAACAACTTTAAATTTAATTTAAAGATATATCATGATAGAAAGAATTCAACAAAAGCTGGCTACAGTTCTACAATATAATTGCGAACTAGCATGAATAAATTTTACATAACTGAACGAACATTGAACATGAACATATATATATCTGGACCGAATGGTAATGAAGGTGATCAACCTTTCATACCTGATGAATACATGCAGTATGCACAGAGTGCGATTTAATAATTCTTAGACATGGCAATCAGAAATGATTAACCAAAATTATAATTGAATAATACAACTTGAGGTCGAGTTAAGAAAAACTTGCCTGAACCGTTGATTACCGCTATACAAATTAATAAGCTTTGTCTGAAGACCTAATATTAAAAATATTTATTTCTAAGTTAGAATAATATCATCACAATATTTAAAATAACCTAAACGCTTTATCACATAATTCTATCCATCTATAGCACATATAAGACTTAACCTCAAGTCAAACTTTTACAGTCTGAGTGGAGTTCTGTACAATTCTGACATCTCGACGGTCTAGTCGGATATATATCGAGTTTAAGTTCAATTAAACTCTGTCTAATACTTAAAAATTATCTTAGATAATTATATTATCAATCAAAATATTTTTCATAAGCTCATAATATTTTTCATATAATTATTAACATTTATCAAGAATTTTCAATTGTTAAACTCAGTATTTATATGAATTAAATACCACATAATTCCTTTATCATTAATATTTATTTAATATCAAATAATAATGAAATACATGTCATAATAATATAATATATTTATAATATATCAAAGTATTTTTAATACCTTAAAATCACATTTATATGATTTTTAAACCGTTAAATTCATTATCCGATAATTGCTTTTAATATTAAAATAGTAATATTTTCATGACAAAATATCAAAAGTTATATATTATAACTTAAAATATTTTTCTAACACTTAAATCATTTTTATATGATTTTTAAAAATTAATTCTATTTTTCCATAAGTTGGTTCGGAAAAGTTTTCAAAGAATGCTTAGAGTATTCATAAAAGTTGGTCTAGCCGAATCGAATAGCTTAGACTCATATCAATAATCAACTTCAATCAAATTACGAATGTGTGTAGCCAAAACCCCGTTGGCAAATTAAAATTTTGAAAATTGTTTGAAAATGACGTCATTATGACGTACTGTATTAACAATCCGTTTGAGGATGCCGTCATCTAGTGACTTTGTCATAACACATCATACAATAGTGAAATAACGATTTTAGATCAAATACAACACTAAGTATTCCTGCATTTACAACTCTATCAACTTTTTATCATCTCTGCACCAGGTTACATGGTACATAAGCGATAAATAAAATATATTTTGAAATTTCAAATCATTATCGTCTAGCCGAAATAATTAGCATAGACTATCCTTTAAAACGTTCAAAAATCATTACAAATCTGTTTTATTACCTCAATAGGTAACGATGTGTCGGTGGCCCGAAGTCCACTCATACACAATGGTCACCTGGAGTGGAGAATAAAATTTTTATTTTCAAAGGCACATAGTGCGTATTTAACTTGATGTCAAAAATTGCGAGTCTAGCGTAGCTAGAAGATTTGGAAAACTTAAGTCTTCACTAATAATTAATTGTTTAATAATCTATCTATTCTTATTATACTTAATACACATAATCATTCCCATTTCGTCAAACCACACTCATGAGTTCATGAACTTTCACCATCATATGAGTTTAAGAACTTGTCCTAGTCAGACCTTTGGCGTCTATTCGCTGAGGGGTTCATAAACGTTTCATATAATTATGAGACACAAACATATCATAAGTATGAGTTTTAAGAACTCGTACTTAACCTTATATTCTCTACCTATACCCTATCTATCGGATACACACATGAGAAAGGAATCACCCTCTTAACATGCCTATAGCAAATAGCGCGACACAAACCTAATCTTAACTCCCTTCTCAATACAAATTTCATTTAATCCTTATTCATAATCCTTTTCTGAATTTATACCCATTCATAAACACACAACAATCCTGCTGTAAACTTTTCAATCATTCGTTTGATCCTTCTCCATACTATAACCTTATTAGATCACGGGGTGATTGATAAGTGGATTTTATATCCGTGAATCGATGTCCATTATAAGCATAATCGTTGTTAATTTCGTTGCATTCATGTTCATTCTTACTTGTTTCTTGTTATTTCATGAGGCATTTGGAGCATATTTGGGGCAAGTTTGGAAAATGGCACCAATCAACTAATCGATGTCCATACAGCCATTGTATGCCTATTTTGTTTCAGACCCGGCTTTCGGCGAAGTCAAGTTTGAGTATCCTGTCATGCTTTTGAAACTTCCTACCGAACTTGGATTGTTATGACTTTGTGTGGCATGTGGACTCTAGTTGCTGAGGGACTTCAACTAGAACTCGGTGGTAGATATATATTGCTCTAAAAATAGTGAATTAAGCATCACGGAAGGCAAAAAACTAGAGATTAATTCCAGTTTTTCATAGCAAGCGTTGGAGGAGCATTTTGAAGAGATTTTCGCGATGATTGCAGATTAAGGCTACGTGAAGGGTGTCTTACATTATTCTTCATCTTAGTTCTATATTTGTAATTGAAAGGATGTTTCCTTTAAATTATTCAGTTTTTATTTCATTTATTATGAACTAATTCTCTTTTTAGGCTTATGATGGATCCTTAAGTGAAACGATGATTTTGTAAATTTGATTTCCAGTTCAATAAGTTATTTCTCGGTTTATCTATATTAATTTGAGCGTGAATTTATGAATTTCCTGATCAACGATTCGTTGTGGACTTATATGAACTCAAGTGTTGAAATGCGAGTCTGGACTTAGTTAATATAGCATGTGTTCTTGAATTTTTCTGTTTGACATAATCTTGATGAATGTTAAGGTAGAGATACGCTTTACATCAAATGTAATAGGATAGAGAACTTAATCTTAAACCTTCTTTAATTTTAATTCACATAGAGATATAGTGAGTTAGTTGATTAAGGTGTTTAACTTGTTTCTATCTAAATTGTTGATTTAAGTTAATATGATATTAGTGCATCGAGGTGGCTAGTACTACATTCGTGTTCTTGATTAATAAACTGAGATAGTGAATTGAATTGGAATAAAGGTGTTGAAATCAGAGTGAAGCTTAAGGTGAAATCATAAGTCTAATTCTCCATTATTTGTTTGAAATTCTAGATTTTGATATTTGTGATTGTTTTGTGATAGTTTATTTATTTATTAATTTAGTTTCCATAATTTTAAATCATTGAATTGAATACTTTAATAGAATTAGGATTAATAAGAAATTGGTAAATGCAAAGTTAAATTTCTTACTAATTTGTCTCTGTGGGAACGATACTCTACTCATTACTATATTACTTGTTGACCATGTATACTTGCGTGTTGTGCGTATATAGATTTTACCCAACAAGTTTTTGGCGCCGTTGCTGGGGATAATTTAGTATAGATTTTAATATTTTTACAATATCAGTTTAATTAGTCCAGTTTTACTTAAACATTTTTATTTTTTTTTTGTTCCTCTTATTTCAGGTATTTGAAGTGGTTTATGCAAACTCGGTCCAAAAATCCAGACTTGCTGCCTCTTGAGGACGGGAAATGGCGAAGAGTTGGTTACACTCTCTACCGCCGGGATCGATAAACTTCGTGGGAAGACTTAGCTCCAAAATTCCTAGCCAAATTTTTCCCACTGGCGAAAATTGCAAAAATGAAGAATGAGATAACAATGTTTGAGCAGTAACATGGGGAGTCGCTATATGAGGCATGGGAGAGATATAAGGAGTTAATCCGAAAGTGCCCGCATCATGGATTGCCTAAGTGGTTGCAAATGAATACTTTTTATAATGGACTACATGGGAATCTCAGGACCAGTATTGATGCAGCATCGGGTGGAGCGTTCATGGCTAATAGTTATGAGGAGGCCTACAATTTGATTGAGACCATAGCGGCTAACAACTATCAGTGGCCCACAGCTAGAATGACACAGGCAAAGGCGGCTGGGGTGTTAGAAGTCGATGGGGTGACAGCAATACAAGCATAAATTTTTGCGCTGTCCAAGAAGTTGGATGCCATGACAGGGGCTCAGGTACAGCAGGTTATGGTCGTGTGTGAATTATGTATGGGTGACCATCCTACAGATCAGTGCGAAATCAATCCAGCATCCGTGCAATTCGTAGGTAGCTACAACAGGTGTCCACGGAATATGTACCAAAACACTTACAACCAGGGGAATAGCAATCACCCAAATTTCTCGTGGAGCAATAATCAGCAGCATCAAGCTCCACGACCATCTTATCCCCCAGGTTTTCAGAATCACCAACAACCGGCTCAACTTCAGGAAATAAATTCAGATTTAGAGGAGTTGTTGACAAAATACATAACTAGCAATGAGGCAACGATGAAAAATCAAGCAATGGCCATCAAGAATTTGGAAAATCAGATGCAAAAAATTGCCTCATCATTAAATAACAGGCCACTAAGGACCCTACCGAGTGATACAAAGAGAAATCCAAAGGGAAACCATGAACAGTGTCAAACAATTACGTTGAGGAGTGGAAAACATCTCGTTGGTACAGATGCAGAAAATTCAGTGATATCTGATGAAAAAGTTGATGACAGTAAAGTTGTTAAAGGAAACAAGGGTGAGGATAAGCAAAGTGAGAAAACAAAGTTAGATGACAAGCCAGTTGTATATCCTCCACCACCGTTTCAGCAGAGGCTCCAAAAATAGAAATTAGATAAGTAGTTCGCTAAGTTTTTGGAAGTGTTTAAGAAACTTCAGATTAACATCCCATTTGCAGAAGCCCTAGAGCAGATGCCGAGTTATGCGAATTTAATGAAAGGGATTCTGTTAAGGAAAAAGAAATGGGAAGACTTCGAAACAGTGGCATTAACAGAGGAGTGTAGAAAAGGTTATTACAAAGAAAAGTTGCCACCAAAGCTGAAAGACCCGGGGAGTTTCACTATTCCATGCACGATCGGGAACATGTCGTTTAATAAGTGCTTATGTGATTTGGGAGCGAGTGTGAACCTTATGCCATTGTTAGTATACACAGAATTGGGTTTGCCCGCGCCAAGGACTACAAATATTTCATTGCAGCTGGCGGATAGGTCAGTCACATATCCGAGAGGCATAAGTGAGGACATATTTGTTAAAGTGGATAAGTTTATATTCCCCGCAAACTTTATTATTCTAGATTTTGAGGAGAACAAGAACATCCTGATTATCCTAGGGAGACCTTTCTTGGCTACGGGTAGGACACTCATCGACGTACAAAAAGGTGAACTTACAATGAGGGTCCAAGATCAGGAAATAAAATTTAACGTGTTCAAGGGCATAAAATTCCCTACGGATGAGGAAGAATGTTTCAGGATGGATATAATTGAGCAGATTATCAGTGGAGACATGGGCAAGAGTCTGGTCAATGATCCATTAGAAACAACATTATTGGGGAATGAAGAGTTCGATGACCCAGAACTTGTGGAGTACTTACATATGTTAGATTCATTGCCACGAGTTAGCCGATTCAAAGCACCATTTGAACTTTTACACACAGAGGAGATAGCCACAGAAAAATTGAAACTGTCATTGGAGGAGCCACCAACTCTGGAACTTAAGCCACTCCCTAAACACCTCAGGTATGCATACTTAGGCAATTCAAATTCTTTACATGTTATTATTTCTGCTGCACTTAACGATTTACAAGAAGAAACGTTGCTGAGGGTGCTTAGGGAACATAAATCAGCCATCGGGAGGACGATCGTGGATATAAAGGGAATCAGCCCTTCGTTTTGCATGCACAAGATTCTGATGGAAGATGATGCAAAACCGACGGTGGAGCAACAACGACGACTTAACCCAATTATGAAGGAAGTGGTAAAGAAGGAAAATATGAAATTGTTGGATGCCTGTATCATCTACCCGATTTTCGACAATAAGTTGGTTAGTCTGGTTTAGTGTGTGCCAAAAAGGGGGGGAATGACCGTGGTACAAAATGAGGATAACGAGTTAATTCCGATAAGAATAGTGACAGGTTAGAGGGTGTGAATGGATTATAGGAAGTTGAATAAGGCAACCCGAAAAGATCATTTTTCGC
Organism: Panax quinquefolius; assembly: GCA_020205615.1. Lineage (NCBI taxonomy): Eukaryota > Viridiplantae > Streptophyta > Magnoliopsida > Apiales > Araliaceae > Panax > Panax quinquefolius. Next base: position 49,511,984 of record CM035169.1, on the reverse strand, counting down.
TACCCTTTATCGATCAAATGTTGGAAAGATTTGCGGGACATGAATACTACTGTTTATTGGATGGATACTCGGGATATAACCATATCATCATCGCTCCTGAGGATCAAGAGAAGACTACATTTACATGCCCTTACGGTACATTCACGTTCAGGAGAATGTCATTCAGTTTGGGTAATGCACCTGCTACCTTTCAACGGTGTATGATGGCCATCTTCTCAAACATGGTGGAGAAAAATGTGGAAGTCTTCATGGACAACTTTTCTATCTATAGAGACAATTTTGATACTTGCATAGGGAATTTGGTAATGGTGTTACAACGATGCAAAGACATGAATGTGACGCCCCCAAAATAGGTCCATTCCATCCAACCCATTCTGAGTCGCTAAATACATAGTACAGAAATAACTACAACTTTATTAATACATTTGTCGTGCAAAATACGACAACATATATACTGTGAGTTTAAATACAATTATTGTCTTCTAGACAATATAAATACCCAAATAAATCCTTATCACAATTATTTATACATTATTTTACAAAAATTGTGAGGACTACTAAATAACTCTCTCTAGAACCTTCATTCCATACCCCGACTAGTAATTGCTACATTCTCGCCTCCTGAGAAGAAAAATGGAACAACAAGGAAAAGGGTGAGCTCAACTAGCCCAGTAAAGAATATTATGACTAAGATAATATAAAACAAATTATCGTTAGTCTTCAACAGGGAAAAATCTAATAGAATACACAAGAGACAACCGGGTTTTAAATCAATCTTCGCAATGAAATAATAATTCATTAGAAGAGTTAAGTAGAGAATGCAAATTACCGCCTTCTATATATGAATTTAAAAGTTCATCGTCGATATTTTATCCTCGTAACATCACCAATATATATCCGAATCAAATATTCATCTTTGCACTACAGCCAAAGATATTCATCGATTACTTAGTCATGTTCATCTAAACACTGCTCATCTTTGCACTACGGCCAAAGATATTAATCAATCGACCATGTTCATCTCAACACTGCTCATCTTTGCACTACAGCCAAAGATATTCATCAAGAAATCATTCATCTTTTGCACTACGTGCCAAAGATATTCAAGAATATCATCATTTAGGACCGAGGATGATGAAAAATATTTTAAAGGAAACGAATCCAAAGAAACAAAAGAACAAATATTAAGGATCCGTATTTTAAACAATCCAAGTTCAAAAATACTTCATAAGTAATCGAGTGGAGTAAAATTCAAGAATGATCAAAACATGGATACAATCAAAGCTAGTATCCGTAATAGATATTTTGGACAAAAGAAGAAATTTCATTTTTCTATGAATAGTGTCATATTCGTGAATAATGTCAGATATCGTGAATAGTGCCGTATACGTGAATAAGTAACTCTCGACACCAAAAGATAGAAATTTCACAAAAATATCTTCACGCTTAAGTGAATAGTACTCATGAATAGTAACTCGTGAATAGTAACTCGACATGAAAAAATTCCAAATTTGATAAAAAGTTTCAACTAATATTTCAAAGATAATGATATTGAAGAAATAATATCATTTTCTTGATAAGATAACATCCTTACCTTGAAAGACAAAGATTTAGTTGAAACACACCGATATAAAGGCTATGACTTGAACTTGCACCATATAGCAATACTTAAAGTATACTCAAAATACTCACAAGAATACGCCGATAATATAGAGAGAAAACTTCAGCTTTATGGTGTGATTTTCAATTCTAACCTAAGCACCTATTTATAGGAAATTGCTTAGAACACCAAAGCAGAAAATTTAATATAATATTAATATTTACAAAACACATTCCTACCACTTTGAAATCTGATTTCAGCCACCAAGCACATGTTAAAGATGGCCACCAACATTTGAAAAACGTTTTTCTTAAAAAACATAATTAAAACTTCCAAAAATCAATTATTTCGGAGCTTTGGAACTTAAATAATTCATAAAAAATAGCTCTTTTATCAGAAAAATTTGAAACTTACAACTTTCCATAGGAAATTCCATTATCTACAACTTTGCAGAAGGAAGTTTTTCTAAATTCCAAACAGAAATTAACCGAAATCCACAAATCCAAGCGATTTTACATGCTATAATCAAATTTCTTCCAATAATTGTGTCCACCAACACACAAAATATGTGTTAAATATTTAATGCCACAAAAATACTCTTCATCCTCATATACTCATATATCCCACATTCATTATAAAAATATCACCGTTAATATATTATTAAAATAATATATTTAAATGAATTATTTTATCAGAAAAAGATAAAATATTAATTTTCAACAATTGTCACATTAAAAATTTTCTCCATCTATATCCACATAAAATCAATATTTTCCTCATCATATAAATCAATAATTAATTATTCACAAATAATATTACAGAATCACAGTATTGGCAACCAGGCCGTTCCCAGGAAAGAGGGGGCTTTCCAATAAGAATTTCTTCTTACTGGCGCACAATTAGGTGACCAAACCTCTCCTTAGACAGAACTTTCTAGACATTGCCAATAATGTTTTCTAATAATATTATTCAGATAATATGAATTATTGCTCCGATAATGGAAAATACTGTGTAATGACAATTTATTGAAACAACAGTAATATAAAATATCAATGCAACAATTATTGAATCAATAAAATAAAATAATCGAATAAGAATTCATCGTAATAATTATTGAGTAGTGCCTTCTTACGTAAGAATCAATAATTGGTGCAATCTTTATCGTAGTGCTACCGTTCAACAACGCGCGTATTAGTGTGTTTTAACCACCGGTATTCCAACAAGATAATCTGTAAATAACTATGTCATTATTTATAAACAACTTATATTTGTCGCTTTTCTTCATTCAATCGCTTTTCGTTATGGGGCCCACATATGGTCGCTACTGGCAAATCATTTAATATTCCCCGACAAAGAATGAATATTTTATAACAACTTGCTTATTCAAATATTTATGATTTTACCCATAACTATCCACATTAATCAAATCAACCCTTACTATTTCAAAATAATAAATAGAGGAAAATAAATTTAATTTATTAATAATTTGGGGTCTTACAATGAACCTTGTATTTAACTGGGAAAAATGTCACTTCATGGTTGAGGAGGGCATAAATTTGGGCCACAAGGTATCGACTCAAGGACTAGAAGTTGACAAGGCTAAGCTGGAAACAATCGAGAAACTGCCTCCACCAAGCTCAGTAAAGGGAATTAGAAGTTTTCTGGGACATGCTGGGTTCTACAGAAGATTCATAAAGGACTTCTCGAAAATTACAAAACCTTTATGAAGTCTTTTAGAAAAGGAATGTGTTTAATTTTGATGAGGAATGTAAGTAGGCTTTCGAGTTGCTGAAGAAGAAGTTAACTACAGCCCCCATGATCATCGCACCGGATTGGAATATGCCTTTCGAGCTGATGTGTGATGCAAGCGACTATGCTGTTGGGGCTGTTTTAGGACAATGTTGAGAGAAGGTATTTCACGCCATATATTATGAAAGCAATACACTCACGGAGACTCAAATGAGTTATACAACTACAGAAAAAGAATTGCTTGCAGTGGTGTATGCGTTTGAAAAATTGCGGGCATACTTGATCGGGACTAAGGTTATAGTCTACACGGATCATTCGGTTATTCGGTATCTAATTGCGAAAAAGATGCTAAACCACGCCTTATCCGATGGATTCTCCTTCTTCATGCATTCGGTTATTCGGTATTGTAGTGTGTGTTTAATTATTCTGAGGCCGAAGGAATAACTTTGATTCTGTGATATTGCTGGATTCAATGTCATTTAGTTAGATACATTACATATCATGATACATTACATATCATTGCATTGCATATCAAGTAGATTGTTTTATGCTCGAGGACTAGCACGGTTTAAGCTTGGGGGATTTTGATAAGTGGATTTTATATCCGCGAATCGATGTCCATTTTAAGCATAATCGTTGTTAATTTCGTTGCATTCATGTTCATTCTTACTTGTTTCTTGTTATTTCATGTATAGGGTGGTTGGTGTGGCGAATGATGCGAAAAGGAGGCATTTGGGGCAAGTTTGGAAAATGGCACCAGTCAACTTACAGTGGCCATTGTGACGCCCCTAAATACGGGTACTTGAAACTCGAACTCGGTGCTTCACGATACTATTTCTATGAACAAAATAATACTAATAATAATAACAATAATATAAATATCAAACTTAATTTACATATATCAAAGTCTAAATCCCAGGTACGCGACCTTTAAACATTCATTACATCAAAGATAATAAATATCATAGTCTTAATAAACTTTAACTATTACATAGAATATTATAAAACTCATTCGAATAGCTTTCCTTTCTCCTTGTTCTTGCCTGAACCTTCTGGTTGATCATACTTAGCTGAAAACATTTAAATTTAAAGCAAGAATGAGCATTTGATTGCCCGGCAAGTAATAACAACAATATATATTAGCTGAAAGAATTAAATGTTTTCTTTGAAAGACACTTCTACAACAAATCAATAGTTGTGAAGTAAGCTGAACCAATAATAACAACATATCACTTCTATATGAAATTTTTGAAACTACGTATTGACTATAACTGGAGATCATTCAACGTACTATGAACATTTTTTTCTATTTTCGAAAAGGTTAAATAGAAATTCATCCAGAAACCAAATCATAACTTACGGACACGGGGTGATCACCTTATACTGCTATGCCTGTGATGATCAATACTACATGCAAGAACGATATTATCGTTCACTCTATCCACCTTAGGTGCACAAAAGTTTTCCCATATTCTAATGTTCATATTTAGTGAAATCAAACAAAAAAATCTGGTTGGATTCAATAACGCTCTATTTTGTTCAATAATTTTTTTATGTCTAGATGAATAAAATAGCTTAGATGACTTTTAAGTCAACGTATACATACTTGAAATCAATAAGTATGTATCAACATATGATTAAATACAATGGTTATCCAAGTGGGGACACTTGTCTAACCCTATATACGAATTAACGAACAGAATAAATATCTGAATTATACAATAATACAATGATCGCATAATGTGAGAACTTGTATGAATACAAAGATTTGATACATAATCAATAATAATAGATTTAATAATCTGGCACAATAATAATATAATTTTGAAAATTTCTTACTCATGTCCATTGCATAAAGTAAATGCAAAATTAGGATACTTGCATGAGCTGCTGCTTAAAATAACACAACTTAGATTAATCTTTTATACATCGACCTATCAGGAATAAGATCATTCGTTCAATTAGAATAATATATCATATCTGTGATGCCCCCAAAATAGGTATACACAACACCCATTCTGAGTCGCCAAATACATGGTACAAGAAACAAACTACAACTTCAATAATACAAATGTCGTGTGAAATACGACAATATATACTGTGAGTTTAAATATAATATTGTCTTCTAGACAATATCCACACGCAAATAAATCCCCATCATAATTATTGATACATTATTTTACAAAAATGGTGAGGACTACTAAACAACTCTCTCTAGAACCTTCATTCCATACCCCGACTAGTACTCGCTACATTTTCGCCTCCCCGAGAAGAAAATGGAACAACAAGGAAAAGGGTGAGCTCAACTAGCCCAAGAAAGAATACTATGACTAAGATAATATACAACAAATTATCGTTAGTCTTCAACAGGAAAAATCGATAGAATACAATAGACAACAAGTTTCGGATCAATATTCGCATGCTGAAATAATAATTCATAGAAGAGTTACGTAGAGAATGAAATCTACTATAATCTATGAATTTAATAGTCCATCATCAATATTTTATCCTCAGAACATCAATCAATATTCATCTCAAATCAAATATTCATCTTTGCACTACAAAGCCAAAGATATTCATCAATCGGTCATGTTCATCTCAACACTGCTCATCTTTTCACTACAAAGGCAAAGATATTCTTCAGAAATCATTCATCTTTTTACTACAGTGCCAAAGATATTCAATAATATCATCATTTAAGACCGAGGATGATGAAAATATTTTAAAGAACGAATCCAAAGGAAACAAAATGACAAGGATTAAGGATTCGTACTTTGTTTTATCCATGTCCAACAATACCCCAAAAATAATCACAGTGGTGTAAAATTCAAGAATGATCAAAACATGGATACAATCAAAGCTAGTATCCAAAAATAGATATTTTAGACGAAAAGAAAAATTTTCATTTTTCGGTGAATAGTGCCGTATTCGTGAATAGTGCCGTATACGTGAATAGTGTCGTATACGTGAATAGTAACTCCGACACCAAAAGATAGAAATTCCACAAAAAAACATCTTCACGCTTCATGAATAGTACTCGTGAATAGTAACTCGTGAATAGTAACTCATGAATAGTAACTCGTGAATAGTAACTCATGAATAGTAACTCGTGAATAGTAACTCATGAATAGTAACCCCGACATAAAAAGTTCCAAATTTGATAAAAACTTCAGATCAACATTTCAGCATAATGATATTGAAGAAATAATATCATTACGAAAAAAAATAATATCCCTTACCTCAAAGAATCAAGATTTCTTGGAAGGAAAGGCTCAAGTGATCTTTGAATGAAACTTGTACCGAATAAAGAACTCTCAAAGTATCTAAATACTCACAAAATACGCTCAATAATATAGAGAGAGAAAGAGAGAAAACTTTGTTTCGTGTGATTTTCAATTCTAACTTAGCCCTCTATTTATAGAAAATGTTAGCCCTACCAAGGCGACTTGACCACTACCGATGGCTTTACACGCTACTATTGCCACCCACCACATTTGAAATAAAATTCAGCACATTTCTTCACCAACCACAAGTGGGGCCCACTCAATTCTAGAATTTTCCACCAAAATCAATTATAAACCTAATTTTTGAATCCACACCTCTTAAAATTCACAACAAATCATTCGTGCATTTTTTTAACGGCTTCAAAATTTGTGGACATATACTCAACTTATGTATGTATAACATACCCAAAAATTACCACAATCCAACTATTTGATTAAAAATTATAACCCCCGCAATATATCTCAAAACCCCGATTTGATTTTTTAACACCTCCAATCCGATAAAATACTTGATAAAACACCTCAACATTAATTCCTTCATTAATAACCACATAAATAAATCCATCATTTATATTCATATAAAATAAATATTTCCTTATCATATGAATCAATAATTAATTATTCACAAATAATATTACTGTAATCACATTTATGACAACCAGTCGCTCCTCAGTGAAAGAGGGGCTTTCAATAAGGATCTTTCCTTCTTCGGCGCAAATTAGGTGACCAAACCTCTCCTGTATGTAACCTTCTAGACATTGCCAATAATGTTATCTAATAATATTATTCAAATAATATGAATTATTGATCCGATAATGGGAAATCAGGCGATGACAATTATTGAACAACAATAATATAAAATATCAACGCAAAGAATTATTGAATCAATAAAATAAAATATTGAACAAAGAATTACCGTGAAAATTATTGAGTAGTGCCATCTTACGTAAGAATCAATAATTCAACAATTCTCTGCAATACCGCAAAGCATCTTCAGCAACCACGCCAGACATCAGATTTTAAACCAATCGGGTATTCCAACAATGATAATCTGTGAATAACTACGCCGTTATTTATAACCACCCAAACTTTGTCGTTTTCCTCATCCAATCGATTTTAGTTATGGGCTCCACACATGGTCATACCTTGGTTATACGAATATTCCCCGACAAAGCATTTAATATTCCACGACCAAACGAATATTCCCACAAAGCATTTAATATTCCACGACCAAACGAATATTCCCCAACAAAATGAATATTTTATAACCACTTGCTTATTTTGAAATATTTGCATATTTAACCCTTAACTATCCACATTAATCAAATCAACCCTTACTATTTCAAAATAATAAATAAAGGAAATTCCTTTTTATTTAAAAAAATTTCTGGGTCTTACAACCTCCCTCCTTATGAAATTTCGTCCTCGAAATTGACGTGACGATTCCTCGTGTTTCAAAAGGTGAGGATACCTCGCTTTCATTTCCGCTTTCCAATTCCTGTGTCATTTCCTCTATAGCATGATTACTCCACAAAACTTTAACTTGTGGTATGACCTTTCATGGCGTAGGGCATGCTCCTTCCTATCCAAGATCTTGACAGTACCTCCTCATAATGCTAAGTCTTGGCTATCTCATCCGGCTTCTAACTCTATAACGTGGTTCGGGTCTTTCACATATTTACTGAAGTACAGATATGTGAAACACATTATGAACACGAGACATACTCGGAGGTAATGCAAGTCTATAGGCTACATTTTCTACTCGGTAAAGAATTTGAAATGGACCAATAAATCATGGATTTGAGCTTTCCTCTCTTCCCAAATCTTGTAACTCCCTTCCATGGAGCAACTCGCAACAATATATGATCCCCTACATTAAATTCCACATCCTTTCGATGAAGATCCGCATAACTCTTTTGTCGATCTTGTGCCGTTTGTATACGTTGTCGAATCATTAGTCATACGTACTAACTCGGGTCCCAACAATGTTGCTTCACCCACCTCATCCCAACATATTGGAGAACGACATTTTTGTCCATATAATGCTTCGAATGGAACCATGCCTATATTTGTTCAATAACTATTGTTGTATGAGAATTCCACCAATGGCAAGTACTTATCCAAACTTCCTTTGAAATCTAGGACACAGAGTTTTAATATATCTTCAAGAGTTTGAGTAGTCCTTTCTGATTGCCCATCCGTTTGAGGATGGTATGCCAAACTCAAATCAGAAATTGCGTGCCCATAGCTTTCTACAAACTAACCCAAAATCATGAAGTGAATCTTGGGTCACGATCTAAAACTATGGATACTGGCATGCCATGCAACCTCACAATCTCATTTACGTACGTACTAGCAAGACGTTCAAGTGAATAAGTCTCCGTGACGGCAAGAAATTAGCGTACTTGGTTAATCTATCAACAATAACCCAAATAGCATTGATGCCTTGAGAAACCGTAGGAAGACCCGTAACGAAATCTATGGTAATGTGTTCCCACTTCCATTCCTAATCTCAAGTGGTTGCAACGGACCCTTAGGTACTAGATGCTCCGCTTTTACACGCTGGCAAGTTAAACACATCGAGATAAACTTTGCAATCTCTCTCTTCATATTGTTCCACCGTAATGTATGTCAAAGATCACGATACATTTTAGTACTTCCGGATGGATTGCAAATGGCGTATTGTGCCTCCATCATAATCTTGTACTTCAAATCGAGTCGTTAGGAACACAAAGTCTAGAGTGGACTCAAGTATTCCTTCTTCATCAATTCTCGCTTAGGAATAGCTCCTTCTTGTACTTTCTTCTTCATACGCATCAACTCCTGCCTTCGGTGGCTTGAGCAGACTTTAACTAAAGTCGATTATACTCAGATATCATCACGTGGGTACCTAGAGTTTTCATCTCCATCTCTATTATTTGTAAATTATACGAAATTAGTCTTTGACAATATCGTATTTCAGTGCTTCATATACGATCTTCTACTCAACACGTCACCACTGCGTTCGCTTTTCCGAGATGGCATGGTCGAACATGTGCTAAAATGAGTCTCCTCTTGAGTTCTTCGAAGCTCTTCCCACATTCCTTGCTCCATTCGAATTTTGTATCTCTACGAGTCACCAAGATAATGGAATAGCGATTCGAGAATATCCTTCAACGAATCTCCGATAATAACAAACTAAGCCTAGAAAGCTACGTATTTCGATTCTCGACTTAGGTTGCTCTCAATCGTGACTCATATCCCAATCTTGGATAGCACGTCACAATGACACCTATCGCTTTACTATCGCATCTAATATGACGTCCCTACAGAGAGTTCGCTTCGTGAATTCCACAAAGGAAGTCACAAGATAAAGGCTCGGTACCAAATTTATAGTTGAATTTTTAACTCCTCGAAGTTCAATAGAGCCATTCGATATGAGATTTTAGAAATGAGTTTTGTACCGGGTTCAAAGTCGATACAAAATTTAATATCGAAGCTTTGGGAGTAAGCCAAGAAATTCTTCAGAAATACAAAGAGGAAAAATCAATAACAACAGAATATTATTCAAATCGACGTGTCTTTATTCAAATCCATAACATGGACTAAGAAAACTTGACATCCGTAATAAACGAATGACTTCATGGCTTGATATGAAAATGTTTGATTACAATGGTTTGATTGCTTGAATTGAATAACGAGTTGCTTAGGAATATGAAAACTAACAACCTTACAAAAGCAATCAATTTGGCATGATGAGTAGTTAACCTTAAAATCACATCAAAAGAAAATATCTCTATAGAAATAAGGTTAACGTGTAATGTGATAGTGCCAACTGAATCAAACAAGATTTCTAAACAACAGATGTAATGAAAGTTTCTCCTAACTGGATTCTCCATAAATAGGTCAAAGTCTAATTTCTCCGTAGTCAAGTTCAAACGTTGAGCGCAAGCAAGAGAGATAAAAGAATGGGTAGAACCCAGATTCTAGTAAGGTATAAACTTAAGCAAGAATTTATAATTAACTAACCCGTGCTAACTTCGTTCGGGTTCCTCGCATTTTTGACCACCATCACGACAAACGCCTTTCCAAGAACCGTTGACTTTGACTTTTCTTGGACATCCTTTTTGAGTCACCATTCACGCTGGATCGGTTTCGATATCGTATAATCTCGAGCGATATGTCCTTCTTTTCCACAATTATAGCATACCTTGGAAGGCTTTGAACAGTTTGACCTTATATGTCCCTCCTCTCCACATCTCAGTAGCATCTAACCGGGCGATCGTTCTCTTCCCCTAGAATTTGTTGATGGTGCCGATGTTCACGCCGACGCCTTCCCGTCATCGTTAAATCTTCTCTTTTTAGATTGGACATCTCTTTCCATAATATCAACGCTATCGTGCGACTTTTTACCCATGCATCACTCATTCTCACTGCTCGCTTATTTCTTCTTTCACTTTCGATTCCACTTTATCATCTTATACTCGCCAAAGAGTGCTTCATTCAAGCATCACGTATCGGGTAACACAAGCTTGAATCGTTGCATCCTTTTGCTCCACGATTTGCCTGCAATTCTTTAGCCCGCTTCTTCTAACTCATGAATACGATTTTGCAATTCTATATTTCGATCATAAAATACCTCTAATAAACTCTCTTGTGTACCTCTTCTTCCTCTTCTTCCTCACTCTCACCGTTACCTCTGGGATTATCTCAAAAACTATCAATTCTTCACTCACCACATGGATATCTCTAATTCCTTCTTCTTTGACATCACATTATCCTCGTTGGCGATTAGAGGTGTCTCCACGATCTCATTCACTCCATTGTTAACGCTCTCGCCAGACCATTCTAAAAAACTATCATAAAACAAGGGTTAATTAAATAAATTAACAAATCACATAATACCCTATAATACGACCAACCAACAAATAAGCTTAGGTAGGACACACTAGCGAAGGATTTACTCGTCTCTCCCTCCTAGTTTTATTCCCCGATCTCCGCCAGAGATCATATCCCTAAGCTCGATACCAACCGTGGCGCCCCAAAATAGGTATACACAACACCCATTCTGAGTCGCCAAATACATGGTACAAGAAACAAACTACAACTTCAATAATACAAATGTCGTGTGAAATACGACAATATATCTGTGAGTTTAAATATAATATTGTCTTCTAGATAATATCCACACGCAAATAAATCCCCATCATAATTATTGATACATTATTTTACAAAATGGTGAGGACTACTAAACAACTCTCTCTAGAACCTTCATTCCATACCCCGACTAGTACTTCGCTACATTTTCTCCTCCCGAGAAGAAAATGGAACAACAAGGAAAAGGGTGAGCTCAACTAGCCCAAGAAGAATACTATGACTAAGATAATATACAACAAATTATCGTTAGTCTTCAACAGGAAAAAATCGATAGAATACAATAGACAACAAGTTTCGGATCAATATTCGCAATGAAATAATAATTCATGTAAGAGTTACGTAGAGAATGAAATCTACTATAATCTATGAATTTAACGGTCCATCATCAATATTTTATCCTCGTAACATCAATCAATATTCATCTCAAATCAAATATTCATCTTTGCACTACAGCCAAAGATATTCATCAATCGGCCATGTTCATCTCAACACTGCTCATCTTTGCACTACTGAAGCCAAAGATATTCTTCAAATCATTCATCTTTGCACTACAGGCCAAAGATATTCAATAATATCATCATTTAAGACTGAGGATGATGAAAAATATTTTTAAAGAACGAATCCAGTGAAACAAAATGACAAGGATTAAGGATTCGTACTTTGTTTTATCCATGTCCAACAATACCCCAAAAATAATCACAGTGGTGTAAAATTCAAGAATGATCAAAACATGGATACAATCAAAGCTAGTATCCAAAATAGATATTTTGGACGAAAAGAAAAATTTTCATTTTTCTATTGAATAAAGTCCGTATTCGTGAATAGTCAGATATCGTGAATAATTAATCGATATCGTGAATAGTAACTCCGACACCAAAAGATAGAAATTCCACAAAAACATCTTCACGCTTCATGAATAGTACTCGTGAATAGTAACTCGTGAATAGTAACTCATGAATAGTAACTCATGAATAGTAACTCATGAATAGTAACTCGTGAATAGTAACTCATGAATAGTAACCCCGACATGAAAAAGTTCCAAATTTGATAAAAACTTCAGATCAACATTTCAGCATAATGATATTGAAGAAATAATATCATTACAAAAAAAATAATATCCCTTACCTCAAAGAATCAAGATTTCTAAGGAAAGGTCGGAGTGATCTTTGAATGAAACTTGTCTTTGAAATGACTCTCTCAAAGTATCTAAATACTCACAAAATACGCTCAATAATATAGAGAGAGAAAGAGAGAATACTTTGTTTCTGGTGTGATTTTCAATTCTAACTTAGCCCTCTATTTATAGGAAAATGTTAGCCACCAAAGCGCATTTTGACTGCTACCGATGGCTTTACCTCGCTACTATTACCACCCACCACATTTGAAATAAAATTCAGCACATTTCTTCACCAACCACAAGTGGGGCCCACTCAATTCTAGAATTTTCCACCAAAATTAATTATAAACCTAATTTTTGAATCCGACACCTCTTAAAATTCACAACAAATCATTCGTGCATTTTTAACGGTTCAAAATTTGTGGACATATACTCAACTTATGTATGTATAACATACCCAAAAATTACCACAATCCAACGGTCGGATTAAAATTATAACCCCCGCAATATATCTCAAAACCCCTGATTTGATTTTTAACACCTCCAATCTGATAAAATACTGATAAAACACCTCAACATTAATTCCTTCATTAATAACCACATAAATAAATCCATCATTTATATTCATATAAAATAAATATTTCCTTATCATATGAATCAATAATTAATTATTCACAAATAATATTACGTAATCACATTTATGATGACCAGTCGCTCCTCAGAAAGAGGGGCTTTCCAATAAGGATCTCTCCTTCTCGGCGCCGAATTAGGTGACCAAACCTCTCCTTAGACGTAACTTTCTAGACATTGCCAATAATGTTATCTAATAATATTATTCAAATAATATGAATTATTGATCCGATAATGGGAAATATCAAGTGCGTTGACAATTATTGAACAACAATAATATAAAATATCAACGCAAAGAATTATTGAATCAATAAAATAAAATATTGAATAAAGAATTCTGTGAAAATTATTGAGTAGTGCCATCTTACGTAGAGAATCAATAATTCAACAATTACGTGCAATCTGGTGCTTCTTTGTCGCAACCCACGTATTCATCGTATTTTAACCAACGGGTATTCCAACAGTCTTAATCAGTGAATAACTACGCCATTATTTATAACCACCCAAACTTTGTCGCTTTCCTCATCCAATCGCTTTCACATTATGGGGCCCACACATGGTCACTACTGTGGTTATATTTAATATTCTCGAAAGCGATCTTAATATTCCACGACCAAACGAATATTCCCGACAAATTCTTTAATATTCCACGACCAAACGAATATTCCCCAAAAAAATGAATATTTTATAACCACTTGCTTATTTTGAAATATTTATGTATTTAACCCTTAACTATCCACATTAATCAAATCAACCCTTACTATTTCAAAATAATAAATAAAGGAAATTCCTTTTATTTAAAAAATTTCGGGTCTTACAATATCACATAAATCGCTAATTGCGATTCAACCACATAACCTAATCACGTTGTCACATATGTTTAACAATTATTGATTCACTAACAAACACATATCTAGTTAATTTATCTAAGTCTAGATCAATTTCTGAAATATTTCAGTGTACCGACGACTTTATCAGGTAAATATCGAGTCTAAGACTCTCATGTAGTTCAATATTCGTTTAGATATTTTAAATATCAGTCATATTATTTTTCATAGCCTTATAATAATTTTTAAATAATTATTATAATTTATCATGAATTTTTAAACATCGAAATCATTATTAAATGATTTAAATATTAACTAATTCTATTATTATTAATATTTAATTAATATTAAACTATTAATGAAACTATTGCCAAAATATTAAAGTTATTTATAATAACTCAAAATATTTTCAAAGTATTAATATTACCCTTAAATGAATTTTAAAACATTTAAAATTATTTTTAAATAATTATCATTAATATTAGAATATTAATTTATTATTTATCAAAATATAAAAATCATTAGTTATAAGTTAAAATATTTTTAATTCATTTATTTCCTTTTAAATGATTTTTAATTCAATAAAACCATTTTTAAACTATTTATTTAATATAATTATTAAATAAACTTAATATCATTAATATTAAATTATTAATTAAATTTACCTTTAAATATAAAAGTTATATTTTATAACTTCAAATATTTTTAAACTATTTATTTTTATTTAAAATGATTTTTATAATATAAAATCATTTTTAATTAATTTATTTAATATAATTACTAAATAAATCTAATATCATTAATATTTAATAATTAATGAAACTTATCTTGAAATATTAAAAGTTATGTTTTATAACTTAAAATATTATTTAATACCTTATTATTATTTAAAATGATTTTTAATACAATAAAATCAATTTTAATTAATTTATTTAATGCATTTATTAAATAATTTAAATACGAGTAATATACAAATAAATATTAATATTTATGAAAAATATGTCAAATTATTAAAAGTTAATTTTATAACTTAAAATAATTTTTAAAACTATTTTGTAATTTTCTTAATTTATTTACTATTTTAAATGATTTTTAGAAATTAAAATAATTAATTTTGATATATCCATCAAAAGCCTTTGGCGGCAGCTTAGTCATCGCTTTAGTGTGTTCTTGAGACTCAAGAACATTCATGTACGATGATCGTGTTGTATACTTTGACCAAGCTTAATTCCCCATCTGTAATGTTTCTAGACTAGCTGTTGATCAGAGGTTATAGTACTCATGTAGTACTACAAGATCTAACAACAAACGTGGTCATAACATACATCATCTACAAGATCTAAGCTCAAGAACAAGTTGTCAGAGCTGTTCTTGACGTTTCTGGGCTGCCCAAAAGATAAAGTCGTGGCCAGTCAACGATTTGAATGGCCCTCTATCAAGAAATTTGTTCAAGGTAATAGTTTTCTGCTCGTCGGGCTGTCTAGACAAACTATCAGAGAACATGTTTCAATCCATGGTCAAGTCTAAAAATAAATAATCAAAACGATCTGAGGCTCAAAAAATCGTGTCAGAGTCTGTTATTCATTTATGGGGTTTTCCAGAATGAAGAACAGAACGAGTATGCTAATTTGGATCCTTATATCTCGCGTTGTGAGTTTGCTCTATGTGATCTATTGATTCCAGGTTGTAGCTAACATGTAATACTACATATCTATTACATAAAATCAATAAAATAACAACACCATAAGAAGATCTAGTCTGGTCAAAGTCTGTCAGAGACAACGTTCATCTGTTTTCTGGGTTACCCAGAAACAGAAAACGTGATCATTTTACCTACTTTGAGCAGACACTATTTTCACTCAGTTTGATGATTAGGAGATTATAAGGCATACATATGAAGTCCATATAACATACTATAACTTAGCTGCAACAAAAATAACAGATCATTAAACCACTGACAGATCCGAGCCCATGAAGTTCTTGTCAGAGCCTTTTGGGAACGATCTGGGTTTTCCAGATTTGGAAAGTCATGCTTTCGGTCAACTAGGTTTGACCAGCTATAACT
Organism: Panax quinquefolius; assembly: GCA_020205615.1. NCBI lineage: Eukaryota > Viridiplantae > Streptophyta > Magnoliopsida > Apiales > Araliaceae > Panax > Panax quinquefolius. The sequence goes on along the minus strand of CM035169.1, from coordinate 49,495,576 downwards.
TTTAACCTGTTCATGATCTGGGCTAGATTCCAGTTTCAGATCAAAGATCTCATAGCACACTATATGTTCAATCATTAAAAACACTAAAATCATTAACAGCCAGAGATATACCAGACCTGACATTGGATTGTCAGTCACAAAAATAAAGTTTTCCAGATTTTTAAAAACTTCAAATCCGAGCCTCTAGATGTTATGGATCTAACATCGAGCAACTCAGATCATCATTATATACTACATATTACATGTTTAACACAAAAAAACTAACATCAAACACTTTGATCAAGATCAGATTTCTTCTAGGGTTCTTACCTCTTTATAAAAAAAATTCTGATTTCTATGCTTCTGATTTGTTATGTGAGTTGGTGGGGCTGATTTTGTGACTGATCTAGCAAGGCAAATTCGTGGGTTTAAGAGAGAGAGAGAGTCTTGGATGAGTAAAGAGCACAAATGATGTAAAATATGAGACATTCTCTTCTTGATCTAGCAAATGAATTGATGCAATGAACTTGTATGCTAGTAGCTAATCATGTGCTGGTGATGTAGCTCATAGCTAGGTCTAGGGGGTGGCTGGCCAGATTTTGCGAAGATTTGGCTAGCAATAATTCAACAAATAAGACAAAAGGGTAAAATTGTAATTTTATTTTAATCTCAAGGGTATTCTTGTCCAAGGTGCTTGAATCTAGGATTTATTCACTAGATTTTACATCTTAAAGTTTCCCAAATACTTACTAGGGTTTGGACAATTAAAAATTAAAGTGTAATAAAATTTTAATTTTAAACACACTAATTAATTAGGGTTTTTAATAGAAATTAGGGTTTTAATAGAAAATTAGGGTTTAAATAATTAGGGTTCCTTAATTATCATTAGGGTTCCCAAATTAACAATTCAATTTACTAAAATAATAATTAGTGTTTCTAATTTTAGCAATTAGGGTTCCTAATTAGCAAATTAGGGTTTCTAATTTTTAATTAGGGTTTTCAAATATTAATTAGGGTTTTTTCTAATTAACATTAAATCTAATAATACACAATAAAATTCATATAACACAATTACTACTCTGTCTTAAACTCATAACTGAGTTTGACAATTAGAGTTTAATAACATGATATAAGGGTTATGACATAATTTATCATAATTGACCAACCATTATCAGTCTCCACATTTGCAGTACATATTTATAGCACTGAAAAATTAAAATATAATTAATATTATATTATTATTCTCATCCATTTATCAATACCCAATTTTAGGGTTTGGATTGCATATCTGGTTTATTTTTAATATGCAACATTCATAATTATGTTAAAATAATTAACTTAATAATCAACTAAAATTCATATAATAAAATAGTAATTATAATAATTCCAATAATCATTTCATATATTATTTAAATAATATAAAAATCATATTTTCATAGAAAATAAATAATAAAGACATTTCTACTATAAAATTAATTATTATAAGTATATATGTTATAATGATCAATAATTATAAAATAAAATTATTTGAAATTATTCATGTAATAAATAAATTTTATTTATCACATATTTAAATACACATTACTTGGCACATATTCCCATCTTCAAATAAAAAAAATTTATATGCAAAATTTCTTATTTATTTACATAGAAAATATCGAGTTATTACATTCACCCTCCCTTATAAGGATTCCGTCCCCGGAATCACCGTTTTAAAAACTCATACGTAAATATAGGTGTACGTAACATACACAATCATTGCAAGTAGATCTCAGTCATAATTGATCGAACAAATCTTTAACTATTCATACAAAGCTTGTCTATCTGATTAAACGGAAATTTGATTTCTAAAAGAACTCAAATTCCTCCTTCAAAATTTATTTATAAAATAATTTGTTATATAAAGGAAAATCAAATATTTACACGAAAATAAAAGTTATTCGAATAATACCTGGAGTTCCATTCTCAGCTGCCACAGTATCCTGCACCGTCATATTGAAGACTCGTGCGGTTGGTTTGTTGGTTGAAGTCGGTCCTATGATTGCCATAGTCCCGCTTCCTTTTTCCGTGGTTACACTCCCTGCCTCCATTTTCCTCTTTGGACAATCACTCACCTTATGTTCCATCGACCCACACAGAAAACACCCACTATTCATCCTTGATTAATGAACATGTAAAAATGCTAGAAGTATGATGAGATGGTAAAATAGATGTTTAACATGTAAATAACATAATTGCATGTGGATTGAATTATTGAATACATAATTAGCTTGTTATTTATGAAGTGTGAATTATGTGACAAAGTGGTAATTTGACTAAGTATAGTCAATATTCGAATTAGGGAAAAAAATGAGTTTATGATGATTTGTTAAGTTATAATTAACTGGTATTGTGAATGTGAATGGTATGTAGGATTAAATTCAAAGAACTTGCTTAGTTAAAGTGTAATCTACGCACGAGGCAAGTTTCCTAACCCTACTTGTCACTATTTTTCAAGTTTATTATTTACCTCGAGTAAATTATCATTACTATTATTCAAGTTCAAATGTTATATTAAAGATTGATTATCTTTTCAAAGCATGATTCAGTTATACAATAATTGTCCTATTGTATACTTCTTGAGATTATTATTCAAATCGAATATCATTATTGTTGAACCTTATTAGACTAGTGAACTTTATTGATTCAACTATTCCTTAGTTGATGAACATTCTGAATTTCAGAACCCTTATTGAATTATCCAAACCAAACTTCCTTTGCTGCGGACTTGAATGTCAAACTGAGATGAACACCCCTAAAAAGGGATTTACTTATGCATTAGCGTTAAGATATTGTGCACAGTATGGTACTAAGGGCTGATCCCCCTAAGTACGAGTAGAAAGGTCCATAGTCTTATGACTGTTAAAGGTTTCAAGTATAACCCTTGTTAACCTAGGACATAGTTCAAGGTCTTATGACCCTCAGAAATCTTTTGATTATTGTTATTCATTCTTGATTCAAAAGTTGAGCTTTTATTTCAGAAGTTATTATTTCTCTCGCATGTTATTATTCATTGTTATATTGTTATACTTGTGGGCAATCGTGCTCACTCTTGCGTAATAATAACATTGCAGTTAAGAACGAAAGGGCAGACAAACCTTCCACTAGTAAAGGCAAAGGCAAGCTTAGCAAGTAATGAAGACTGATTATTTATGTGATGTAATTAGAATTGATGTTATTTAAGACTTATTGTTTATATTTCTGCACAGATGTTTAAGGTTAGTTTAACCTGGGATTGTATTATTATTCGGATGTTGTAACCCTTAAGGGGAAGATTTTATTTCTATCTATTGCATGGTTTGCATTTATTATGGGTAGATAGATAGATGATATTTGTACAGTGAACACCAAATCCCGTGGAATTGAAGTACCCAGATTTAGGGGTGTCATAAGTTAGTATCAAAGTTGTAGGTTATGAACCTTAGGTGGGGTAACAACCTTAAGTAGTAGCCTTATAGGAAGAACATAGTGATGGAAAACTCTTATCGTCTTCTAAGAAGTGAATTTCTATAATTCATTGAAGATAATAAAAGACTTTATGTGCTTATGTGTTAAATTATGTGCTCACTAGTACGTCTTAGTAACTAAAACTCAAAATTTTGTTGTCAGGATGTCTGACGTTGGAGGAACTAGTCGAGCAGGGAAGGAGGAACCCCGATTACCTACAGTACTACAGAGGAAGAGCCTAGGGACATTCATGTCGTTAGGGAACAGTTGGTACAGAGGGAGTCATCACCATTGATCACCGTGGTTGGTCAGGAGCATGAACCTGAGACAGATCCTGAGGAGGAATTTGACAAAAAAGAGGAAGAGGAGGAGTTTCCACAGCATTCCATCTATCCTGAGATGTACGACACATTATACGAATGTAACATGGAGTTACGAGATGAGGTGCAGGATCTGACTAAGTGAACTATTATTCAGTAGATTACTCTCGAGCAGAAGGAGAGAGAGATTTCGACTCTTCACTCACGACTAGGAAATGTAGAATGGGATTTGGTGCATGAGAAAGGTCAAACCGAAGATAAGACCGCAGAGATAAAAAATTTGAAGAAGGATTTGAAAGAGAGTTCAGAGAGGCTTGCCATAGCAGAGGAAGGCTGGGTAAGAGAGTCACGTCGTGTTGATCTTGCAGAAGAGGATGGTCGTGCAAAGAAAGCAAAGCTTGGAGAGACATTCTCTACACTTAATCATGCAATGGATGAGGCCCAGGATCGAGTTTTGAGGTACCCCATCCCGTTCGAAGGACTTCCATCATACATGCTGGATCGCAGGACGATGTCTCGTGTCATGGAAGAGGAGCATGGCAAGGCTATTCAGCACCTTGACAGACAGTGATATAATCTATTTAATTATGTGAAAGACTTAGTTAGTTTTTATATGTAAATTCTGATATGTTTATAAACGAAGGAATATTTTAATATTTAAATCTTGTGGATTCTTTATCTCAGGATGGTGGATGTAAATAGTAGTTATGCTATCGTTTGATGTAAAACTTTTAGTTTGAATTAAATATATTAAGTTGTTTGAGAGGATGTGTTAAATGATTATATTAAATTGTTGAGTTAAGTCTTAACTATTTAGAGAATTTAATAGAGATTTAATAAGCATATATTATTCTTAACAGAAATATGCTGCCTAAAAGAAGACAACAACGTCAACCAGCTCAGGAAGAGTCAACAAATAACAACAATAATGCCAATGCTAATCCCGCATGCGATGAGTTGGTTAACTTCTCGATCGGAGTCATGGCGCCCCCAAATTCAAACACTCGTATCTCGAATTTGGTTCGCCACGTGCTAATTCTAACATCACACTAAAATCATTAACAACGAAAATAATAGAATAATTTACATTGATATAATATAAATATTCGCGTCCCAAGGTTTCGTAACCATTACTACAACAATCCAGTGATTAAACTTAAACATAATTAATCATCCTTAATACATCATAATACGCATAGAAATAATAATACTAATACTCTTAAAGAACTAAGCTACTCCGTAGCCTTGCCCTTCCCCTTGTCCTTTCCCGAGGTACCGCCTTGCTCTGCCTTAACCGTAATGTTTTTAGGGAAACAAGAATGAGCAACAAGTTTGCCCAGCAAGTAATATAGCAAAGAGAATTAACAGTTATAGCATTTGAATCTTTAAGGGTATAACAGTAAATGGTAGTTCAAGGATATCAAGAAATATCAAAAGTATTTGATAAATGTCACTAAAGATTGAAGGATATCAATAATATTTCAAGGTTTAATTATTTCGTGGTTCAATAAGAATTAACACTGAGCAGTAATTAAAGACTATGAACTCTTACTAGAATCAATAGTATTACAATGCAATCCAAGATAGACGAGTAGAATAGGTGATCAGCCTAAGGTACCCAACGTTATGCATAACATTTAATCATACTTGTGTGCGCATGTCGGTTTCCCGACAATATTGAATTTTCCCTTTTTAAGAGGGTTGTTCATCTCAGTAGATTTCAAGAGTCCGCACCAAGTCAATTGGTTTGGATAGATTTCTAACATATGATAACAGTCTAACCGAATCAAAGGTTTAGATAACTTTTATAATGTATTTTAAGAATAATAAGTCTAATGCTTGCAATAATGTCAAAGTAATTGATTTTTGTATAGTAATAGTCATTTGCTCAATATAAATATATCAATAATTCGGATTCATACAATATACAATGTAGGAATTTAGATAACTTGTATTCGATATGTGAATCAATGGAAGTTAGAGAACTCGCACAAAATCCAAAGTTGTGAGAGATAGGAGACTTGCCTTTAGTGTTGATTACCACTTAAAAAGTAATACCACTTCAATGAACTACATTATCCTATATATGTATGTATATGTATTCATTAGTCATATATACTTGATATGCATTTTCACATACTCACATACCTAAATTCATGTAGGCTACACACATTCAAACTTATAGATGCGTAACTCACATTGATCTTACCTTTAAAGTCTTTTATACCATATGTGCATCCTTTGTATTTTCAAAATATCTCTTACTCTACATATTTTAAAGTTGATTCACATATTAAAGAACCTTTAAGCTAGTTTTGACCCTTTATTAAAGTTATTCATATATTTCCATCTTTCAAGGTTAAAAGAGTTCATTACATAATTCAACTAGCCATAGTATTCATTATACTACATAATATTGTCAAACAACTTCTTTCTACACATGCTTGTTAAATTTATCACAATGTTTAACTAGATGCGTGAACATGTCGAATATCTCTAGAGGTATATGCATCCTATTCTAATTGTTCCTAAGTTCACAATATAATTCATAGAGTTTGACATCTCAATTGGTTTTCAATTACTAAGATGTCATGACTATCAATCTATACATGCAAGGTACATTGAGTCCACACCTCATATGTATTTATCAAACCAATTAAGCTATAAACATATGCTCACAAGGCTAGATTCAAAAAGGCGTAAGGTTTTATAAACATGTTTTTCGTCTTTTAACTTTTCTTTAAAAAGGTTATGATTCAATTCCAAATCTACTAAACACCTTGTAAAATACATTGATATATGTTTAGGGAGTATGTATGTTCTTGAAATGAAGTGGAGTGTAAGACTTCTTGCATCAAATAAGCAAACCAAACTCATTTCCTATTACAACCCCTCGCTTCAAAGGCGGGCATTTGCCCTTTCAGACCCCACGGGCAAAGCGGCGAGTCCCTGCTAAAACACGGCAGTGTCCCCTGCTCACCTACGTTCGGATTTTTGAGAAATTTTCGATCCAATTCTCATCTAAGCAATAATTTAATCATGTATAATTGTTATAAACTTGCTACATAACCTTCCTAGCATGCTTCTAACATTCCCACACATACAAACAATAAATTTCAAAGATCAATTCAAGGTTTTTGGCCATTTTTCCAAAGTTTAACACACATAGCAATTTTCTTCCATACGAATTTGTTACTAGATCATTTTACTTCGTTTAACTTTCATTGGATTCGTTTTTGATCACATTAACAATATCTAGCATCAATTGATACATTCTAGCAAGTTTCAACTATAAACATTTCAACTCAACAAGTGTTTTTCTAAGAACTTTGAAAGGCTTGAGTGTATGAACATTTAGAGGAGTTTACCTTTTCTGAAGTTGAATTGCTACTCTAGCTTCAATTTGCAGATTATATAAGCTCTCAATACTCACACTCCTACTAGAAATCCTAGAGAATTTAGCAACATACTTATGAATGAGAAGGGCTCTATTTATAGGCAAGCTTGTGACCAATTTGATTTTGTGCAATGAATCAACCCATTGGAATGGAGAAGAAGCTAATGGTTATGAAGGATTTGGTAGAAGAGTACAATTTAGCCCACACCCTTCTCCATGATTTGATAGCTATGGAGTTGGTGTTGGAGGGACTAGGCCAATGGCCTATAATGTGAGAAAAGAAGAGTGACTCTCATTTTGGGACACTAAGAATTCTCAGCACATTAGTAGTACACTTAGGTCCATTTTGCCCTTGTTCTCAATAGAGCATAAAATTACACCCACTCATATATTACACATAAAATCATATAATCCATGTACATTGATTTATTTCAAATAATATTTATTCTAGACTAGGATATAATTTAATTGTGTACCAATGCTACTTATTATTAATTTATTTATTTAATGAAGTTACTTTCTCTCATAGGTTTAAAATACCCATTTAATTATTCCCACATACATCAATATGTCACATAAGACTTTTTATACAACTTGGTCAATTACCTAAGTCAAGCTTACTTTTATCACATAGTGTTATATAATAATTATTTCCATTACAATGTCACCCCTCACTTTATATTAAATGAAAAACCTTATATTATATGATTTCTCTTCACACACTACTATTTATGATAATTAACAAATAACAAATAAATCAACCTCCTTATGAAATTATTTACTTATTAGTAATACTAATTAATTCCATCATTAGTTAAATTAGTATTTTCTCAATTCATCATCTTGCCACACTAGGCATAACTCCACAAGTTTAAACTAAGCTTCTCATCGCTTTTGCTTCATTGTTTAATTATCACTTAGCTTAATCAATTAAAATGCTCATCACAACACATGTCGATGCTATATACATATTTATAATCAAATAAATATGCAAACAAATCTTTATTCTCAATAGTATAATTTATTAAAATTCATCGGTATTATAGGAGCAATGAATAATCAACCTCAAGCTCTACCAAATACTACGTTTAAAGATTTCAAGGCGGTGGGACCGCCAGAATTTAAAGGTTCCATGAACCCGATCGAGACTAAAACGTGGGTTATGGAGATGGAGAAGGTTTTCGACATTGCTAGGGTTAGAGAAGACCAGAAGACCGCTTTTGCAACGTTTATGCTGAAGTCGGAGGCTAGCTATTGGTGGCAAGCAAACAAAGTTCGTGGAGGTTAAGGTGTAATTACTTGGGAGAGATTTAAAGAAATGTTTTTCGAGATGTACTTCCCAACCAACTCACAGAACCAGATGGAGGTTCAATTTCTAGAATTGAAGCAAGGAAACATGAGCGTACCTGATTATGCGGCTAGATTCAACAAGTTGGCGAGGTTCGCCCCGTATCAAGTTCACACGGATGAGAGGAAGGCGAGACGGTTTGAACAAGGACTGAAACCTTGGGTGTACAGTAAGGTATCAATGTTTCAGCTAAACACGTTTGCTGGAGTACTGGAAAAGGCCATCCTCGCTGAAGGTGGAAGCGATGCGGTGACCAAGTATAATCAAGATCAGAAGAAGAAGAAGAAGAGTGAAGGTGAAGTAAATAACAAGGCTAGTGGAAGTGGCGCACATGAGGTGGAACTTTTAATCAGAAGAAAAGGTGGAATGACAACTCATCATCGGGGAATCAACAAGGTAGTCAGAAGAAAAGAATCGAAGCATGCCCAACCAGCGGGAAAGCCCATCTGGGAGTTTGTATGAAAGGAAAAAGAGTGTGCTACAATTGTGGTTAGGAAGGCCACATAGCACCTAACTGTCCTAACCCAAAGAAGGGTGCTTGCTTTACTTGTGGTTCAAAGGACCATCTGACAAGAGATTATCCTAAGAAGGGACCGGGAGGGTCAGGATCAGGAGGAAACCGGGGAAATAGCAGTGGAAATACCTTAACTATTACCGGACCAACCACAATAAACCGACCAACCGCCAAGACTTTCAATATGACGGTATAGTATGCAGTTCAGTCCCGTGATGTGGTGTCAGGTATCATTCCGATCAATAAAATTAATGCTTATGTTTTATTTGATTCGGGTGCTACTTATTCCTTTATATCCGATGATTTTTCCAAGAATTTAGATTTACCTAAGAATGAAATGGATTACCCCATGAACATAGAAATTGCGAATAGAGAAATAATCCCTGTTAAGTACGTACATAAGAATTGTAGAGTGGATATTAAGGGTAATATCATGAACATAGATCTTATCCCAATTCGATTTGGGGAATTTGACGTTATATTGGGAATGGACTGTAATTGATTGCCAAAAGAAGTGTATTAACCTTATGACCCCGTCAAAGGTTGTATTTTATGGTAGCAAGTCGCCTAGACAAGCGAGTTGTCTGACAATGATGCAGGCCAGGAAGTTATTAAGATAAGCCTGTGTAGCATACTTTGCTTACATAGTCGACAGTCGAAAAGAGAATCCGAAGGTAGAAGAAATATCGATTGTAAGGGACTTCGTTGACGTATTTCCAGACTATTTGCCAGGACTTCCACCAGATAGAGAGGTAGATTTCGTGATCGATTTGGCACCCGAAACTTCTCCAATATCGAAGGAACCATACCGAATGGCACCAGTAGAGATGAAAGAACTAATGGTACAACTACAAGAATTGTTGGACAAGAAGTATATTCAACCGAGCGTATCGCTGTGGGGAGCGCCGATGTTATTTGTGAAAAAGAAGGACGGATTGATGCTGCTCTGCATTGACTACAAAAAACTGAATAAGGTCACGATTAAGAATAGATATCCATTACCGAGGATCGACGACCTGTTTGATCAATTGAAGGAGCGAGATATTTTTCCAAGATAGACTTGAGAAGCGGTTATCATCAAGCTGAAGGTGAGGCGGAGGATGTAGAAAGGCGGTCGTAATACACGATATGGTCACTAAGAATTTTTTGTAATGTCGTTTGGTCTTACGAATGCTCCTGCAGCATTTATAGGACTAATGAATGGTGTGTTCAGGCCATTTTTGGACAAGTTTATAGTGGTATTTATAGACGAAATTTTGGTATATTCGAAAACCAAAGAAGAACACGAAGAGCATTTGAGATTAACGTTGGAGGTATTGAGAAGGGAGAAGTTGTATGCTAAGTTTTTGAAATGTGAATTTTGGATCGAGCGAGTACAATTCCTTGGTCACGTGATCGATAAAAATAGAATTTCAGTAGATCCATCAAAAGTCGAAGCCGTGATTAACTGGGATCAGCCGAGAACGCCGTCGAAAGTAAGAAGTTTTCTTGGATTAGCGAGTTATTACAGAAGATTTATTCAAGATTTTTCCAAGATCGCAACTCCGCTAACAAATTTAACTCGAAAAGCTGTAAAATTTGTTTGGACGGATAAGTGTGAGGAAAGTTTTCATGAATTAAAGAAGAGGTTGAGTTCGGCACCTATGTTATTTCTTTCGGACGATACAGGAAATTTTGTTGTTTATAGTGACGTGTCGCATAAAGGACTTGGATGTGTTCTGATGCAAAACGGCAAAGTCATTGCGTATGCATCTCGACAATTGAAGGATTACGAGAAGGGATATCCGACCCATGACTTGGAGTTAGCTGCAGTTGTTTTTGCTTTGAAAATTTGGAGACACTATCTCTACGGGGAGAAGTGTGAAATATATACGGACCACAAAAGTCTGAAATATATTTTCACACAGAAGGATTTGAATATGCGTCAAAGAAGATGGTTGGAATTAATTAAGGATTACGACTGTGAGATTTTATACCATCTGGGTAAAACAAATGTGGTTTCCCATGCTTCAAGTAGAAAGGGTCGTGAGAAATTGATGATGTTGACTGCTCAGGAGGAGCTAATTACAGAAATGGAGAAACTGGAGTTGGAAGAGAAGTATCCTATGGAGATTGATGAGAAGCTATTTCAGATGCAATCTGGTACAACTCTATTAGATAAAGTAAAGGAGGATCAACTTCAGGACGACGAATGGAAAAAGGTGACAAAGAAGATATCTGAAGGATCTGAACCGAGGTTCAAGATGGATAAGGAAGAATCTTTGCGCGATTTGAGGGGGAATTTGGGAGCCTTGATTACCGGAGATTAAGGAATACATTTTGAGTGAGGCTCATAGTTCACGATATTCGATTCACCCTGGTAGTACCAAAATGTACCAAGATCTTCGACAACATTTCTGGTGGCCAAATTTAAAACGAGATGTTGCAGAATGTGTTGCCAACCGCTCTACTCCGCCGAGAAAGTGAAAGCGAACATCGAGACCAAGTGGATTGCTACAACCGTTAGAGATCCCAGAATGGAAATGGAAACATATTACAATGGACTTCGTGGTTGGCCTTCCGACGACTCAGAAAGGCTACGATGCAGTATGGGTTATCGTTGACCGATTGACGAAATCCGCACACTTCCTTCCGATCAAAATCAGATTCAACTTAGATCAGTTGGCGAGGTTATACGTAAAAGAGATTATTTCGAGGCATGAAGTTCCGGTGTCAATTATTTCTAATAGAGATCCGCGCTTCACATCAAATTTCTGGAAACGTCTATAGGAATGCATGGGTACGCAATTGCGAATGAGTACAGCATACCACCCTCAAACAGACGGACAGAGCAAAAGAACGATTTAGACATTAGAAGATATGCTAAGAGGCTGTGTGATGGACTTTAAAGGAAATTGGGATGATCACCTACCGTTAGTAGAGTTTGGAAACAACAACAGTTACCACGCTAGTATTGGCATGCCGCCTTATGAAGCGTTTTATGGCAGAAAGTGCAGAACTCCACTTTTCTGGGATGAAGTTTGCGAAAGACAATTGCTAGGGCCAGAATTGAGTACAATGAGACGAGCGAGAAATAGTCAAAGTGATCCGAGCACACATTGGTAGCGACTCAAGATAGACAGAAGAAATACACTGATCCACATCGTAAAAATATCGAATTTGAATCAGGTAGTTATGTTTTCTTGAAGGTCTCTCCTTGGAAGGGAAAGATCAGGTTCGGAAAGAAAGGGAAATTGAGCCCAAGATTCATTGGACCATTTGAAGTACTGAGAAGAATTGGAGAAGTTATGTACGAGGTAGCCCTACCTCCAGCACTCGAGAATATCCATAACGTCTTCCATGTTTCTGTTTTACGACCCTACAAACCCGATTACAAGCATGTAATTGAATACGAACCCCTACATTTTGAAAAAGACTTATCTTACGAAGAAATTCCTGCTCAAATTGTCGACAGAAAAGAACAAGTTCTGAGAAATAAAGTAATACCTTCTGTTAAGGTAATTTGGAGGAACCACAACGCTGAAGAAGCTACGTGGGAACTCGAAGATAATATGATGAAGAATTACCCTCATTTATTTAATTAATTTATGTGTAAGCGATTCTGGGGACAAAATCTTTGTAAGGAGGGGATAATGTAACGAGTTGAATTTATTGAGTCGTGATTATGGGGACAGAATCCTTTTAAGGGGGGAAAGATGTGACGAATGAGATTTTTGTAATTGAATTTTAATATTTATTGAATTAAATAAATATTTTCGATGATTTAATTATTAGATTAAATAATTAATTGATGCAATTGTGATAGATTAATTTAATTATATGTGTTAAATTTATTAAACTAATGTGGAGAATTTTTATTATCGAAGTATGTGATTATGTGAGCTTATGGTATTAAAAGAAATATTTAATAAGCCTATTGGTATTTTAATTAATTTAATTATTAATTAGAGAGTTAATAATTTGACATTATTTATTAATGGGAAATTTAATTATGTGACTAAGTGAATTTATGAGAATTTATTATATTTTATTTAAAATAAATTAAATAAGATATTAATTTAATTTTTAAAGGAGTGTGACATTATTGTAACTATATGATAAAAAGTTTTATTAAAATAAAGAGCTTTGAACCTAGTTTGCTAGCCAAATGAGGCCTTAGGAGGAGTTGGGGGCAGTTAAACCACGAATGGAATAACTGACCTCAACTCTGCGCATAAAGGCTCAGTTGAGTGCAACTTACGTATTTTTCATTTAAGTTAATTGAGAGCCAGAGAGATTTCAGAGAGAGTTTGAGAAATCTTTGAGAAAGATTAGAGAGTAATTGTCATCCTTTTCATCTACGCTTGGGTAATTCTCTTCAACCCAAATGTTTATTTTACGTCTTTAAAAGTTTTCATGAATATGGCTTTTATTCTTTCTGTGAACCTCTGTAATTGGGATAGGAGTAATGATTATGGGTTGTGTATGTGTTATGACATATCACATTGTATTTAATTATATATATTATGTAAACCATATCATCAAATTCATGAAAACATGTCGTATATGATTGCTGCAAAATTACAGAGTTTGGGTTATGGCCATATGGCCTTATACGTGATTTTAGTATGTCAAACATAAATGTTTTCGTAAAATTTACACTCTTATTTTATTATGCATGTTGATACGAAGAGACCAAAGTTTAAATGAACGGATTCCTTGTTATAACGAATCCGTAGTGTCAATTTTCATGAATTATTTTCAAAACCTTCAAGAACATCAAAGTCATGTGTCCAATAGCAGCCAAGTTTCCAACCACGTCATATAGATAGTGTGTAATAAGTATGCGGCCTTACCATATGCCATAAGAAGTCCAAAATACAAAAGTGGCGCCGCAACGCCACTCTGCAATATATCCAGAAAATGAAATATTTTTAAATGCTCAAGTCTAGCAATGTGATAGCAACTTGATTAATGAACATGTAAAAATGCTAGAAGTATGATGAGATGGTAAAATAGATGTTTAACATGTAAATAACATAATTTCATGTGGATTGAATTATTGAATACATAATTAGCTTGTTATTCATGAAGTGTGAATTATGTGACAAAGTGGTAATTTGACTAAGTATAGTCAATATTTAAATTAGGCAAAAGAATGAGTTTATGATGATTAGTGAAGTTATAATTAACTGTTATTGTGAATGTGAATGATATGTAGGATTAAATTCAAAGAACGTGCTTAGTTAAAGTGTAATCTACGCACGAGGCAAGTTTCCTAACCCTACTTGTCACTATTGTTCAAGTTTCTTATTTACCACAAGTAAATTATCATTACTATTATTCAAGTACAAATGTTATATTAAAGATTGATTATCTTTTCAAAGCATGATTCAGTTATACAAATTATCCTATTGTATACTTCTTGAGATTATTATTCAAATCGAATATCATTATTGTTGAACCTTATTAGACTAGTGAACTTTATTGATTCAACTAGTCCTTAGTTGATGAACGTTCTAAATTTTAGAACCCTTATTGAATTATCCAAACCAAACTTCCTTTGGTGCAGACTCGAATTTCAAACTGAGATGAACAACCCTGCAAAGGGATTTACTTATCGTTAGCGTTAAGATATTGTTCACAAGATGGGTACTAAGGGCTGATCCCCTAAATGCAGTAGAAAGGTCCATAGTCTTATGACTGTTAAAGGTTTCAAGTATTACCCTTGTTAACCTAGGACATAGTTCAAGGTCTTATGACCCTCAGAAATCTTTTGATTCTTGTTATTCATTCTTGATTCAAAAGTTGAGCTTTTATTTCAGAAGTTATTATTTCTCTCGCATGTTATTATTCATTGTTATATTGTTATACTTGTGGGCAATCGTGCTCATTCTTGCGTAATAATAACATCCACTAGTAAAAGCAAAGGCAAGCTTAGCAAGTAATGAAGACTGATTATTTATGTGATGTAATTAGAATTGATGTTACTTAAGACTTATTGTTTATATTTCCGCACAGATATTTAAGGTTAGTTTAACCTTGGATTGTATTATTATTCGGATGTTGTAACCCTTAAGGGGAAGATTTTATTTCTATCTATTGTATGGTTTCCATTTATTATGGGTAGATAGATAGATGATATTTGTACAGTGAACACCAAATCCCGTGGAATTGAAGTACCCGGATTTGGGGGTGTCACAGCATACTCCGCAACAATCATGTTCTCATGCTTTAACTCCAAAAATTTACCTCCAACATAGCCTGCATGCTAGCTGAGAGGTAGTTTTCAAAAAACAAAGTCTTTAACCTAGCCCAAGTAACTACTCCATCTCCTGCCCTCGCTTGAATTGCTTCCCACCAAAAGTTTGTCTCTCCTTTCATCATATAGGTGGCAAAAGAGGTCTTTTGCCCCTCATCTACCCTAGCAACTATGAAAACCTTTTCTATCTCGTTAACCCATGTCTGGGCTTCTATAGGGTCAGCTGTTTCCCCTAAATTCTGGTGGTCCAACTACCTTGAAGTCTTTGAAGTTTGCCACGATTATGCAGTTTGGTTCCTGCTGGTATATTCCTGCTTTGCATGCTTTGAGCTACCATGTTCACAAAGTTTTGCATTGGGTCTTGCGGTTGTCCCTCAGCGTTATTGACAGATTCTTCTGCCCTTTGGTTTCGTGATTGACGTCTTGGCGGCATTATCTGATTACATAAAATTATAAATTTAACTTACATTCTAAATCTTATTGTATAAATTTAACATGTAACACAAAGTTTTATACAAAACTTATTCCATTAATGAAACATTGATTCGTATTCATCAATTCAAAGTACTTTACATAACATAACACATACTGATATCCCTTTGTGACCACAAAAGTCAGGAATTACTGTAATAATTTATACAAAAGTTTGAGAATATTACATTACACCCGTACATTATCAAACATACATAATCAACTACTAATGTAAGACCCCGAATTTTATGAAATAAAAGTATTCAATTTTTCTATTTAGTAAATGGTTAAATTGATAAAAGTTTAAAGTTATGGGTGAAATGTGAAAAATTTTCAAAATACGTAAGTGGCTATAAAATACTTATTGTTGTCGTGAAATATTCGTTTGGTCGTGGAATATTCTTGTTGTTTTGGGAATATTAAATGCGACGGCGCACAGCGACCATTGTTGGCCCCATAACGTAATAAAACTACAAATTTAAGTTTTTATAAATAGCAGCGTAATTATTCTGAATTAACACTTGTTGGAATACCCGTTGGTTAAAAACATAGTAGTACTGCGATGTTTGCACAAGATGTACGCCAGTATTGCACCAATTATTGATTCTTACGTGAAAGGCACTACTCGATAATGGTTACGATAATTCTTGCTTCAATATTTTATTTTATTGATTCAATAATTGCTGCGTTGATATTTTATATTATTGTTGGTTCAATAATTGTCACTACACAATATTTCCCATTATCAGATCAATAATTCCTATTATTTTAATGATATTACTAGATAACATTATTGATAATGTTTAGAAAGTTTTGTCTATGGAGAGGTTTGGTCACCTAATTGCGCGCTAATAAGGAGAAATCCTTATTGAAAAGCCCCCTCTTTCCTAGGAACAACATGGTTGTCAATATTGTGATTCTGTAATATTATTTGTGAATAATTAATTATTGATTTATATGATAAGAAAAATATTCATTTTATGTGGATATAGATGGAAAAATTTTTTAATGTGACAATTGTTGAAAATTGATATTTTATCTTTTTTGATAAAATAATTCATTTAAATATATTATTATATTTTAATAATATAATAATGGTGATATTCTTACAATGAATGTGTGATATATGAATAAATGAGGAAGAAGAGTATTTTTGTTGCAAAATTTTTTTAACACATGTTTTGTGTGTTGATGGACCCCATTTTTGACTAAAATTTGATTATAGCCTGCAAAATCGTCCGTATATGAATTTCGATCAATTTCTGTTTGGAATTTGGAAAAACTTAAACTTTCAAAGTTGTAGAGAATTGAATTTCCTATGGAAGGACATAAGATTAAAATATTTCTGATAAAAGGGCTATTTATTATGAATTATTGAAGTTTCGAAGTTCCGGAATAATTGATTTTTGAAGGTTTAATTATTTTTTTTAAGAAAAACATTTTTGTCATTATTGTGGGCCCCATTGGTGGCTGAATTCAGATTTGTCAGGAGGTTGGCATGAAATTTTTATAAATATATTATTTTATTAAATTTTCTGCTTTGGTGTTCTAAGCAATTTCCTATAAATAGGGTGCTTAGGTTAAAATTAAAAATCACACCATAAACTGAAGTTTTCTCTCTCTATATTATCGAGCGTATTTTTGTGAGTATTTAGATATCTTGAGTATTGCTATACGGAGAAAGTTCTCTTCAGCGTTATATCCGACATTCCAGTCAGAAGTACTGCTCTTTTAAGGTAAGGGATATTATCATTATTATGGTAAGGGATGGTAATGGATGTTATTTTCTTCGTAAATGATATTATTTTTCTTCAATATCATTATGCTAAAATATTGATATGAATTTTACTATGAAATTTCTACCTTTTTGTGTCGGGGTTACTATTCACGTATACGACACTATTCATGTATACGGCACTATTCACGTATATGGTACTATTCACATATACGACACTATTCATGTATATGACATTATTTACATATACGGTACTATGTACGAATATGGAGTACTATTCACGAGTTACTATTCATGATTTACTATTCATGAGTTACTATTCACGAGTTACTATTCACAGGAACTATTCACGACAAAATTGGTTTCTTTTTCTGACCAAATTATCGTTGATTTATCAATATTGCTCTTGAAATTAAATGAAGTTATTGATCCTATTGCTTTTATTATCATATATAATATTTTTATAACCCTGGTGATGGAATTTCTCTTTGACTTGAGTTTAAAGATGGGTAGATTATTGGTATGATCGTGACTATGGGTTCTCTTTGGCCAGTAGTGCAAAGATGAATTGTTGACTGTTATGATCATGACCATTGAATTTATAATTGAATATCGTTAACTTAAGTGCAAAGGTATATTGATCAACATGGTTATAATTATTGTTTATATAAATTCTGAAATGATTATATATTTATTTGAGATATTAATATCTTTGGCCCGTAGTGCAAAGATGACCTGTTGTTGAATATTTTTGGCAAGTAGTGCAAAGATGAACGGTTGATGAATATCTTTGGCCCGTAGTGCAAAGATGAATTTGTTAGTATGATTATGAACATGAACTGTGATTTGGTATAACCATGATCTTTGATGTTTCAGGTAAAGACAAGTGATGAAAATTATCTTCGTCCTGGGTGCGAAGAGGAATTTAGAACCACAATTATGATTATGAGTTATTCACATAATTGTGGACAGAAACTGTTAATTGATGTAACAGGGATAAAACATTATTGGTGGACTTTTAACATAGAAAAGATAATAGACTTTATAGTCTATTTGACTCTTCTAATAGATTGCTCGTTCCGCTGCAACTTTGGTTGAAAAGTTTTATCATCTACCATATGTTCTAAATCTCTTATTTATTATTGACGAAGACTATTGATAATTTATTTATCTTTAGTCATAATATTCTTTACTGAGCTAGTTGTGCTCACCCTTTTGCTTCACAATTCCTTTCAGGTAATAAGAGTGTAGCTGGGTCGAGCTGGTGTAACAAGGGAATAGAACGGTGGTCTCTAGCTGTGGAGGTTCTCCCTAAACAGTATAGAAAAGTGTGTTGTATTTTATACATCATTTAGTAGTTATATTTGGTGAACCAAATAGGGTGAGGCGAACCCAACGTTGGAAGGGTGTTTTGCCACTATTATACATGATGTCTAATGACATGCGACTTCGTGTTATCATAAGACAAGGTTGTGCACATCCACTTGCTGAGTATATCTACAAGCACTACCTATATGATCTTGGAGTTTGGTTGAAGCATAATTCTCAATTAGAGACGGTGGAGATAATGATATGTCAAGAGAAGACTCACCATTGAAAAGAATATGATAGTAATCTTCTCGTTTTTCTTTGGGGTTTATTGGGTCAACCAAGGATAATTCTGTGGGCATATGATATCTATCATAACCTAGACGCATGGCCTCCCATGTATGAAGGTTTCCTTGAGCACTTCCCAAAGATTTTAATTTCTAAAACAGTTATTAATTGTACCTTTATGTAAGGTGCCATTGTGGCGTACTATCCAAGGTTGGGACATGAGTCACAGTTGGTATATATTTGTATCAAAACTCACAACATATGTGTTGTTGTATTTTGCACGACAATTATAGTAATAAAGTTGTAGTTATTTTTTGTACCATGTTTTTGACGACTCAAAATAGGTTGGTTGGATTGGACCTATTTTGGGGGCGTCACATTATATCTTTAAAAATTCTTGCATTTGATGTGATCTTAGGGATTGATTGGTTAACCACTCATCATGCTAAAATTGATTGTTTTTGTGAGGTTGTTAGTTTTCATAGTCCTAACTAACCTGTTATGCGAATTCAAGCAACCAAACCACTAAAGTCAATCACTATCATATCAAGCCATAAAGTCATTTGTTTATTAAAAAACGGATGTCAAGCTTTCTTACCCATGTCATGGACTTGAATACGTCATATTTGAATAATATTTTGTTGTTAGTGAATTTCCTGACGTATTTCCTGAAGAAATTCATGGCCTACCCCAGAGCGTGATATTGAATTTTGTATCGACTTTAAACCCGTTACAAAACCCATTTCTAAAATCTCATATCGAATGGTTTCTATTGAACTTCAGGAGTTAAAAACCTAACTACATGAGTTGGTACCTTAGTCTCTATCTGGTGACTTCCTTTGTGGAATGCACTAAAACCAGACTCTATGTAGGGGACGTCATATTCGTGCGGTGGTAAACTGATAGGTGCCATTTTGACGTGCTATCCAAGATTGAGATATGAGTCACAGTTGAGAGCAACCTAAGTCAGTAATTGAAATAAGTAGCTTTCTAGGCTTAGCTGGTTACTATCGGAGATTCGTGGAAGGATTTTCTTGAATCGATACTCTATTAACTCAGCTGACTCGAAAAGATACAAAATTCGAATGGAGCAAGGAATGTGAGAAGAGCTTCCAAGAACTCAATATGCAACAACGACGTTGGCTCGAGCTGTTAAAAGATTACGACCATACCATTCAATACCATCCTAGAAAAAATGAACGTGGTAGCTGACGCGTTGAGTAAAAGATCGTATGCATTTACGAGTGCGATATTGTTAACACAAGGACCCATTTCGTACGACTTACAGAAGATGGAAATAGAGTTAAAGATTCCAAGAACTTGCGTGAAGATAACGAATATACGATTAGAATAGACTTTAATCGATAAATTTAAAGTTGTTTAAGCTACAGACCTGGAGTTGATGAATATGAAGAAGAAGATGCAAAAAGTCGTTATTCCAAAAGCGAGAATCGGCGATG
The DNA here is from genome assembly GCA_020205615.1 of Panax quinquefolius. Taxonomy (NCBI): domain Eukaryota; kingdom Viridiplantae; phylum Streptophyta; class Magnoliopsida; order Apiales; family Araliaceae; genus Panax; species Panax quinquefolius. The sequence continues at coordinate 49,475,029 of CM035169.1, read as the reverse complement.
TGAGGAAAGCTCAAACCTTTGATTTATTGGTCTATTTGAGATTCTTGATCAAGTAGGAACTGTGGCCTATAGACACATTTTGCATAAAGTATGGCCTTTCATTCACGCGTTTTTTCGACGTATCGATGTTACGTAAATATGTGGACGACCCGAACCACATTATTGAGTTAGAACCAGACGAGAAAGCAGATGATTTAACGTAAGAGGAAATACCAGTCAAGATCTTGGATAGGAAGGAGCATGTCCTACGCAAGTCAATTTCGTGGACGAAATTTTATAAGGAGGGGAGATTGTAAGACCCCGAATTTTATGAAATAAAAGTATTCGTTTTTTCTATTTAGTAAATGGTTAAATTGATAAAAAGTTTAAAGTTATGGACGAAATGTGCAAAATTTCAAAATACGTAAGTGGCTATAAAATACTTATTGTTGTCGGGGAATATTCGTTTGGTCGTGGAATATTCTTGTTGTCGGGGAATATTAAGTGCAACGACGCAAACATTTAGGGGCCCATAATGAATAATCTGTTGGATGAAGAAAACGACAAATTTAAGTTTTTATAAATAATAAATAGTAATTATTACTGATTAACACTTTGTTGGAATACCCGTGGTTAAAACAGATGATGCAGCGGTGTTGCTTGGCGATGATACTGCAGTATTGTACCAATTATTAATTCTTACATAAGAAGGCACTACTTAATAATGGTTACAATAATTACTGTTCAATATTTTATTTTATTGATTCAATAATTGCTGCGTTGATATTTTATATTATTATTGGTTTAATAATTGTTACTACACAATATTTCCCATTATCAGATCAATAATTCATATTATTTTAATGATATTACTAGATAACATTATTGACAATGTCTAGAAAGTTTTGTCTAAGGAGAGGTTTGGTCACCTAATTGCGCGCCAGTAAAGAGAAATCCTTATTGGAAAGACCTCTCTTTCCTGGGAACAGTCTGGTTGTCAATATTGTGATTCTGTAATATTATTTGTGAATAATTAATTATTTATTTATATAATAAGGAAAATATTCATTTTATGTGGATATAGATGGAGAAATTTTTTAATGTGACAATTGTTGAAAATTGATATTTTATCTTTTCTGATAAAATAATTTATTTAAATATATTATTATATTTTAATAATATAATAATGGTGATATTTTTACAATGAATGTGTGATATATGAATAATTGAGGAAGAAGAGTATTTTTATTACAAAAAATGTTTAACACATGTTTTGTGTGTTGATGAACCCCATTTTTGACTAAAATTTGATTATAGCCTGCAAAATCGTCCGTATGTGAATTTCGGTCAATATTTGTTTGGAATTTGGAAAAACTTAAACTTTCAAAGTTGTAGAGAATTGAATTTCCTATGGAAGGACATAAGATTCAAATATTTCTGATAAAAGGGCTATTTATTATGAATTATTGAAGTTTCAAAGTTTCGGAATAATTGATTTTTGAAGTTTTAATTATTTTCTTAAAGAAAAACATTTTTGTCATTATTGTGGGCCCCACTGGTGGCTGAATTCAGATTTGTCATGAGGTTGGCGTGAAATTTTTATAAATATATTATTTTTATAAATTTTCTGCTTTGGTGTTCTAAGCAATTTTCTATAAATAGGGTGCTTAGGTTAGAATTGAAAATCACACCAAAAACTAAAGTTTTCTCTCTTTATATTATCGAGCGTATTTAGATATCTTGAGTGTTGCTATACGGAGCAAGTTCTCTTCAGCGTTATATCCGACATTCCAGTCAAAAGTACTGATCTTTTGAGGTAAGGGATATTGTCATTATTATGGTAAGGGATTGTAAGGGATGGTAGTGGATGTTATTTTCTTCGTAAAAGATATTATTTTTCTTCAATATCATTATGACGAAATATTGATATAAATTTTACTGTGGAATTTCTACCTTTTTGTGTCGGGGTTACTATTCATGTATACGACACTATTCACGTATACAACACTATTCACATATACGACACTATTCATGTTTATGACATTATTTACGTATACGGTACTATGTACGAATACAGAGTACTATTCACGAGTTACTATTCATGATTTACTATTCATGAGTTACTATTCATGAGTTACTATTCACGGGAACTATTCACGACAAAATTGGTTTCTTTTTCTGACCAAATTATCGTTGATTTATCAATATTGCTCTTGAAATTAAATGCAGTTGTTGACCCTATTGCTTTTATTATCATATATAACATTTTTATATCCCTGGTGATGTAATTTCTCTTTGGCTTGAGTGTAAAGATGGGTAGATTATTGATATGATCGTGACTATGGGTTCTCTTTGGCCACTAGTGCAAAAATGAATTGTTGACTGGTATGATCATGACCATTGATTTTATAATTGAATATCTTTAACTTAAGTGCAAAGGTGAATTGATCAACATGGTTATAATTATTGTTTATATAAATTCTGAAATGATTATATATTTCTTTGAGATATTAATATCTTTGGCCCGTAGTCTGAAAGATGACTGTTGTTGAATATCTTTGGCGATGGTGCAAAGATGAGCGGTTGATGAATATCTTTGGCCGTAGTGCAAAGATGAATTTATTAGTATGATTATAAATGAGACTGTGATTTGGTATAACCATGATCTTTGATGTTTCAGGTAAAGACAGGTGATGAAAATTATCTTCGTCCTGCGTGCGAAGAGGAATTTAGAACCACAATTATGATTATGAGTTATTCACATAATTTTGGATAGAAACTGTTTATTGATGTAACAGGGATAAAATATTATTGGTGAACTTTTAACATGGAAAAGATAATAGACTTTATAGTCTATTTGACTCTTCTAATGGATTGCTCGTTCCGCTGCAACTATGGTTGAAAAGTTTTATCATCTACCATATGTTCTAAATCTACGATTTATTCTTGTGAAGGCTATTGATAATTTATTTATCTTTAGTCATAATATTCTTTACTGAGCTAGTTATGCTCACCCTTTTGCTTCACAATTCCTTTCAAGTAATAAGAGTGTAGCTGAGTCGAGCGGGGGTAACAGAGGAATAGAACGGTGGTCTCTAGCTGTGGAGGTTCTCCCTAAACAGTATAGGAAAGTGTGTTATATTTTATACATCATTTAGTAGTTATATTTGGTGAACCAAATAGGGTGAGGCGAACACAATGTTGGAAGGGTGTTTTGCCACTATCATACAAGATGTCTAATGACATGCGACTACTTATATGATCTTGGAGTTTGGTTGAAGTATAATTCTCAATTAGAGACGGTGGAGATAATGATATGTCAAGAGAAGACTTACCATTGGAAAGAATATTATAGTAATCTTCTCGTTTTTCTTTGGGGTTTATTGGGTCAACCAAGGATAATTCTGTGGGCATATGATATCTATCATAACCTAGATGCATGGCCTCCCATGTACGGAGGTTTCCTTGAGCACTTCCCAAAGATTTTAATTTCTAAAACAGTTATTGACTGTACCTTTATGTAAGGTGCCATTGTGGCGTACTATCCAAGGTTGGGACATGAGTCACAGTTGGTATATATTTGTATCAAAACTCACAACATATGTATTGTTGTATTTTGCACGACAATTGTAGTAATAAAGTTGTAGTTGTTTTCTGTACCATGTTTTTGGCAACCTATAATGGGTTGGGTGGAATTGACATATTTTGGGGGCGTCACAACTAATCCTACTTATTTCCTAAGTCACGGTCTTTCCTCTTTCTTTTCCCTTTCTTGCTCGGAGCTGCACACAATTTGTTGCTTTCAGCTCCCATTTGATCAATTTGGATTTTAAGCTTATCTTGTTCTTCCATAGTTTCTATTAACGCCTTTCACAATTGGTTATTTAGTAGCTTTTATATTTCCCACAGCTTTTCTAGAGAAGAAACCTTGTTCTTCAGCTTCTGTACTTCTGTTGATGCTTGATCAGTTCCAACTTTAGTGTCTGAATATCTGTCAGTTCCACCATTTTCGGATCTAGTACTACGTTTTCTAATACCACCACCTCATCAAGGTTGTCTGCACTATGAGCCTCTATTTCAGCTTTTGGCTTTGATATCGGCTCCTTCTTTATGATCAGAAAGTATCCTAATTCTTTTCCACCTGACATCTACACATAACTTATCTTGATTAGTAAATAGTATACACACAACAAATAATAGTTTCATAAGAGTTATCTTTTATTTTGTTTTACGATGAATTTATTCAACTCATCTCCTTTTAAACTCTATATGAGTTATTTGTATTTTCAACGTTTCCTCCTGTCCTAAGGTTATAGCCTAAGGTCGATCCCACCTAAGGTTTCTAACCCTAAAGCTTTGATACCAACATGTGACGCCCCCAAATCTGGGTACTTGAAACCCGAACTCGGTGCTTCACGATACTATTTCTATGAGCGAAATAATACTAATAATAATAATAATAATATAAATATTAAACTTAATTTACATATATCAAAGTCTAAATCCCAGGTACGCGACCTTTAAACATTCATTACATCATAGATAATAAATATCATAGTCTTAAAATTTTTTAACTATTACATAGAATATTATAAAACTCATTCGAACAGCTTTCCTTTCCCCTTGTTCTTGCCTGAACCTTCTGGTTGATCATACTTAGCTGAAAATATTTAAATTTAAAGCAAGAATGAGCATTTGATTGCCCAGCAAGTAATAACAACAATATATATTAGCTGAAAAAATTAAATATTTTCTTTGAAAGACACTTCTACAACAAATCAATAGTTGTGAAGTAAGCTGAACCAATAATAACAACATATCACTTCTATATGAAATTTTTGAAACTACGTATTAACTATAACTGGAGATCATTCAACGTACTATGAACATTGTTTTCTATTTTTGAAAAGGTTAAATAAAAATTTATCTATAAACCGTCATAACTTACGGGCACGGGGGGTGATCAGCCCGTTATGCCCTGTATTGATCAATACTACATGCAAGAACGATATTATCGTTCACTCTATCCACCTTAGGTGCACAAAAGTTTTCCCATATTCGAGATGTTCATACTTAGTCGGGAATCCGAACCAAAAGAATCTGGTTGGATTCAATAACGTTCTATTTAGTTCAATAATTTGTTTATGTCTAGATGAATCAAATAGCTTAGACGACTTTTAAGTCAACGTATACATACTTGAAATCAATAAGTATGTATCAACATATGATTAAATACAATGTTTATCCAAGTGGGGACACTTGTCTAACCCTATATACGAATTAACGAACAGAATAAATATCTGAATTATACAATAATACAATGATCGCATAATATAAGAACTTGTATGAATACAAAGATTTGATACATAATCAATAATAATAGATTTAATAAGCTGGCACAATAATAATATAATTCTGAAACTTTCTTACTCATGTCCATTGCATAAAGTAAATGCAAAATTAGGATACTTGCCTGAGCTGCTGCTTAGAATAACACAACTTAGATTAATCTTTTATACATCGACCTATCAGGAATAAGATCATTCGTTCAATTAGAATAAAATATCATATCACATAGTACTGCTAATTATAGTCAGCACATAACCTAATCACGTTGTCACATATGTTTAACAATTATTAATTCACTAACAAACACATATCTAGTCAATTTATCTAAGTCTAGATCAATTTCTGAAATATTTCGGTGTACCGACGACTTTATCGGGTAAATATCGAGTCTAAGACTCTCGTGTAGTTCAATATTCGTTTAGATATTTTAAATATCAGTCATATTATTTTTCATAGCCTTATAATAATTGTTAAATAATTACTATAATTTATCATGAATTTTTAAACATCAGAATCATTATTAAATGATTTAAATATTAACTAATTCTATTATTATTAATATTTAATTAATATTAAACTATTAATGAAACTATTGCCAAAATATTAAAGTTATTTATAATAACTCAAAATATTTTTAAAGTATTAATATTACCCTTAAATGAATTTTAAAACATTTAAAATCATTTTTAAATAATTATCATTAATATTAGAATATTAATTTATTATTTATCAAAATATAAAAATCATTACTTATAACTTAAAATATTTTTAATTCATTTATTTCCTTTTTAAATGATTTTAATTCAATAAAACCATTTTAAACCATTTATTTAATATAATTATTAAATAAACTTAATATCATTAATATTAATTTATTAATTAAATTTACCTTTAAATATCAAAAGTTATATTTTATATCTTAAAATATTTTTAAAATATTTATTTTCATTTAAAATGATTTTTATAATATAAAAATCATTTTAATTAATTTATTTAATATAATAACTAAATAAATCTAATATGATTAATATTTAATAATTAATGAAACTTATCTTAAAATATGAAAAGTTATGTTTTATAACTTAAAATATTATTTAATACCTTATTATTATTTAAAATGATTTTTAATACAATAAAATCATTTTTAATTAATTTATTTAATGCATTTATTAAATAATTTAAATACCAGTAATATACAAATAAATATTAATATTTATGAAAAATATGTCAAATTATTAAAAGTTAATTTTTATAACTTAAAATAATTTTTAAAACTATTTTTGTAATTTTCAGAATTTATTTACTATTTTTAAATGATTTTTAGAAATTAATATAATTAATTTAGATATGTCTGTCGCTAAAGCCCTTTGGCGACAGTAAGTGTCGCCTTAGGTGTTCTTGAGACTCAAGAACATTCATAGACAGTGATCGTGTGGTATACTTTGACCAAGCTTAATTCCCCATCTGTAATGTTTCTAGACTAGCTGTTGATCAGAGGTTATAGTACTCATGTAGTACTACAAGATCTAACAACAAACGTGGTCATAACATACATCATCTACAAGATCTAAGCTCAAGAACAAGTCATCGAGTCGTGTTCTTGGCTTCTGAAATTTGCCTAAAGATAAAGTCGTGGCCAGTCAACGATTTGAATGGCCCTCTATCAGGAAATATGTTCAAGGTAATAGTTTTCCGCTCGTCGGGCTGTCTAGAAAAACGATCAGAGAACATGTTTCAATCCATGGTCAAGTCAAAACATAAATAATCAAAACAATCTGAGGCTCAGAAAATCGTGTCAGAGTCTGTTCTTCATTTCTGGGTTTTTCCAGAATGAAGAACAGAACGAGTATGCTAATTTGGATCCTTATATCTTGCGTTGTGAGTTTGCTCTATGTGATCTATTGATTCTAGGTTGTAGCTAACATGTAATACTACATATCCATTACATAAAATCAATAAAATAACAACACCATAAGAAGATCTAGTCTGGTCAAAGTCTGTCAGAGACAGCGTTCATCTGTTTTTTGGGTTGCCCAGAAACAGAAAACGTGATCATTTTACCTACTTTGACCAGACACTATTTTCACTCAGTTTGATGATTAGGAGATTATAAGGCATACATATGAAGTCCATATAACATACTATAACTTAGATGCAACAAAAATAACAGATCGTTAAACCACTGACAGATCCGAGCCCATGAAGTTCTTGTCGAGCCTTACGAACGATCTGGGTTTTCAATTTGAAAAGTCATGCTTTCGGTTAACTAGGTTTGACCGGTATAACTTTTAACCTGCTCATGATCCGGGCTAGATTCCAATTTCAGATCAAAGATCTCATAGCACACTATATGTTCAAACATTAAAAACACTAAAATCATTAACAGCCAGAGATATACCAGACCTGACATTCGATTGTCAGTCACAAAAATAAAGTTTTCCAGATTTTTAAAAACTTCAAATCCGAGCATCTAGATGTTATGGATCTAACATCGAGCAACCCAGATCATCATTATATACTACATATTACATGTTTAACACAAAAAAAAACTAACATCTAACACTTTGATCAAGATCAGATTTCTTCTAGGGTTCTTACCTCTTTATAAAAAAAATTCTGATTTCTATGCTTCTGATTTGTTATGTGAGTTGGTGGGCTGATTTTGTGACTGATCTAACAAGGCAAATTCGTGGGTTTTAGAGAGAGAGAGTCTTGGATGAGTAACGAGCACAAATTATGTAAAATATGAGACTTTCTCTTTCTTGATCTAGCAAATGAATTGATGCAATGAACTTGTATGCTAGCAGCTGATCATGTGCTGGTGATGTAGCTCATAGCTAGGTCTATGGGGTGGCTGGCCAGATTTTGCAAAGATTTGGCTAGCAATAATTCAACAAATAAGACAAAAGGGTAAAATTGAAATTTTATTTTAATCTCAAGGGTATTCTTGTCCAAGGTGCTTGAATCTAGGATTTATTCACTAGATATTACATCTTATAGTTTCCCAAATAATTAGTAGGGTTTGGACAATTAAAAATTTAAGTGTAATAAATTTTTAATTTTAAACACACTAATTAAATTAGGGTTTTTAATAGAAAATTAGGGTTCCTTAATTATCATTAGGATTCCCAAATTAACAATTCAATTTAATAAAATAATAATTAGGGTTTCTAATTTTAGCAATTAGGGTTCCTAATTAGCAAATTAGGGTTTATAATTTTTAATTAGGGTTTTCAAATATTAATTAGGGTTTTCTCTAATTAATATTAAATCTAATAATACACAACAAAATTTATATAACACAATTACTACTCTGTCTTAAACTCATAAATGAGTTTAACAATAAGTGTTTAATAACACGATATAAGGGTTATGACATAATTTACCATAATTGACCAACCATTATCAGTCTCCACATTTACAATACATATTTTTTAGCATCGAAAAATAAAAATATAATTAATATTATATTATTATTCTCTTCCCATGATCAATACCCAATTTTAGCGTTTGGATTTCATATCTCGGTTTATTTTTCATATCTGAATATTCATAATTAAGTTAAAATAATTAACTGAATAATCAACTAAAATTCATATAATAAAATAGTAATTATAATAATTCCAATAATCATTTCATATATTATTTAAATAATTTAAAATCATATTTTCATAGAAAATAAATAATAAAGACATTTCTACTATAAAATAAATTATTATAAGTATATACGTTATAATGATCAATAATTCTAAAATAAAATTATTTGAAATTATTCATGTAATAAATAAATTTTATTTATCACATATTTACATACACATTACTTGGCACATATTCCCATCTTCAAATAAAAAAAATTATATGCAAAATTTCTTATTTATTTACATAGAAAATATCGGGTTATTATACATCATACCATTGTAGAAGGCGGCCTGTTTCTTATACCCCGGGAAATGAAATACCAAGTCCTGAGTGTCCTGTGTCATTGCGTTTGAAACTTCGGTTTGGAACATGGATTGTTATGACTTTGTGTGGCATGTGGACTCTAGGTGCTGAGGGACTTCGACTAGAACTCCGTGGTAGATATATATTGCTCTAAAACAACGAATTAAGCATCACGGAAGGCAAAATATAGAGATTAATTATAGTTTTTCATAGCAAGCGTTGGAGGAGTATTTTGAAGAGATTTTCGTGACGATTGAAGATTAAGGCTACGTGAAGGGTGTCTTGCATTATTCTTCATCTTAGTTCTATATTTGTAATTTAAAGGATGTTTCCTTTAAATTATTCAATTTTTATTTCATTCATTATGAACTAATTCTCTTTTTAGGCTTATGATGGATCCTTGTGAAACGATGATTTTGTATATTTGATTTCCAGTTCAATAAGTTATTTCCCGATTTATCTATATTAATTTGAGCGTGAATTTATGAATTGCTTGATCAACAATTCATTGTGGACTTGTATGAACTCGAGAAATGAAATACGAGTCTAGACTTAGTTAATATAGCATGTGTTCTTGAATTTTTGTGTTTGACAGAACCTTGATGAATGTTATGGTAGAGATATGCTTGACATCGCATGTAATCAGATAGAAAACTTAATCTTAAACCTTCTTTAATTTTAATTCACATAGAGATATAGTGAGTTAGTTGATTAAGGTGTTTAACTTGTTTCTATCTAAATTGTGGATTTAAATTAATACGGTATTAGTGCATCGAGAGGTGGCTAGTACTACATTCGTGTTCTTGATTAATAAACTAGGATAGTGAATTAAATTGGAATAAAGGTGTTGAAATCAGAGTGAAGCTTAGGGTGAAATCATAAGTCTAATTCTCCATTATTTGTTTGAAATTCTAGATTTTGATATGTGTGATTGTTTTGTGATAGTTTATTTATTTATTAATTTAGTTTCCATAATTTTAAATCATTGAATTGAATAGTTTAATAGAATTAGGATTAATAGGAAATTGGTAAATGCAAAGTTAAAGTTCTTACTAATTTGTCTCTGTGGGAACGATACTCTACTCATTACTATATTACTTGTTGACCACGTATACTTGCGTGTTGTCCATATATAGATTTTACCCAACAGTGATCTCATCGTATATATTACGATTCATTTCTACACTATGATCATTTTGTTTTACGATCTCCTACCACTTTACTTTTAGTCTTTTAGACTCTTTTTATTCACCATTACTGTTCACTTTTATTATCAGAGTTAGGAAACTCTGTATCTTATAACTCGCCGAGATTCGTCTTTGAATCTTACTGACACACTAACTCGATTTGAGTTAGTACTAATTCTAGTGGTTATTAGTCTCAGGTAACCCTACCTAAGGTTTATAACCAACATCTTTGATACCAACTGTAAGGATTTCTCCTTACTCGCGCACAATTATATAACCTAACCCCTTTCCTCGACATAACTTTCTAGACATTATCAATAATGCTATCGAATAATACCATTTCAATAATATGAGTTACTGTGTCGTGATAATTATTGAATCAATTATGTAAAATACTATTCAACTATCATTGTAGTAATTATTGCATCAATAATATGAAAGAGTGTGCAATTTTACTGTATCAATTATTGAGTGACTTCTTACATAAGAATCAATAATCAGAGATACTCTGCAATACCGTGTGTTACTGTGCAACCACGTGTATTACTGTACTTTTATCACCAGGTATTTCAACAGTTTAACGGTAAAAAAGTTTTGCCGTTATTTTTTATAAAAAGGTTATTTATGTCGCTTTCTATATGTGACGACTATTCTGTTATGTGGTCCACCAATGATTGCGACGTCGTACAGATATTCTCCGACCAAACGAATATTATATGACAACTTTGCAAAATTTGCACATTTCACCCATAACTAAAGCATTATATCAAATCAACACCTTATTATTTAAAATAATAATTAAAGAAATTAAATCTTTATTCATAAAAAGTTGGGGTCTTACAAATTACACTAAAACAAATTAATCATCCTCCATAATTCATGAATAATTAAATCGATCAAGTATTTATTTAACAATAAACAGGACAACTAAATTTTTTATTTAATTCAATAAATATTTTAAATTATATATAGAAATTCTAGAGTGTTACATTTTTAAATTTTCCATTTTTTTGTAGATATAACTCAACAAAATAGAAACAGAAAACTATTTACAACACTAAACTACTAAACTACATAAAAATATAATTATACTACTAATAATGCCACTACATGAATGCAAACATGAACTAACTAAATGCAATTATCACAAGTAAACTAACATACTCAACAGAAACAAAAAACACTAGATAAAACATAAAAACTAAACAAAACTACTAAACTACAGTACTACTCCCCCAAACTTATGAAAAGCAATGTCCTCATTGTGAAAATAGAGCATTAAAGTATATGAGGACTTCCCTGTGGTAGCTAGGCAGGCGGTGGCCGTGGCATCTCCTCAACATCCAAGTCAGATGGTGGATATCCAGGAAGTGGCTGTGGAGTCGAGAATTGGAACTAATTTGCAGTGGCTGGATTCATTCTTTGAAATGCCTCAGTCAATGAAGCATGAAAATTGTTCATTGTAGTAAACATATGATCTTGTTTCGCTGTAATTCTCTTCAGCTTTCTATCTTCTTGTCGGTCTCGATCATCAATGTGTCTCTGCAAGCTACGTAATTGGGTACTGAACATATACTTAGTTGACCGACTACCCCTTGCAGTCTCCTCAGAACCCTCATACAACTCGTCACCATTGAATTCATCGTCCTCAGAGGCATCCTCAGCGTCCCCCTCCTCAGGAGCATCGAGAAATACAAATCCTAACCCTCTAGGATGCGAATCCCTTCCAGCTCATACAGAATATCTAGCAATCATGTGCAAATCAAGTAGCTAGGGATGCTGCTGCACAGGCTCGTCTACGGACAATTTAATCCTGGACTGTCTATATAATCCACAGATAAGTGAAGGGTGTGGAAATCCCCCTGAGAATGGCCCACACAAGCAACGCCAGATCGAGAAGCTGATGATGGCCCCAATATCAATGTCAAAATCCTTCAGGATAGCATATAACAACAGAACCTTTTCTTTAGTTACTTCATTAATATGTGTCGATGGAAACAGCTTCGTGCACAAGAACACATACCAGATCTTTCCATACAAACTCAGGTCCTTGCTTATAAACAAGGTTCCACCTTTTTTTCCTTTCGCCCATTTAGTGCCTAGTTTGGATATTTCCGTAAGAATCTGAGCGTAGTTTGGGTTGCTATCTCGCAGTTGGACATACTAGTAAATAGTCAAAGCTCGCTCATTATATAACTCATTTATCGCCTCCAGGCTAAAAGGCATTTGCTTTCCTCGCACAAACGCCACAAACGGTGCTTTATCCTCGGCATTAGCATAAAATTCATTCACTACCACCACAACTACAGGGTCTGGCTGATCAGTGAATGTATCCCAGCCCTGTTCATTAATCTGTCGCCTCATTTGTCCATCAAAAGAATCTGGCCTCAAGCCTCTTTCGGGTGTCAGTGCCTTTGGTGTGAAATAATAATATTTATCAGCCGCATAGGCACTGAAAAATTTGTGTTTGTCGTATCTACGGGTCGGTGGCGATGACCCTTCACCACGTTGGCGTTTAACAGGCATTTTAGGAACCATAATATCACAATGCTAGTAACAAATCCCCCAAACTTTTTTTTTGGGAAATATATCAAACACTTAATGTGCACAACCACTCACAATACTCAAAATTGAAAAATGCAACCCAAATATGATGAAAAACTGAGAAACGTTGCTTACCCACACTGATTTATATACTGTGTAATGAACTTGCAGTGTTGGTTGACCAATTTCTGAGTTTCCCCTTTTCTTCCTTGCTTGCAAACCTAAAATAGATGAAACCCTAGGTTTTGGTGGATGAAATTTAGAGGATTTGATGGTTATGTAGTGTGAAATAGAAGGAATTGAGGTTTGATTTATATAAGAATGAATTATTGTTCGAATTTGGTGGATATTAGAGGTTATGGAGCAATGTCGTGGGTTTTATGAGTGTTTGGCGTCGGTTTTATGCAATAGAAGTGAGGCATCCACGATTTGTAGCAGTTTTTTTAAAACAGATTTTCCGTACCCCCACTAAGGCAGGGGGTATTTTGCCTTAAAAGGCATGTCAAGGCTGAGTAGATCTGAGGACCCCCCCTAGCCAAGGCGGTGTGTCGAAGCGGCAAATAGGCCGTAGGCCGTACGACTTATCTTGAAACTTGATTTTTCAATTGCTCGACCTGTAAAGTGCAAAAACTTTATCCTTTGTTCCTGAAAACCATTAAAACCCAAAATATAAGATAAGTACATGGAGTTTGAGCAAGAATGTTGAAAATTATTTAAATAACTAACTAACTACCTAAGAATTGTACAAAATTGAACTATGTAATACTAAAATTATTAACTAAACTACGAATTAAGGACCATGACACTAAAATAATGTATTTGACAAGAAAGTTGGGTTGCCTCCCAGTGAGCGCATGTTTTTTAGTCTTCCAGACTAACTTTTCCCTATGTCATGGCGCATCGACAAGAGTGATCGCGGTGGCTTGATTGTCGATGTCACCGCCCCAATAGTGTTTTAAACTCTGCTCGTTGATTTTGAACATTTTTGAGCGAATTCCTGCTTTAGAGTTCAACGAAACCATATGGGTAAACTGTGTTGATGGTAAATAACCCTGACCATCGTGATTTGAGTTTCCCTGAAAATAACCGCAGTCTAGAGTTATAAAATAACACAACTTGGCCCAGTTCAAACATCCTATGCAAAATCTTCTGATCGTGCCACTTCTTGACCTTTTCCTTATACAGATTAGAGTTTTCGTATGCTTGCAGTTTAAACTCATCCAACTCATTTAGTTGCAGAAGTCTTTTCTCGCCTATAGCAGTTTGATCAAAATTTAGCTTTTGAATGGCCCAATATGCTTTGTGTTGAAGTTCCATTGGGAGATGACACGCTTTCTCGTAAACAAGTTGATACAGAGACATCCCAATTGGTGTCTTGTATACTGTTCGATAAGCACATAAAGTGTCAACTAATTTCAGAGACTAGTCCCTTTCTGTTCAGATTCACCACTTATGACTTATGTCATACTCCATGTTTGTATGATGACCATATTATTCCTCTAATCATGCTATATAACATTTCAGGGAAAGATATGACATTACAGGAACATCAAGGAGGAAATTACAAAGACAATAAATCTTTGAAGAAGGAAAGGTAAATTGAGTCCTAGGAATATATGTAAGATCTGAGCACTAATTACTTTCCAATACAAGGTTTTAGGGCATATACATTTCATATACACATAATTATATATCCAGAAACTAACAAATTTTGTTAGGCAGATTTGCTATAATCATGGGATAATAGTAATTGGTTTACTATGTGTTTCATGAATCAAGGAAACTACTTTCGATCAATAAAATAAGGTAACTTAATAATATACCATGAATAATGCGTCATAAATGCTTAAATTAAGGAAAGGTATTAGACTGTCTTCAATCCACGTGCTTGACAAATCGATATGGTAATCTTTTCAGACGTGTTGTTTTAAAGACTGCATAGGATAGAAATTGATTGCATGCTATAAATTCAGCAGCTGACATATAGAAAATCTACATATTACAAGATGGGATAAAATCTACGAGATATGGTATCACGTGGTGAGCACTCATTCAGAAAAATCTTCTCTCTAATCACTATATTTTATACTAATCATGAAAGTGTCCTACGGTAGTATACAACTAGAAAAGAGTCTTGATCATTGGCACAATATATGGATGTCACTCTCATATTACGTGATTTATGAAATTTGTCCCAAACGGCCATATTACGAATTGGCAATTAAATGGTAACTTATCATAGTTGGCTATAAAAAGAGTTGTTTCTAATGATAAGAAATGATAAGAAATACATACTGAACTTGCATACATAAAAAGTTATGAAAGTGTGTTTCTTTGGGTTATTGCTGATTGCACTTGAAGGAGCTATTGCCAAGGTGATATTGTAGAAAATATTCTGGTAATACTTTTCTTGCACATAATTACATACTAGAGCCTTGCATTGGTAAGAGATATATTGTGACAACCCAAAAATTTATAAAATCTTGAATGATTAGAATAAAGGTTAAAAAATAAAACCTAAAGAGAATTTGAGGATTTATTTAAAAATTTTAAGAAGAACCTATATGGTTTCTTAATTGAATGAGAATAAAGAAATATAGGTTACAAAATTTCAAAACCCTAGAAATGAATTAATATGTATTTGAATGAATATCAAGAATAAGGTATTACGATACCTATAAATTCGATGTGAACTAAATAGTCAAAGAAATGTTATATAAGTACATATGGAAATTTTATTAAGGAGAAAAGATTTCAATGAAGAGATGCTATAAGGTTAAACGAAGATGAGTATATGTATAAAAATATATATACTTAGTAAAGTGCTATATATATTTTAGCAAGAGGAATGATGAATTAAGTTACTGATATAAGGATCAAGATAAAACTATGTTAGTAATTAACATAGGTTGAACGTTGGCCTTGACTGACAAATAAGAATTTGAATAAGTATAAAGTCGTTAGTTAATACGATTAGTAATGTGAAAGGAGTAATTTAAAACTCAAAATTTGAGTTAGCGATAGATTTTTGAAGCACGGACTGCTCGATTGCATCCGGAACGTCAAGTTTAGTCAAAATAGACAGTAAACACAAAATGTGTAAAGGTTGACTTTTGGTCAAAGTCAACAGTTGACTTTTTATGGAGAAAAGTCAAAATTAGTGTGAGAAGTGAAATATGTTATGATTATGTGAATTATGTGTATGATCAAATAAATATACATTATATAATGTGAATACATTTATTTTGTATATAAAAGTGAATTAAGAATTAAGTTATGTAACCTAATATATATGTTAGGTATGATAATTAATTAACCTAAGAGATTATATGGGAGAATATTAGTATATAAATACATACTAACATTAAGATATTTATTTTATATATCTCGACTAATTAATTTTATAACCCAAGTCTAATTGGGTTATGAAATTAAAAAAGCATAAATAAGGAATTTAATTTCTAGTGTGAGAAATAAAAACCTAATTAAATGATTAGGGTAAAATAGAATTAAACATATTGAACTATAATAATATCATAGCCCAATAATTTATTTAGAGTTCAAGTGATTTAAAATTTAATGGACTAAGGAAGTTTTATTATTTAAACAAGCCTAATTATATTTTTAGTGTGGGACTTGTAGATAAAATTAATTCAAGTGCAATTAGTTTATTAAGTTAGCCCAAGAGGTCATGTATAAGATAAATATAGTAATGATCCAATTGAATTAATGGGGAAGCCCAAGTTCAATTTTGTAAGCAAGCATGATAATAAAAGTATTAGCCCAAAGAATTTATTAAAAAGCCCAAAAGAGTAAAGAAAGTGGCTCAATTTTTTAAACCAATTAATGAGGACATTTTGGACATAAAATAAAATAAGTGGAGAGGAGGAGGCCACATGACCAGTTGTATGAGTGGAGGAAAAGGAGGAGATATGTAGATATTTTTTTTACATATCTTATATCTTCTTTCTTCTTTCTCTCTCATCCCTTAATTCTTATTTTCCTTATTAGCTAACAAGAGAGAGAAAGCCGTGAGGGAGAATGAGGTACGGGAAAAAAATTGAGAGAGAGAAATGGGGAAGAGGGCGGCAGCCCTTGAGGGAGATGGGGAGGAGAGGGAAGACCATCCATGGAAGAATGAAGAAGGAAGAAGAAGAAAGGTATAAAATTACTTTTCCTAAGCTTTACTTTTTTCATTTATTTTTGGTAATTTGATGATAGAGGGTTTTTGATTTGGAAGTTCAAACCCCTATAATCTATGTGTTTTTCATGGATTCAAGTATGGATCTACTCATAATGGGTGTTGATTTGGTTTGAATCAAAAAGGAAAGAAAAATTATTTTTTCTAGTTTATGAAACCTAATTTTTGGGTGCTTTGAAAATCCACTGTTTTTGATCTATGCATTCTTTTCTCGATCCGTCGAAGAGAGGTGCTAGATATATGTGTTGACTAGTAAACCCAAGTGGTAGAACTCAAATATCACGTTTCTAAAAGTCGTGGTGTAGATTTTGGTGAAAATTGTTCCATTTTTTTGGTACTGTTTTGGACCAGTCAGCAGCGGGGGCATTTTCGTCCACTTTTTATGCTTTAAAAATTCTGGAAAATTTTGGAGTGTTAATATTAGAAGATATGAAGGTTGTGTAAAATTTTGAGAATTGTTGGCCATACGGTTTGAGAGTTATGGATTTTACGGTGAATGACTATTTTTTTGAAGCCACCCGAATAACTCTCTGTGTATAAGTCCAAAAATTACAAAATTTTTACTGGAAGTACATATGACTGTATAAATTTCAGAATTTGTGGAGTTAATCTTGATTTATGAAAAATCTGAGAATATTTGGCTATTATGGACTATTTAAATATAGTAAATGGATTTTAAAAATTCCAGGAAAAATATATGTTCAATATGGAACTATATTCTGTCAAATACCAAAAAAGAAATATGTTTGGACCTGATTTGGTATTTTTCATCTAAATGATGATAAATGGATAAATGGATTTAATTAAATATATGATGTCCAAAATATGAAAAATCCGTTTTATGACTTGAGACCCTTGAGCATGGCTTATGCAGATTTTTGATGAAGTTTTGGGTCGGGTGTTAAGTATTGTGATGTTTATGGCATTTTAGAATGTTTAATGAGTTAATTAAGGAAAGGAAAACAATTGAACTAAATTGTTTATTAATGTGATTAATGACTTAAATTATTGTTACATGGCTAATAATATTGGATTAAGATATTATATATTAGTAGTATTTGACTGAAATGTTATTAAAAGGTTAATAACCTTAGCGTAAAATATTATTACATAATTAATAATATTCGACGGGAGATTAAAATAAGAGATTTATGTTATTTTTCAATATAATTGTTGAATTTGGTATTCAACGAACTATGTTATGTTTGTAATAGACTAAAATGGAATTCAGAATACTTTGAATTGGATTTTGAATTCTTTGAAATGGTTTCGATCTCTTCGAAATATTTTGTGGTCTGCTGAAATAATAATTTCAGGATGCTTAAATGTAATCCGGTTTACTGAAATGATATTTTAGTTTACTGAAAGGTTATCTAGATTACTAAGATAACATAAAAAGGGAAAAACTTATAAGTACAAATTATAAGTGATGAAAAGATTATCAAAGTATAATAATAATACTAAGACTAAGGTGTAATGTCTAATACTTAACTTTGTGATTGAAGGTTAGACAAGTTAATATAAGATGATGAGATTATAAGTAAGTAAATGAATATGGTGGTAAGATTATCTAATATGTGACTATGTGATTAAGTGTTAGATAGTATTATGGAATAAAGTATGATATGCTAATTGAAAGATCAATCTTATACCTGATAGGTCTTTTCAATAAAGATAATTAATTAAACTGCGTAGCGGTAATCGACTATGCATGCAAGTTTCCTTAACTCAAACTCGAGTTATATTTCAAAGCATGTTAGTGAATGATTATTGATGATTATTCACGTCTAAACTTATTATTGATTCGCAATTAGTGCATGTTGTATATGTTTATCAGGTATGAAAGGCTGATGACCTTCATTAACATAAGGTTTAGTTAAATTGTTCATGGTCATTGTTGACCTTCAAACATTATTGATTCAGTCATTCAATTATTGACATCTTGATTCATGTTCCTTCATAATTATTAAATTGTTGAAAACTTGAAATCTTATTATTCTTTCAATCATGATATATCTTTATTGAATTTAAAATTGCTGGGCAAAGTAGTTGTTCACCCTTGCTATATCATGATAATAAATTTCAGATAAAGGCGAAGGCTTGAAGAAGGACAGTGACAAAAGAAAAATACAGTAATAGATTGTTATAAGAATAACTATTTAGTTATCTCATTGTAAACCTTTGTAATTTTGAATGTATGTATTCAGTTAAGGTTAATAAACTTGGGAAATGTTATAGAATTATGTAAAATAAACAATATATGTTTATTTGTTCCGCATTAGTTGATGGAATGTGTATTATGATGAAGTACCGTAACGTACCAAGTCCGAGGTTCTTGGGACCCAGATTTGGGACGTCACATATATTGCTTGATCATTAGACCTCTATTGTGTATTTTATATTTTCTCATACAAATAAATATTCTCTAAATTGTGATCCTGTTTGGATTACTGTATTGTTACAATAAAGTTTGAAGAAAGCATAGGTGCTTGAGGGTGCATAGGTGCACAAGGAGCAAAGGTGCTCAAGTGGTTGGAACTTGTATAGTAATTGGAAAAGTTTAATAAAAGTGAGTCTCCAATACCAGTTGGTATTGGACGTGGATTAGGCTACTATTCTAGAGGGTAGTAGTTGAACCACATCAAAATTCATGTGTTTATCGTATTACATCTTGTGCTTTATTATTCTGCTAAATATTCAGCAACCTGTGTTCTATATCCATTCATATCACTAAAACTAATTCAGTAAATTGTTTTATCATAATCACATTTTGGAAAAAGTTAAGTCTTGAAAATATACTGTTTGGAAAGTGATACACTAATTAAATATCTTGTCTTAACATTTTAATTTACAAAGATATAGAATCCAGCTTGATGCATTGAATATCCAAAGGAATTTTTAGTTAATCAAAAGTTAGACATAGCTTGTCCCTACACTTATTCAACCCCCCTTCTAAGTGTGCCTACTTAAATTTCATTTGGTACTAGAGCTTGGCTCTACTTATCTTGGTCTTAAAGGTGACTTGTAGGGAAAGATTCTGCCATGGCACAATTTGGAAACGCTCATCAAGAAGGTCAATTAACAAATCGACCTCCACTATTCTTTGGAACAGATAACTATAATTTATGGAAATTCTGAATGAGGATATATCTTAAGCGAGACCCATGGGAATGGTGGGTGGTAGAGAATGGACCAGTAATCCCAAAGAAAGATGATGGCACTCCAAAAACTCTACTCGAGATGGACTCAACCAAAACATACATGGTCTTATACGATTCAAAAGTAATGAACACTCTTCTTAGCGACATGGTGCAATCCGAAATAGATAAAGTCTCTTCATGCAACACATCAAAGGAGATATGGGATACCCTAGTGGTAAGTGACGAAAGAACTTCCAAAGTACGAGAAGTTAAGCTAAGTATGCTCATGCATGACTACGAAATGTTTAAACTGGAATAGGATGAAACAATCAAAATGGCTCAATCACAATTCTTGGTACTTATAAATTCCTTGAAGTTGCTCGACAAGTCAATTCCACAAAGTGAAATCAATCGTAAGCTACTTCGGGCTATGCCCAAAAGGTTTGCATTTAAAATTACTACTTTTCAAGATTCTGTCAATATTTCTTCTATGGATACATTAACTTTCTTTGGTGAACTAGAAGAATATGAACACCAATTAAAAAGATATGATGACGAGGAAAAAGTTCCTCGAAAGAAAGTCCTAGCTCTAAATGCAGGAATTGAAGAAGAACTTGAAAATAACTCAGATGATGAAATAGCTATGATCTCAAGGAGACTCGAGGGACTACTTCACAGAAAGAATAAAAGGAGGAATACATTCAATTCAAACCAATTTAAAGCTATGCAATCCGAAGAAACGTGTTTTGAATGCGGACGACCAGGCGACTTCAAGAAGGACTTCTTCCAGCTCAAAAAGAAAGGGAAGCAAGGCAATAAAGAGTTCAAAAAGAATAAAGCCTTCTTAATATGGAGTGACGATGATGTGGAGATAAATGCAAATGATGAACTGGCTCAAATATGCTTCATGGGACTTGAAAGTGAATCTAGTGAGGTATCTTTTTTTGATATTAGTATTTTAAAACAAGAAAATGAAAAGCTAAAAGAAAAAATATGTACTTAAAAGATCTAGTAAACACACTAATGAGCAAAGTTGAGTCACTAATAGATGAAAAGAAGGAATTAGAAAAAGCAACACACACAAATGAAGAAAAAGTATTAGCTGCGAAAAATGAGTACTTAGATAATTACAATAAAATACTTTTCAGCAAAGTAAAACAGTTAAATAATGAAGTTGAAAAATTGACAAACGAAATAAAAAATGAGAGATGTATGCATTGATGCCTTTAGTGATGAATCAAGTAATAAGACACCTCCAACTAATGAACTTCAAAAGGAAATAGAATCACTAAAACTCTCTTTAGCTAAATTTGTTCATGGTGAAGAAAATTTAAATGTCATGTATAGGGAAACATAGACCAAGTTATGATAAACAAGGAATTTGTTATAATCAAGTATATAGAAAAGAATTTGAAATGCTTAAATCTAAATCATTATATAAATTAAATTACAATACACCTTTCACTACTTGCAAAAATTGTGGCACTAAAGGTCATCTAAAGATAAATTGTTCAAAGAAGAAAAAAAATAATCGAAGTAAATCAATATGGATAAAGAAAAGGGATTTGATTTCAACTAACACAAGTGGACCCAAAAAGATATGGGTACCAAAAAGATATATTGCATTTTTCTTAAACAAGTATGATTCAAGGCAAAAGTGTCACCTCAAAAGTGGATCCTTGATAGTGGAGGCTCACGCCACATGACAGGTGACAAATCTAAGTTCGTGGAACTAAATATCAAAAAGAAACATGGAACTGTCACATTCGGTGATAACCGGTCATGTGAAATAATCGGGAAAGGTAAACTCGGTAATGATAAGGTTAACATTAATAATTTTCATCTTGTTAATGGTCTAGAATTCAATCTTATCAGTGTCAGTCAATTAATGGATAATGGACATCAAGTAAATTTTTGAAAAAGATAAATGTACACTTTCACATTGTACTAACAAAACTACTTTAGTTGCCCTAAGAGAAGGAAATATATATACTCTTGATTTTGAGCAACAGGAGGAAGAATTATGTCTTGCAACTACTCAAGATGAAGCAAATCTATGGCATAAAAGAATGTGACAAGTTCATATGGACATAATCAAAAAGTTGTCATCAAAGAACCTATATAGTGAGAGGATTACCCAAAATGAACTTTGAGAATAAAGGTATATGCGAGCCTTGTCAACTTGGAAAATAAGTAAGAACATCATTCACAACCAAGACCATGGCATCAACTTCTTCTCCCTTATAATTACTCCATCTTGATTTATTTGGACCTGAAAGACATGCTAGCTTAAATGGTAAATTTTACGCATTTGTGATAGTTGATAATTTTTCTAGATACACATGGGTACTATTTCTTAGAACAAAAGATGAGGCATTTAAAGAATTTGAAAAGCTGATTAGAAACTTGGAAACAAAATATAGTCTTAATCTCATAAAAATTAAAAGTGATCATGGTACTGAATTTCAAAAGGATTTTATTATATTTTTTAATCAAAAAAGAATTACTCATGAATTCTCAGCACCTAGAACTCCCCAACAAAATGGAGTGGTAGAAAGGAATAATCGAACATTACAAGAAACAGCTAGAACACTAATTCAAGAAAGTAAACTTCTAAAGAAATTTTGGGCTGAAGATGTAAACACATCATGTTATGTACTAAATAGAGTGTTAATTCGTCCAATTATTTTGAAAACACCATATGAATTATTAAATAATCGTCTTCCTAATATAAGCTATTTTAAAGTATTTGGATCTAAATGCTTTATTCTTGACACTAGTGGGAACTTGGGCAAGTTTGATGCTAGATCATATGAGGGAATATTCATTAGCTACTCACAAAATAGTAAAGCATATCGCATTTATAATGTGCAAAAGATGTGTATCAAAGAATATATACATATCAAATTTAATGAATCTAACCATGATATTTCAAAAGAAAGAGGAGAAGATACAGGAAACTTAGAGACTGCTGCAAATCCAGCTTACCACATAAAGTAAAACAGCAAGACTATGGAACCTATCCGGTAAAGTTGATTACAGAACAATGAGGACCATGAACCTATCCAAAGAAGTTTGAATACAAAATCGAGAACATATCCAACAAGCTAAATTGAACGAACAGCAAGACCGTGATTCAAAAACTACTGAAGAAATGATCCATGACATTCAACTTCCAAAATCAGCACGATACATCAAAAATCATCCTCCCGATAACATCATTGGAAACATAAATGAAGGAGTTACTACAAGAAGAAAAGTATAAAATATGTCTGCTTTCTCAGCATTTCTTTCCCAGATTGAACCAAAGAACGCCAAAGAAGCCATACTTGATGAAAATTGGCTACTAGCAATACAAGAAGAGCTACAACAATTTGAAAGATGTTAAGTTTGGGAGTTAATGTCTCCTTCAAAAGACGTATCCATTATTGGAAGTAAATGGGTGTTCAAAAATAAACTTGACGAGTACGGAACAATTACAAGAAACAAAGTTAGATTAGTAGCTCAAGGGTACAATCAGCAAGAAGGAATATACTATAAAGAAACATTTGCCCCTGTAGCTCGTTTGGAATCCATTAGAATATTATTAGCATTTGCATGTTTCAGAAAGTTTAAACTATACCAAATGGACGTCAAAAGCGCCTTCCTCAACGGTTACATAAACGAAGAAGTATACGTGAAACAACCTCCTCTATTTGAGCATGACAAGTTACTGCATTACGTATACAAACTAAAGAAGGCACTATATGGGCTCAAACAAGCTCCAAGAGCTTGGTATGAGAGATTAAGTAAGTACCTCCTATCAAATGGCTTCATAAGAGGTAAAATTGACTCTACTTTATTTATTAAACGCCAAAATAAAGATATCGTTATTGTAAAAATATATGTAGACGATATAATATTTGGTGCTACTAATAATTTCCTTTGTGAGTGGTTCTCCAAATGCATTGTGACAACCCCAAAATAGGTCCATTCCACCCAACCTATTCTGAGTCGCGAAATACATGGTACAGAAAATAACTAAAACTTTATTACAATAATTGTCGTGCAAAATACAACAACACATATGCTATGAGTTTTGATACAAATATATACCAACTTTGACTCTCATCCCATCCTTGGATAGCACATCACAATGACACCTTACATAAAGGTATAGTCAAAAACTATTTTAGAAATTAGAATCGTTTGAAAGTGGTCAAGAAAACCTTCGTACAAGGGAGGCCAAACGTCTAGGTTATGATAGATATCATATGTCCACAAAATTATCCTTGGTTGACCCAATAAAACCCAAAGAAAAACGAGAAGATTATTATCATATTCTTGACAATGGTGAGTCTTCTCTTGACATATCATTATCTCCACTGTCTCTAATTGAGAGTTATACTTCAACCAAACACTAAGATTATATTGGTAGTGCTCGTAGATATACTCTGCAAGTGGATGTGCACAACCCTGTCTTATGATGACATGAGGTTGTATGTCATTAGACATCTTGTATGATAGTGGCAAAACACCCTTCCAACGTTGGGTTCGCCTCACCCTATTTGATTCACCAAATATAACTACTAAATGATGTATAAAATATAATACACTTTTCTATACTGTTTAGGGAGAATTCCACAGCTAGAGACCACCGTTCTATTCCCTTGTTACCCCCACTCGACCCAGCTACACTCTTATTACCTGAAAGGAATTGTGAAGCAAAAGGGTGAGCTCAACTAGCCCAGTAAAGAATATCATGACTAAAGATAAATAAATTATCAATAGCCTTCAACGATAATAAATCGAGATTTAGAACATATGGTAGATGATAAAATTTTCAACCATAGTTACAATGAACGAAGCGAATCCATTAGAAGAGTCAAATAGACCATAAAGTCTATTATCTTCTCCATGTTAAAAATACACCAACAATGTTTTATCTACGTAACATCAATCAGCGATTACGGTCCACAATCATATGAATAACTTCATAATCATAATTGTGATTCTAAATTCCTCTTAGCATTCGGATCGAAGATAATTTTCATCACATGTCTTTACACAAACATCAAAGATCATGGCTATACCAAATCACAGCCTCACATTTCATAATCATACAAATAAATTCATCTTTTTTGCACTACGGGCCAAAGATATTCATCAACAGTTCATCTTTGCACTATAGGCCAAAGATATTCAACAACAAATCATTCATCTTTGCGCTTCTGAACCCAAATATGTGACGCCCCAAAATTAGGTATACATCACCCATCTTGGGTCGCCACTTACTGCATGCAATTTAAATACAACTTATTAACATAAGCGTAGGTATACAATCGACATAAAGCTGTGAGTTTAAATACAAATATAAATCTCTTAGATATTATACAAACTCAAACAAAAGTCCTCATTACAATTATTATAACACTATTTCACGAGAATAGTGAGGACTACTAATGCTATCTTCGGGACCATCACTTCGTTTCCCAGAGCTTGTCCTAGCTATATTCTCATTTCACGAAGAAACGGTGAAAGAAAGGGTGAGCTCAACTAGCCCGGAAGAAATATTATGACTAAGATAATGCGAGAATAAATTATCAATTGTCTTCAACAATGTTAAACCGATAAAATACAATAGACAACCGGTTTAATCTGCGGTGAATATGCAATCCATTAAAAGAGTCAAGTAGAAAATAAAATCTACTATCTTTTAGGTTTTTAAAGGTTTTTCATCATTTATTATAGATGAGACTCACTTTAATAAATATTCCACATCATCGAATAACCCCACACTACTGACGAGGGATATTCTTTAGTATCGCGACCACAATTATTCATGCACTACGGGCCAAGAATATTTGTGTATTCATTAATGGTCATGATCATGCCAACAATCGTCCATCAATGCACTACTGACGCTTTGAGAGGATTTTTACCACATCATTTGTAACATTACGGTCGTGATTACACCGAATAGTCTCTGGTCATAATCATACCAAGTCCATCTATGCACTACAGGCCACAGATGACTTTAAAAAATATAAACATGGGGATGATGACAATGATATAAGAATTCAATAAAACAAGTTCAAGAATTATTCTATCCAGGAATTATTAACGTCCAAATTATCAACATGATACTGTTTTGTAGAGTAAAATTCAAGAATGATCGGAAGAATATTTTCATGAAAAGATCTTTGGATGAAACACAAATATCAAGGATATTCCACTAATTTCATGGAGTATAGAAGTCAAAGTTTTAACCAATTTGGGTATAATAAAGAATGGAATAACAAAAGAAATCCCCATGCATGCGATAAACCGCATGCAGACGAGTTATTCAAATGAATAATAAAGAACGGAACCGTGTCGGTGAAATTCACACCAAGCGGGATGTTCCAACAGAATAATAAAGATGGAACCGGATCCGGTTGTAAAACACGCAGAGATAGGATATTCCAGCGAGTAATAATAAAAGCGAGAACCAGTCCGGTGTAAAACACACCGCAGCGAGATGTTCCAACAGAATAATAAAAAGGCGGAACCAGTCCGTGTAAAACACACGCATGGATGTTCCAACGAGAATAATAATAAAGATTTTAACCAGTCCGGTTGTAAAACACACGAGACAAGATGTTCCAACGAGAATAATAGAAGAATGTCACCAAGTATAGGGTAAACCACTTATACAAAGTTATTCTAACAGAATAATAAGCGATGGAATAACAACAGTTCTCTTCATGAATAAGAAAGAATAACACCCTTACCTTTGGTAGGAGATTGAATCTTTACGCAAGACGGTGTAGTAACAAAAATACTCTTCTTCTTTCTCTCTTATTCTCTATACTTTCTCTCTCTATAGCTTGAATGAATTAAATGAAAAATAATGAAGCCCTAGGCCTCTATTTATAGAAGATTTCTAGCTTAGCACTTCTTAGAGTGTGAAAAGGCAAGTGGCTTCGACTTAATTTGTTTTGGACGCTGTAATGTGAAACGACAAGTGGTTCGACGTCTGGTAAAGGTAATTACTATTAACGAAGGTAAATACTATTGACGAAGGTAAATACTATTTACAAGGATAATTACTATTGATGAAGGTAATTACTTATTGACGAAGGTAAATACTATTGATGAAGGTAAATACTATTCACAAGGTAATTACTATTGTGATTTAAGGTAATTACTATTGTGACGAAGGTAAATACTATTCACAAGGGTAATTACTATTGACGAAGGTAATTACTATTGATTTAAGGTAAATACTATTCACAAGGGTAATTACTATTGACGAAGAGACTCTTAGATGATGACATATGAGCCCCCCATAAAATAATCAAACTTACCACAAATCATTTTTTTTCATCAACACATATTTAATCTTTCAACAATTATTAATCATTTATAACTTGTCGTCTCAATTATTGATTTAATACTATAACATATTATCATGGATGATCTTGTGACAATAATTGAATCAATAATATAAGAGATATGATGCGTGATTCTTGTAGCAATAATAATGAGCATAGTTGAGTGACTTCTCGTAAGCATCGATAATCAATACTGAGTGTTACTCTTATCTGACTACGCCAGACATTCTTGTACTTTTACCACCGGGTAGTTCAATAGTTTTAACGGTAACACATCCGTAGTTATTTTTATAAAATATTTTTTGTCGTTTTCTCGATCAAATGAATAATTACATTGTGGGGTCCACCAATGATTGAGCCATTATCACGAATATTCCTAACAAAAAAGAATATTCCCAGACCAAACGAATATTTTATAACAACTTGCATACTTTGCAAAATTTATAAATATTACCCACAACTATAACATTATATCAAATTTATTCCATAATATTCAAAATAATATTTATAGAAAATTCATCTTTATTTATAAAAGTTTGGGGTCTTACAACCTCCCTTTCTTATGAAATTTAAGCCCTCAAAATTAGGGTATGCGTGCACGGTATGTTGAAGAGGTAAAGATACCTTGATTTCATTTTAGATTCTAACTCCCAAGTCATTTCCTCAACATCGTGGTTCCTCCACAAAACTTTGACTTGAGGTATAACCTTGGAGCGTAGAATATGTTCCTTCTTATCCAAAATTTGAACAGGGAACCTCTTCATACGTCAAATCTTCCGCTATTTTGTCCTGTTCTAACTCAATAATATGGTTCGGTCTTTCACATATTTACGTAACATAGATATGTGAAAAACATTATGAACACGAGACATATTTGGCGGTAAAAAGCGAGTCTATAGCCACGTTCCTACTCGATCGAGGATTAAAATGGACCAGATGAATCGAGGATTAAGTTTTCATCTCTTTCCAAATCTTGTAACTCCTTTCCATGGAGCAACTCTTAACAACACATGATCTCCTATATTGAATTCCACGTCCTTTTCGATGAAGATCGGCAGATAACTCTTTTATCGATTTTGTGAGGTTTTTATACGTTGTCGGATCGTTTAAATCTTTTCCGTAGTCATACGTACCAACTCTGGTCCCAACAACGTTGCTTCACCCACCTCATCCCAGCATACTAGAGAACGACACTTTCTTCCATACAATGCTTGAATGGAGCCATGCCATACTTGCTTGATAACTGTTGTTGTGGAAAACTCCACCAATGGTAAGAACTTGTCCCAACTCCCTTGAAATCAAGGACCACAGAGTCTTAATAGATCTTCAGAGTTTGAATAGTCCTCTCCGATTGTCCGTCCGTGCGAGGATGATATCTGCCGAGCTTAATCGTAAGTCTGTGCCCATAGCTTTTGCAAACTAACCCAAAATCGTGATGTGAATCTTGGGTCTCGATCGAAACTATGGATACTTAAGGCATACCATGCGATCTTACAATCTCGTTTATGTACATACTGAGCAAGAGACGTTCAAGTGTATAAGTTTCTCGTATAGGTAAGAAATGAGCGCGACTTGGTCAATCTATCAACAATGACCCAAATCGCATCAATGCCTTGAGAAACCTTAGGAAGACCGATAACGAAATCCATGGTAATGTGCTCCCACTTCCATTCTAGAATTTCAAGTGGTTGCAATGGACCTTTTGGTACTTGATGCTCCGCTTTAACTCGTTGACAAGTTAGACACCTTGAGATAAACAGTTCTATCTCTCTCTTCATATTGCTCCACCAAAATGTATGACGAATATCATGATACATTTTGGTACTCCCAGGATGGATTTCAAATGGTGTGTTGTGCGCCTCCATCATGATATTATACTTTAAATCGTGTCGTTAGGAACACAAAGTCCGGAGTTGACTCAAGTATTCCTTCTTCATCGATTCTTGCTCCTAGCGTAGCACCTTCTTGCACTTTTTTTCCTCATACGCATCAGCTCCGATTACGTAGCTTGAAAGCGGCTTTAACTTTATCGATTAAAGTCGGTTCTACTCAGATACTCGCTATCATCACATGCGTCCTGAGTCTTTAACTCTATCTCCATCCTTTGCAAGTCACACAAAATGGGCCTTTGCGTTGACAATATCGCTTTTCGTGCTTGCATATGATTTTCTACTCAACGCGTCGGCTACCACGTTAAACTTTTCGAGGATGGTATTGGATGGTATGATCATAATCTTTCAACAGTTCAAGCCAACGTCGTTGTCGCATGTTGAGTTCCTTTTGAGTGAAGAAATATTTGAGGCTTTTATGATTCGTAAAGATCTCCACTTTCTCCCCATACAAGTAATGCCTCCAAATTTTAAGTGCAAAAAGACAATAAATTTGCCAACTCTAGATCATGAGTAGGATAATTCCTCTCATATTCTTTGAGTTGTCGCGAGGCATAAACTATAACTTTTCCATGTTGCATAAGAACACATCCCAACCCTTTGCCCGAAGCATCACTGTAGATGACAAATCCTCCCAGCCGGATGGTATTGTCGAACAGTCTTAAATAAGTCTCCTCTTGAGTTCTTGAAAACTCTTCTCATTCTTCGCTCCAACCGAACTTTGTATCTTTCCGAGTCGGTTGAGTCGATGGAGTAGCGATTCGAGAAAATCCTTCCACGAATCTCCGATAATAACCAAATAAACCGAGAAAGCTACGTACTTGATCATCGATTTAGGTTGTTCCCGACTTTGAATAGCTTCAATCTTTCTTTGGGTCAGCGGATATTCCATGACTTGATACCACGTGGCCAAGGAATGCTACTTCTTTAAGCCGAACTCGCATTTCTTCAACTTGGCATAAAGCTTATATTCACGAAGCTTTTGGAGTGTCAGCCTCAAGTGTTGCTCATGATCTTCACGGCTTTTGGAATAAATAAGGATGTCATCAATAAAGACGACCACAAAGTGATCTAAATATTCCTTGAATACTCGGTTCATCATATCCATGAAGGCAGCAGGAGCATTAGTCAATCCAAAGGACATGACTAGGAATTCATAATGCCCGTCTGGGAGTTCGGCGCCGTCTTTGGAATGTCAGCGATTCTAATCTTCAATTGGTGATATCCGGAACGAAGATCAATCTTTGAAAAGAATTTGGCTCCTTGCAACTGGTCAAACAGGTCATCAATACGTGGCAATGGATACCTATTTTTGATGGTGACATGATTCAACTCCCGATAATCAATACAAAATCGCGATACTCCCATCTTTCTTCTTCACGAATAGAGCAGGAGCACCCAAGGAGAAGTACTAGGACGAATAAAGACAATGTCTAACAATTCCTGCGATTGGGTCTTTAACTCCACGAAGTTCAATAGGAGCCATTCGATATGGGGCTTTGGAAATAGGTTTTGTCTGCCAAGTTCAAGGTCGATACAAAATTCAATTTCACGCTCTGGGGTAGGCCAGAAGTTCTTCGGGAATACGTCGGAAATTTATTAACAATAGGAATATCGTTTAAAACCGGCGTATTTTATTTAAATCAGTAACATGAGCTAAGAAAGCTTGACATCCGTTTTCAATAAACGAATAGCTTTATGGCTTGAGATGACCGCGATTGATTTTAATGGTTTGGTCGTTTGAATTCGCATAATAGGTTGATTAGGAATATGAAAGCTAACAACCTTACGAAAACAATCAATTTTTGCATGATAAGTAGTTAACCAATCAATCCCTAGAATCACATCAAATGCAAGTATTTTTAATGAAATAAGATCGACAGGATAATGTGAGGGTACCGATTTGAACCAAACAAGACTTATAAACGATGGATGTAATGAAGGTTTTTCCCAACGGAGTTTCCACAGATAAGTCAAAGTCTAATTTCTCCGGAGTCAAATTTAATCGATGAGCGCAAGTAGGAGAAATAAAAGAATGGGTAGAATCGGTATCAAATAAAGTATAGACTTCATTAGAGTTTATGATAAGCTTACCCGTGATGACCTCATTCGGATTCCTTGCTCTTTGGGAGGTCACAACAAACGCTCTCCTTGCACTACTGGGTTTTGAATTTTACGGGATGGCCTTTGGTGCCTCCATCCTAGTTTGAATTGTCTTGATGTGAAACAAAAAATCGAGCTAAGTGACCTTCTCTTCCACAATTATAACATGCTTTGGACGGCATGACGCAGTTTGGACTGATGTGTCCCTCTCCTCCGCATTTGAAGCATATGATAGGTGGTCTTTCTCCTTCCTTAACAATGGGTGTCTTTGGTGCGATGTCTTTCCACCATTGTTGAATCTCCGCTTTCTTGAAATGTCCATTCTTATTGTTTTGGCCCGATTACCACCGAAGTGGTTACCATATCGCCCGTTGATTCCTCCATACTTGTTGTTGTCACCGCTTGATGACTACTCTCACCGGTATTATAATTTTGCTTACCGCTTCTCTTTTAGTTGTGTTGACTCATTATCGCGTTCCACTAACTGAGCCCTATTTACAACATCTGAATACAAACACAGTTTATGAGAAATAAGATGTTGACGTATCTCCGGCTTCAAACCTCTTAAAAACATTCGCGCCATTCTCTCTTCATTATCCACCAAGTGGGACGAAACCGTGATAACTCATGCAAATTTTGCCTCGTATGTTGCGACACGGTGCGTATTGTTTTGTTCCAACTTGATAAATTCCACCTCCTTCATGTGGCGAATACTTTTAGGAAAGTATTTGTCGTTGAACAGCTCCTGGAACTTCTCCCAAGATATCTTCAGTACAACAGGTTGAGTACGTTTTACCGATTCCCACCAGTAATCCGCCTCTCCGCATGACATAAAAGGCGTGAAGGAACCTTTTGCTCCTCGGAGCATCCCAAGACATCAAATATCTTGGTAATCTATTTTATCCATGCTTCCGCCGTAAGTGGTTTTGCTCTCCTTAAACTCCGGTGGTCCCAGCCTTGAATTGTTTAGCGGTGACCGCCGAGAGTTTTCCGTGTTTCCACCTACGTTTTGGACAGAGTCGCTCTACTTTCTTTGTTGCATAAATTGCATAAAGCCTCTGAACATTTGATCATTCATCATTTGGTTAGTGTTGTTGTTTGCATGAGGATTGTCGCCTTCCTGATGCACATTATCCTGATTATTGATATGTGGTGAATCAACGATCGCTGCGCTTTCTATTGCTATTCTCAACATTCTCGGATGTCATTTTCGAATCTTGCCACAAAACAAAAGGTTAATTGACATGTAACAAATTATCCTATCTTCCCACCAACCAATAAAATAGCACATAAACTTAGGTAGGTCATACTAGCGAAGGTATCCCCGCCTCTCCCCTCCTAGTACTATTCTCACATCTTAGCCAGGGATCATATCCCTAAGCTCTGATACCAACTGTGACGCCCCAAAATTAGGTATACATCACCCATCTTGGGTCGCCACTTACATGGTACAGAATTTAAATACAACTTATTAACATAAGCTGCCGTGTAATAATGACATAAAGCGTGAGTTTAAATACAAATATAAATACTAGATATTATACAAACTCAAACAAAAGTCCTCATTATAATTATTATCACACTATTTCACGAATAGTGAGGACTACTAATGCTATCTTCGTGACCATCACTGCTTCCCAGACTCGTCCCAAATATATTCTCATTTCAAGAAGAACACAATGAAAGAAAGGGTGAGCTCAACTAGCCCAATAAGAAATATTATGACTAAGATAATGCGAATAAATTATCAATAGTCTTCAACAATGTTAAACCGATAAAATACAATAGACAACCAGGTTTAATCGCAATGAATATCTGATCCATTAAAAGAGTCAAGTAGAAAATAAAGTGTACTATCTTTTAGGTTTTTAAAGGTTTTTTCATCATCATTATAGCCGAGACTCGACTTTAATAAATATTCCACATCATCGAATCACCCCTCGCACTACTGACAGGATATTCTTTAGTATCACGACCACAATTATTCATGCACTACGGGCGAGAATATTTGTGTATTCATTAATGGTCATGATCATGCCAACAATCATCCATCAATGCACTACTGACCAATCGAGGATTTTTACCACATCATTTGTAACATTACGGTACATGATTACACCGAATAGTCTCTCGTCATAATCATACCAAGTCCATCTATGCACTACACTACAGAGGCACGCGAGATGACTTTAAAAAATATAAACATGAGGATGATGACAATGATATAAGAATTCAATAAAACAAGTTCAAGAATTATTTTATCCGTAAATTATTGACGTCAAATTATCAACATGAATCTTTGTTTTGTAGAGTAAAATTCAAGAATGATCGGAAGAATATTTTCATGAAAAGATCTTTGGATGAAACGCAAATATCAAGGATATTCCACTAATTTCATGGAGTATAGAAGTCAAAGTTTTAACCAACCGGGTATAATAAAGAATGGAATAACAAAAGAAATCCCCATGCATGCGATAAACCCGCATGACATGTGTTATTCCAATGTAATAATAAAGAATTCGGAACCAGTCGTGAAATTCACACCGGCAGGATGTTCCAACGAATAATAAAGAAGCGGAACCGGATCCTCCTGTAAAACACACGTGATAGGATATTCCAATGAATAATAGAAGAATGTCACCAAGTATAGGGTAAACCACTTATACTGAGTTATTCCAATGAATAATAAGCAATGGAATAACAAATGTTCTCTTCGCATGAATAAGAAAGAATAACACCCTTACCTTTGGTAGGAGATTGAATCTGCAGACGAAGAAGTAACAAAATACTCTTCTTCTTTCTCTCTTATTCTCTCTATACTTTCTCTCTATATAGCTTGAATGAATTCGTGAAAATAATGAAGCCCTAGGCCTCTATTTATAGAAGATTTCTAGC
Organism: Panax quinquefolius; assembly: GCA_020205615.1. NCBI lineage: Eukaryota > Viridiplantae > Streptophyta > Magnoliopsida > Apiales > Araliaceae > Panax > Panax quinquefolius. The sequence goes on along the minus strand of CM035169.1, from coordinate 49,440,445 downwards.
TTAGCACTGCCGTGTGAAAAGGCAAGTGGTGGCTCGACGACCGGTTTACGCCTCTAATGTGAAACGACAAGTGGTTCGACGTCTGGTAAAGGTAATTACTATTAACGAAGGTAAATACTATCGACGAAGGTAAATACTATTCACAAGGGTAATTACTATCAAGAAGGTAATTACTATTGACGAAGGTAAATACTATTCACAAGGGTAATTACTATTGATGAAGAGACTCTTAGATGATGACATATGAGCCCCCATAAAATAATCAAACTTACCACAAATCATTTTTTTTCATCAACACATATTTAATCTTTCAACAATTATTAATCATTTATAACTTGTCGTCTCAATTATTGATTTAATACTATAACATATTATACGTATGATAATCTTGTGACAATAATTGAATCAATAATATAAGAGATATGATGCGTGAAATTCATCGAGTAATAATTGAGCATAGTGAGTGACTTCTCACGTAAGCATCAATAATCAATACCGATGTATCTACTACAATGCACTACTGCCAGACATCGTATTTCTTTTACCACTTAGGGTAGTTCAATAGTTTTAACGGTAACACCTCCGCCAAGTTATTTTTATAAAATATTTTTGTCGCTTCTCAATCCGACAATAATTACATTAGGGGTCCACCAATGATTGAGCCATTATACGAATATTCCCTAACAAAAGAATATTCCCCAATTCAAACGAATATTTTATAACAACTTGCATACTTTGCAAAATTTATAAATATTACCTACAACTATAACATTATATCAAATTTATTCCATAATATTCAAAAATAATATTTATAGAAAAATTCATCTTTATTTATAAAAGCTGGGGTCTTACAAAATATATTCAACAACAGAGCATCTTTGCACTACTGGCCAAAGATATTAATATCTCAAAGAAATATATAATCATTTCAAAATTTAAATAAACCATAATTATAACCATATTGATCAATTAACCTTTGCACTTATGCTAAAGATATTCAATTATAAATTCAATGGTCATGATCATACCAGTCAACAATTCAACTTTGCACTACTGGCCAAAGGGAACCCATAGTCATTATCATACCAAAAATCTACCCATCTTTACACTCAAGTCAAAGAGAAATATCATCATTATAGTTATAAAAATATTATATATGATAATAAAAACAATATAATCAACATATAGATTTAATCTCAAGAGTAAGATTCATAAATAAACGATAATTTGGTCAGAAAAAGAAACTAATTTTGTCGTGAATAGTAACTCGTGAATAGTAACTCAGGAATAGTAACTCGTGAATAGTAACTCATGAATAGTAATTTATGAATAGTAACCCTGACATGAAAAGGTAGAAATTCCACAATAAAATCCATACCAATATTTCGGTATAATGATATTGAAAGAATAACATTTCTTAAACTTATAAACACTTTATTTTAATTGTTCAAACTTTACTAAATAATGCATTTAATCATCCTAAAATGCCAAACTCATAAGGTTTCATCACCAATAACCAAAGCTCTCATAAAAAATCTGCATATATCTTATATAGGATTCTCAAGCCATAAAATCCTATTTTTCCAATATTATTACTTCACATAACATATTTAATTCACTTACTCATAGCTAGTCCATTTTCATGAAAAATACCAAATCAGTACAAACAAATTTTCTTTTCTGGGATTTAGCAGAATATAGTTCCATATTGAACATATATTTTTCTCAGAATTTTTAAAATTCATTTACTATTTTTCATATGGCCAAAACTGCCAAATATTTATACATTTATCATAAACTGTACTTTTTTCCAAAAATTCCAAAATTTACAGAGTATACTTCTGTTATATACATGTACTCCCAATAAAAAATTTACCAATTTTGGAGTTAACCACAAGGAGTTATAAGGGTTTACTTTTAAAATAGTCTTTTCCCATAAAATTCATAACTCTTAATATATACATCCAAAAATCGTCATTTTTGGACACAATCAAGAAAACTCATCAAATTATCATTTCAAATATTTCAAGAATTTTTGAAGGTCAGAAAAATTACGAAACTGGAAAATATAATAACTCTTACAATCCCTTACCTCAAAAGAGCAGTATTTCTAACTGGAATATCGGATGAAAAGTCGAAGGAACCTTGCACTGAATAACAACTCTCAAAGTATCTAAATACTCACAAAAATACGCTCGATAATATAGAGAGAAAGAAAACTTGTTTCTGGTGTGATTTTCAATTCTAACCTAAACGCTTATTTATAGAAAAATGCTAGAACGCCATAGGAGACTAAATTAATAAAATATTATTAATTTTATTTTTCTTTCATGCATACCAAGCTAGACCAAAACTTCAGCCACCACAGTGGGGCCCACCAATTTAGCACATGTTTTCTACACCAACCAAAAGTGGGTCCCACCCAATTTTAATAAAAAATATTTTATTTTCCGTAAACTTCAATAATTCATAGAAAATAGCCCATTTATCAGAAAAATACGAATTTTATGTCCATTCCACACGAAATCGAATTCTCCGCAACTTTACAGAAGAAAGTTTTTCCAAATTCCAGACAGAAAATATTCGAAATCCACAAACGGACGATTTTGAACACCCTTTAAAATTCATAACAAATCATACGTTCATTTTTAACGGTTCAAAATTTGTGGACATATACTCGACTAATATATGTATAACATATCCAAAAATCACAATAATCCAATGGTCGGATTAAAATTATAACTCACGCAATATGGCTTTAAGAACACCGGTCGTATATTTTAATACCTCCAATCCGAAAAAATACTGATAAAAAACCTCAACATTAATTCCTTCATTTATAACCACATAAATAAATCCATCATTTATATCCACATCAAATAAATATTTCCTTATCATATAAATCAATAATTAATTATTCACAAATAATATTACAGAATCACAATTATGACAACCAGGCCGTTCCCAAGAAAGAGGGGGCTTTCCGATAAGGATTTCTCCTTACTGGCGCGCAATTAGGTGACAAAACCTCTCCTTGACATAACTTTCTAGACATTGCCAATAATGTTATCTAATAATATTATTCAAATAATATGAATTATTGATCTGATAATGGGAAATCTTGTGCCGCGTGACAATTATTGAAACAACAATAATATAAAATATCAACACAAGAATTATTGAATCAATAAAATAAAATATTGAGCAAGAATTACTATAACAATTATTGAGTAGTGCCTTTTACGTAAGAATCAATAATTCAAAAGTTTATCGTGCAATGTCGTATGCTACTTGTCGCAACCACGCCAGACATCGTATTTTAACCACCGGGGGTTCCAACAAGCGGTGTTAATCAGAAAATAACTACACCGTTATTTATAAAAACTCAAACTTGTCATTTTCTTCATCCGACAGTTATTCTGTTATGGGGCCCATAAATGGTTGCGCCGTCATACGAATATTCCCCCGACAACAAGATTATTCCACGACCAAACGAATATTCCCCGACAGAAATGAGTATTTTATAACCACTTGCGTATTTTGAAATTTTATATATATCACCCTTAACTTTAACTTTTTATCAATTTAACTATTTACTAAATAGAAAAATTGAATACTTTTATTTCATAAAATTCGGGGTCTTACATGCATTCACAAGGAGTTTAATACGAGCTTAATGGGAGAACTCAATTACTTTCTGGGGCTTCAAATCAAACAACATCAAGAAGGTATCGTCATTCATCAAACCAAGTATACAAAAGAACTACTCAAGAGTTTTGGCTTTGATAACTCAAATCCAAAGACCACACCAATAAGCACATCAATAAACTCACAGTAGATGAAAAAGGTATGGATGTGGAAGTAACAAAATATAGAGGTATGATCGGATCCTTATTATATTTAATTGCCTTTAGACATGATATAATGTATAGTGTTTGTCTATGTGCTCGTTTTCAAGCCAAATCCAAAGAATCACACTTACAAGCTGTTAAACGAATATTTAAATATTTGAGTGGTACCATAAATTTAGGATTATTTTACCCAAAATGTGACAATTTTGATCTAATGGGTTACTCAGATGCTGACTATGTAGACTGTCAAATAGATAGAAAAAGCACAAGCGGCGTGTGTACATTTTTGGGACAAAGTCTTGTCTCATGACATAGTAAGAAGCAAACTTCAGTTGCCCTATCCACTACTGAGGGTGAATATTTAGCAGCATGAAGTTGCTGCTCCCAAATTTTGTGAATGCATCAAACACTGTGTGACTTTGATATTATGTGTGAAAATGTGCCTATATACTGTGATAATATAAGCACCATTAACATTTCTAAAAATCCAGTTTTACAGTCTCGCATGAAACACATAGAAGTTTGACACCATTTTCTTAGAGACAATGTGTCCAAAGGACTAATTAAATTAATATTTATCCCCACTGAGCACCAATTAGCAGATATATTTACAAAACTTCTAGGGGAAGAACACTTATGTACTCTAAGAAGAGAACTCAAGATGTGTCTGATATATATATGGTCTGCATGCTTTAAGGAAATTAGACAAACACATCATATCTTACTACCATAATTACGTAAATTAAATATGTTTAAAGTTTCCTTCCCAAGCACGGCGCCATGACTTTCCATATCTTGGTAACATGCACCCACGATAAATACAATAGTAACTTTACTCTTTTGCCTTCATCCCTATCTCTTCAACATATCAACCGTCTTTGCAACTCTCAATCGCTCTTAAACCCCATCTGAGAGAATGAGAACCAAGCGTGCTAGATAACTTCGTGATGAGTCTGAGGACGAGGTATCACTGCCTTCTCCCCTCTCTCATCCTTCTGTTACTAAAAACTAAAAATGAAGCAACCTTCTGTCATGACCATCTCCGGCGACTCATCCCTTGCCGAATCCAAAGAAAGTTTACCTTCTCCTCCACCGATTGGGACATCGACTGGCACCAAACGGCGAAAGATCAAAGAATCCTCCCCCGGATCCGCTCCGATGACGGTAATCCCTTTATCTGTTTTGTTGCATGATGTTCCTAACAATTTCTTTTGGGGTAATAATTTCGAGCTTTGCTTTAAATCGTCCATCCGCCACAAATCTTTTGTTTATGAAAAATCCATTGATATGTACTATTTTCAAAAATCCCCACTTTAATATCTTCTTGAGTCTTGTGGTATGTCCTAGCTATGTGCCCCTCCATCTGTGGCCTACCCAAAGTTGGTCCAACAATTTTACACGAACCTTGAACATAATTGTGACTGCTATACTAGTTTCGTGAAAGGAAAATCATTGTTTTTTACTTGTATGGACTTAGGAAGCATCCTGTCCATTCCCTTTATAGGAGATTGTCCATTTACTCTTAAGGGACCTGTGTATACGACTCTGTCCCCTCTTGACCAACTTCAAACTATCATGACTGACCCCGCTCTGTCTTCAGTCACTCTCCCAAAGACTATTAAAGTGTCTCTTATTGCTATAGTTCTTCATAAATTACTGCGGTATAATCTTATTCCCCGAATTGGTGGTGGGGCTGACTTCACTTACCAGGATTTAGTTTTAGTTGCCTTGATAATGAAAGGAAAACCATTCAATTTCTCTCCTATGATGCTCAAACACATGATTAACTGCATCAAACACTCCAAAAAATGTCTGCCTTATAGTTATTTTCTCACAAAACTATTCAATCATTTTCAAATCCCTTTAGATAGTGAAGGATCAATCATAATTACCGATTCCATCGATTCAGCTTATCTCAAAAGTTCTCATATTACACTGGTCGGTGGTCACTTCATGAGAATGGCTCCAGAAATTCCCCCTATCCCAAATTCCACTCCTCATGTCCCACAACCTCCCTCTTCTGAGATTCTCATTCTGCTCCACACCATGGCTACCAATCAAACCTCCCTTACTACTGATGTTAAGGATATCCAACACCGTCTTTCTGTGCTAGAAAAAGGCAAACTTCCTATCAGTCGCACTAAACTTCAAACTATTTTTCGCACCATGGAGGATGAGTTCATCGATCTTTAGGTAAGGTTCGAATTGCACACTCGGGCTATGGTAGAAGCCTTGCAGAGGAAAATGAATCGCAATGCATGCCAATTAAGCAATGAACTCAAATTCATCAACAATCACATTGGAACACTAGCACGCTTCACCGAACGGTGCATGAATGATCTCCGTGAAGAGCTCCAGGCTGACCAAGTCCAATCTCGCATACCTGAGTGGCCATAGTGCAATTGGATGGCCAAATACCAAGGAGATTCCCTGGACTTGCCCTTACCTCCTCCTACCTTTATAGCACATCCTCCCAAATTTGCAAACACCATGTCCTTGGAGGAGATTGAACACCGTAGGATTCACCGTCCATATTTCACTGCTCATGAGGCCAACCATGTTCACATTGCTGAGGAGGATGCTTAAAGGTCTTGCTCCATCATTCCCCTTTTGGCTATCTGGGCACTTCTTTTTGATGGATGCGAAAAGGGGAGATGAATTAATTCTTCTGCCATCAAAAGATAATTTTTTTAAATTTCAATGCATGATGACTTCTGTTTTAAAACTATGCTTTAATTGTTGATGGATATTTTTGGTTAACTATTGATGGATGATGGGTTAATATTTAATTGTGTTCCTTCTGTTTAAAATTTTATGGACTAACAGGTTAGTGCATGGTTATTAAACACTGCATATTTGTTGAAAAGTATGCATTAAACAGTTAACTCTAAATGTGAGGATATGCATGAATTTAGGAGGAGTCGTAATTATTTTGATGTGCATGGATTTAGGGGGAGTCATAATTATTTAGTTGTCATCATCAAAAAGGGGGAGAATGATGACTTATGTCATACTCCATGTTTTGATGATGAATATATTATTCCTCTAATCATGATATATATCATTTCAGGGAAAGATATGACATTACAGGAACATCAAGGAGGAAATTAGAAAGACAAGAAATCTTTGAAGAAGGAAAGGCAAATTGAGTCCTAGGAATATATGTAAGATCTGAGCACTAATCACTAGGCTTTAGGGCAAATACATTTCATATACACATAATTATATATCCAGAAATTAACAAATTTTGTTAGGCAGATTTGCTATTATCATGGGATAATAGTAATTGGTTTACTATGCATTTCATGAATCAAGGAAACTACTTCCAATCAATAAAATAAGGTAACTTAATAATATACCATGAATAATGTGTCATAAATGATTAATTTAAGGAAAGGTATTAGACTATCTTTAAACCACGTGCTTGACAAATCGATATGGTAATCTTTTCAAACATGTTGTTTTAAAGACTGCATAAGATAGAAATTGATTGCATGATATAAATTCGGCAGCTGACATATAGCAAATCTACATATTACAGCTGACCTCAACTTTTATGAATAAAGATGAATTTTCTATAATTATCATTTTTTAATAATATTGAGTGAATTTGATATAATGTTATAGTTGTGGGTAATATTTATAAATTTTGCAAAGTACACAAGTTGTTATATAATATTCGATTGGTCGGGGAATATTCGTTTTAATAGGGAATATTCGTACGACGACACAATCATTGGTGGACCCCACAAATGGAATTATTATCAGATTGAGAAAACGAAAAAAATATCTTTTTATGAAAATAATGGCGGAAGTTTTACCGTTAATTGTTGAAACACCCGGTGTTAAAAGTACAGTAATACGCGTAGTTGCATAGTAGCACACGGTATTGATTATTGATGCTTACGTGAGAAGTCACTCAGTTTTGTTCAATTATTGCTATTGTAATTGTTCATAGTATCTCACGTTATTTGATTCAATTATTGTTGATTTTTTTTATATATTATGAAATCAATAATTGAGATGACAGAGTTACTAATATTATTATTTGCAATATTGACAATGTCTAGAAGTTCTGTCAAGGAGAGTTTTGGTCACCTAATTGTGCGCCAATAGGGAGAAATCCTTATTGGAAAGCCCCCTCTTTCCTGGGAATGAACTGGTTGTTAAATATTGCGAATTATAATAATTATGATAAATGTTGTTAAAAATATTGAAAGGATTTTTATGAAATAGTTGTTTTAAATTTTGCTTATTATTTGGATCCCCATTTACCCATTTTTTAACATAATCGGTAGAAAGTTGTTTAGTATAAATATAATAGGACCCACCTGTGATTATGAGATGTTTGTGGGAGGGGAACACGTGGGGCCCACGATTTAAAGAAAAAATGGGGGGAGGAGAAATTCTAAAGATTGGTCACGGGTGGGAGTTATTGTTTTGTTTTTTTGTATAATAACATGTGTTATATATATATATATTTGTTGGTTTTTTTTATTGAGAAAATGAAGCATCAAGTGTAACCCGTGAATTGGCAAAATAATTCGTCTGAAAAAAAAAATTGTTACGTCCGTGATCGATTATTCAAATAGTATCCTTTCCATTCTCCTATAAATAGGATGCTTAGTTAGAATTGAAAATCACACCAGAATCAGAGAATTCTTCTTCTATAATATTGAGCGTATTTCTTTAGAGTTTTAGAAAGCTTAGAGCGTAGAAAACAGTGAAAGTTTTCTTCAAGAATATCCCCGCTATATAAGTTGGAATACTCTTCTTTTCAAGGTAAGGGATGTTATTTTTGTTCAATATTCGCTTGAAATAATATTTTCTTCCATACTCTGTAGTATATAAGTAATATTATTTCATTTCAGATTTCGAATTCTATAATCGCTTTGTTAATGTTTTGGCTTCTAAACTCCATGAAATTAGTAGAATATCCTTGAAATTTGAGTTTCATCCAGTATCTTTTCATGTAAATATTATTCTAAGCATTCTTGATAATTTTTAACTTTTTCATGCCAGAGTACTATTCATGGGGTTACTATTCCTGAAGTACTATTCACGGGGTACTATTCACTCGAGTACTATTCATTCGGGGTACTATTCATGACAAAAATTGATTCCTTTTCGGTCCAAATCATTTTTGATACAATATTATTCTTGAATTTTACTCCACAAATCAGTTTCATGTTGATAATTTGGATGTTATTGATTTCTGGATAAATTAAATTATGAATCTTTAAAAATTTATCATTGAACTTGTTTTATTGAATTCTTATATCATTGCCATCATCCTCATGCTTATATTGTTATGAAAGTCATCTTTGGCCCATAGTGCATAGATGGACTTGAAATGGTTATGACCATGGATTATTCGGTATAATCATGACCGTAATGTTACAAATGATGTGGTAAAAGTCCTCATTGGCCCGTAGTGCATTGATAGATAGTTGTTGGCATGATCATGACCATTGATGAAAGCACGAATATCCTTGGCCCGTAGTGCATGGATAATTTGTGGTCGTGATATTATTGAATATCCTTGGCCGTAGTGCAAGGATGATGTGGATTATTTATTAAGCTGAGTCTCAGCGATAAAAGTGATGAAAAACCTTTTAATAGAAGATAGTAGATTTTATTCTCTACTTAACTCTTCTAATGGATTGCTTGTTTCGCTGCAGTTAAACTTGATGTTTGTTATATTTTATCAGTTTAACACTGTTGAAGGCTAAAGATAATTTATTCTGCATTATCTTAGTCATAATATTTCTTACTGGGCTAGTTGAGCTCACCCTTTTGCTTTCATTGTTCTCTTCAGGAAATTAGAACGTAGCTGGGACTAGTCGGGGAACGGAGTGACGGTCCAGATGATAGCATTAGTAGTCCTCACTATGCTATGAAATAGTGTGATAATAAATGTATTAAGGACTCTATTTGAGTTGGATACTGTCTAGAAGACAATATTCATATTAAAACTCTCAGTTTATGTTTTGTCGTATTTTACACAACAGTTGTATTATTAAGTTATATTTGAATTTTGTACCATGTATTTAGCGACTCAAGATGGGTGATGTATACCTATTTTGGGGGCGTCACAAATATGGTATCACGTGGTGAGCACTCATTTAGGAAAAATATTCTCTCTAATCACTATATTTTATACTGATCATGACAGTGTCCTACGGCAGTATACAACTAGAAAAGAGTCTTGATCATTGGCACAATATATGGATGTTACTCTCATATTATGTGATTTGTGAAATTTGTCCCAAACAGTCATATTACGAATTGGAAATTAAACGGTAACTTATCATAGTTGGCTATAAAAAGAGATGTTTCTAACGATAAGAATTGATAAGAAATACATACTGAACTTGCATACATAAAAAGTTACAAAACATGATAAGAGATGTTTCATGATCCCTGGCTGAGATGTGAGATAAGAACTAGGAGGGGAGAGACGGAGAATTCCTTTGCTAGTATGACCTACCTAAGTTTATTTGGTATTTAATTGGTCGGTCATAGTATAGGGATAATATGTGTCAAGTAAACCTTGTTTTGTGGCAGTGTTTGAAAATGAAATATGAGAATTTTGAGAATATTAATGGAGCACAGGAGACCGTTGAGTCACCACAGATCAACACCCAAGATAATGTGCATCAAGAAGGCAATAATCCTCAGGTGAACAACAACACCGACCAAATGGCGAACGACGGAATGTTTAGGAGCTTTCTGCAATTCGTACAACATCAGGCAAGAGAGACTCCTGTCCAAAATGCAGGTGGAAACACTGGAAACTCTTGGACGGTCACCGCTAAGCAGTTCAAGGTGCTGGGACCACCGGAGTTTATTGGAGAGCCAAAACCACTTAAGTCGAAGACGTGGATAAAGTAGATCACCAAGATATTTGATGTCTTGGGATGTTCCGAGGAGCAAAAGGTTCCCTTTGCCACCTTTATGTTGCGAGGAGAGGCATATTACTGGTGGGAATCGGTAAAGCGTACTCAACCTGCCTCATTGAAGATGTCTTGGGAGAAGTTCCAAGAACTATTCAATGACAAGTACTTTCCTGAAAGTATTCGTCACATGAAGGAGGTAGAGTTCATCAAGTTAGAGCAGAACAATATGACTGTGTCACAGTACGAAGCTAAGTTTGTCGAGTTGTCCCGGTTTGCGTCCCACTTGGTTGAAAATGAGGAGAGAATGACGCGGACGTTTCTAAGAGGTTTGAAACCCGAGATACGTCAATATCTAATTTCTCACAAACTATGTTTGTATTCAGATGTTGTAAATATGGCTCAGTTATTGGAGCGCGATAAAAAGTTAACCCAATCAAGAGAAAGCAGTCGACAAAATGATAATACCAGTGGTAGCAGTCATCGAAGCGGTGACAACAAATGTGGAGGGAATCAACAAGCCAGAAATGGTAACCACTTCGGTGGTAATCATGGCCAAGACAATAAAAGTGGAAATTTTAAGAAGAGGAGATTCAACAATGATGGAAAGACGTCATCACCAGCACCCGTTGTTAAGGAAGGAGAACGACCACCTATCATATGCTTCAAATACGGAGGGGAGGGACACATCAGTCCAAACTATGCGCAGCAGTCCAAAATGTGTTACAATTGTGGAAGAAAAGGTCACCTAGCTAGATTTGTCGTACTAGGAAGCCAAGTCCAGTTGGAACGGTGACACCAAATGTTGTCCCAGACAAGTCAAAACTAGTAGTTCAACTGAGAGCGTTTGTTATGACCTCCCAGAAAGCAAGGAACCCGAACGAGGTCATCACGGGTAAGCTTATCATAAACTCTAGCAAAGTATATACCTTATTTGATACCGGTTCTACCCATTCTTTTATTTCTCCTACTTGCGCTCAACATTTAAATTTGACTCCAGAGAAATTAGACTTTGACTTATCTGTTGAAACTCCGTTGGGAGAAACCTTCATTACATTTACTATTTATAAGTCTTGTTTGGTTCAAAATCGGTACCCTCACATTACATGTCGATCTTATTTCCTTAAAAATACTTGCGTTTGACGTAATTCTAGGGATTGATTGGTTAACTACTCATCATGCAAAAATTGATTGTTTTCGTAAGGTTATTAGCTTTCATATTCCTAACTAACCCATTATGCGAATTCAAGCAACCAAACCATTAAAATCAATCACTGTCATCTCAAGCCATAAACCTATTTGTTTATTGAAAAACGGATGTCAAGCTTTCTTAGCTTATGTCATGGATTTAAACAAAAATACGTCAGATTTGAATGATATTTCTATTGTTAATTAATTTCCTAATGTATTCCCTGAAGAATTTCCCGGCCTACCCCAAGAGTGTGAAGTTGAATTTTGTATCGATCTTGAACCCGATACAAAACCCCTTTCCAAAGCCCCATATCGAATGGCTCCTATTGAACTTCAGGAGTTAAAGATCCAACTGCAGGAATTGTTAAACATCAGTTTCATTCGTCCTAGTACGTCTCCTTGGGGTGCTCCTGTTCTATTCGTGAAAAAGAAAGATGGGAGTGTGCGACTTTGTATTGATTATCGGGAGTTGAACCATGTCTCTGTCAAAAATAGATATCTGTTGCCACGTATTGATGACATGTTTGACCAGTTGAAAGGCACCAAATTCTTTTCAAAGATCGATCTTCGTTCCGGATATCATCAGTTAAAGATTAAAACCGATGACATTTCAAAGATGGCTTTCAGAACTCGGTACGAGCATTATGAATTCCTAGTCATGTCCTTTTGATTGACTAATGCTCTTGCTGTCTTCATGGATATGATGAACCGAGTATTCAAGGAATATTTGAATCATTTTGTGGTTGTCTTTATTGATGAAATTCTCGTATAATCCAAAACCCGTGAAGATCATGAGCAACACTTGAGGCTGATACTCCAAATGCTTCGTGAAAACAAGCTTTATGCCAAGATGAAGAAAAGCGAGTTCTGGCTTAACGAAGTAGCATTCCTTGGGCACGTAGTATCAAGTCATGGAATATCTATTGACCCGGCAAAGATTGAGGCAATTCAAAGCTGGGAGCAACCTAAGTCAGTGACCAAAGTACGTAGCTTTCTCGGCCTAGCTGGTTATTATCGGAGATTTGTGGAATGATTTTCTTGAATCGTTACTCCATTAACTCAGCTGACTCAAAAAGATACAAAATTCGGTTGGTGCGAGGAATGTGAGAAGAGTTTTCAAGAACTCAAGAGAAGACTCATTTTAGTACCTGTTCTGACAATACCATCTGGCTCGGAGGGATTTGTCATCTACGGTGATGCTTCGGGCAAAGGGCTAGGATGTGTTCTCATGCAACATGGGAAAGTCATAGACTATGCCTCTCGACAACTCAAAGAATATGAGAGGAATTATCCTACTCATGATCGAGAGTTGGCAGTTGTTGTCTTCACAATTAAAATTTTGAGGTATTACTTGTATGGGGAGAAAGTGGAGATCTTTACGGATCATAAAAGAGTCAAATATTTTTCGCCAAAAAGGAATTCAACATTCGGCAACGACGTTGGCTTGAACTATTGAAAGATTATGATCATACGATTCAATACCATCCTGGTAAAGCGAACGTAGTAGCTGACGCATTGAGTAGAAGATCATATGCGGGTACGAGTGAAATATTGTCAACACAAAGGCCCATTTTGTATGACTCACAAAGGATGGAGATAGAGTTAAAGACTCCAGGGACCCATGTGATGGTGGCGAATAAACGAGTAGAATCGACTTTAATCGATAAAGTTAAAGCTGCTCAAGCTATAGACCTGGAACTGATGCGTATGAGGAAGAAAGTGCAAGAAGGTGCTATGCCAAAAGCAAGAATCGATGAAGAAGGAATACTTCAAGTCAACTCCAGACTTTGTGTTCCTAACGACCCTGATTTAAAGTATAAAATCATGATGGAGGCGCACAACACACCGTTTGAAATCCATACTGGGAGTACCAAAATGTATCATGATCTTCGACATTCATTTTGGTGGAACAATATGAAGAGACAGATAGCGAAGTTTATCTCAAGGTGTTTAACTTGTCAACAAGTCAAGGCGGAGCATCAAGTACCAAAAGGTCCATTTCAGCCACTTAAAATTCTAGAATGGAAGTGGGAACACATTACCATGTATTTTATTACTGGTCTTCCCAAGGTTTCTCAAGGCATAGATGCAATTTGGGTCATTGTTGATAGATTGACCAAGTCTGTTCACTTCTTACCTATACGAGAAACTTATACACTTGAATGTCTTGCTCGTATGTACATAAACGAGATTGTAAGACAACATGGTATGCCAGTATCCATAGTTTCTGATCGAGACCCAAGATTCACTTCATGATTTTGGGTTAGTTTGCAGAAAGCTATAGGCACAGATTTAGGATTTAGCTCGGCATATCATCCTCGAATTTGACGGCGGTCGGAGAGGACTATTCAAACTATTGAAGATATATTAAGACTCTGTGTCCTTGACTTCAAGGGAAGTTGGGACAAGTTCTTACCATTGGTGGGTTTTTCCTACAACAACAGTTATCAGGCAAGTATTGGCATGGCTCCATTTGAGGCGTTGTACGGAAGAAAGTGTCGTTCTCCAGTATGTTGGGATGAGGTGGGTAAAGCTACGTTATTGGGACTGGAGTTGGTACATATGACTACGGAAAATATTCAAACAATCCGACAACGTATAAAAACCACACAAGATCGATAAAAGAGTTATGCTGATCTTCATCGATAGGACGTAGAATTCAATATTGGAGATCATGTGTTGTTACGTGTTTCTCCATGGAAAGGAGTTACGAGATTTGGAAAGAGAGAAAAGCTCAATCTTCGATTCATTGGTCCATTTGAAATACTTGACCGAGTAAGAACTGTGGCTTATAGACTCGCGCTACTGCCAAGTATGTCTCGTGTTCATAACGTTTTTCACTTATCCATGTTACGTAAATATGTGGAAGACCCGAACCACATTATTGAGTTAAAACCGGATGAAATAGCCGAAGATTTAACGTATGAAGAGGTTCCTGTTAAAATCTTGGATAAGAAGGAACATATTATACGCTCCAAGGTTATACCTCAAGTCAAAGTCTTGTGGAGAAACCACGATGTTGAGGAAATGACCTGGGAGTTAGAATCTAAAATGAAATCAAGGTATCCTTACCTCTTCTGTGACGCCCCCAAATCCGGGTCTCTTTCAACCCGACAGATGGTGTTCCACGGTGCTACAGTTCACACAAACATTCAATTGAAAAATCCTCAAAAAAACAAATTTATCTTATATATATTCCAAAACAATACTACCATTCCCCAGGTTCTTTATAACCGTTACATTTGTTCTTGTCATAATATCAAATATTATCATTACAAACCTATACTATTACATAGGTGCGCTACAAGTTTGCTTTAGCCTTCACTTTATCCTTGTCGAATCCTTTGGTCAAATCGTCTAAGCTGCAATCATATGGTTCAAGCAAGTGTGAGCATAACAAGCTCAGCAAGTACAACAATTTTATTTTTAAAAGCATGCTTGAAACATAGAATCGATATCTTCAATAACCGGATGATAGTTACGGTACTATCAATAATTCAAAATAGCTTTCCTTTTCCTTCAAAACATTTTACAATAACAATATTCATCAATTTCGGTTCAAGACGTGAACGCGTTTATAGTTTCTTTGAAAAGGATAACCCACACGAAGTCCGTAAGTCCCAGATATCTTACGAGCTCTTCTAGGTGATCACCTATAGTACTCTATGTTGATCAACACTACATCCATTAAACGTGTATACGCTTAAGTTGTGGCAACCTCACCCGCCCATCCAATACTCGATGAAAATACATTTTTTTATTCATAATCAGGCTTACCTTGAATCCGTAGCAATTAGTTGGCGTAGGATAGCGTTAGCAATTCTATATTGTAAGACTTGTAAATAGTTCAATCAATCTATCAAGATTAGTCTAGCCGAGCTAAAACTGGCATCGACTCTTTCTTTAAAACCATACATGCATCTCATAATTTGAATCATTTGAAAACCTGGCTAACACGAAGGTTAGACAAGCATTTAAGAAAACTTGTCTTCTGCGTCTGCTACAGTATAATTACGTTTCCTTTGAGTCTTTACAGTCTCTACAACACATAATCACATATCATACCACATTAGGTCCTGAATGAACATACTTGGTTCCTAAAGAATCTTACCCTTCTTCTCAATCTAATCGCGTATTAGATTTGTTATTTATTGGTTCCGGCTTTTCGTCATTCTTTTACATCGTCATTACCAACTTCGTTCTCTTATAACACTTAAGTGAAATTATTTCATTAATACAACTCGGTTCGAGTTAAGTGTCCTTCATTACGGCTTACTAACTTTATTATTAATCGAAGCTCGATCGTCATTGGTTTAGGACTTATTGCACATCGTTTTCATTAATCTTCAATTGACTTATTTTAACCCTAAGTGATCTTACTTGGGGTTTAATCATGACTTAACCATGTTACTACACGTTCATTAAGTTTGTATTACTCCATTGCCTTTCTTTTTATCTTTATAACCAATCCTCTCTATGTAAATCCTTAGGTCAGAAGCTGCAATATTCCAAATTTTTTTCTTTGTCAGGTACTTGCCTTTCATATAGAATCAAAAGATCGGGACTAAAGTAGCTTGGCATGAGTCCTCGTGTTATCTGCCGCGCTGTGGTGTGAACAAACAGGGGCTGAGGATTTCTTTGGCGTTGCGGCGCCGGCTAATTGTCTTGGAGTCACGCCGCGGCGCGGACTCTGTACCATAGACAATTTTGACAGATTTTTCATTATGTGAGATTTCCGGCTTCGTAACTTCTTCGTTATAAGTCCGAATTGCCTCATTCAAGAGCCTACGGTTCACAAATCACGTACTATATGTGTTCATGCAAGAATTTTATCTATTCAACTTCGTTTGCTAAAATTTCACCTATTAGTCCATTTTTAACGAAAACAATAAACGTTCGTGAACGTTCAACTCTCGTTTCTTCGTTCTATGTCGGAATCCGGCCATTTTTGAGTCCGCAACTCTATAATGACAAATATGACTTGTCTCCATTGAAAACCAATGTTTCCAAGCTCAATATCAAAATTCGACTTCCATTCCGAGAATTTCATGAATTTGACGATCATCGTCTAATCGTGTGAATTCTGGCGAAACTTCGTTACTTGAGATTTTTAAACCATTTCACTTGGATTCAATCTATTATACTACCATCTTGATATGCATGCTTCGTTAACTTATATTCATGATAAGTTATTACCTATTCTTGATGATTTTGCAACTTATTAAAGTATAAAATACTTATATTTTCATTTCATGACTTATGTCTTATTTTTATATGACTTATTAATGAGTTAAGTCCTTTAATCATTATTCTTATATCTTATTAATCATACTAATTTTATTAATGTAAGCATGTTACAAATTCTAACAAATTCTTATACTTTCATTATAAGTTCATAACTTATTTTTACTTAATGAATTTCTTATTCTCGACTTATCCAAATTTTATTAAGACTTAAGCCCTTTGATTCATTATTTCAACCTCTTCTTAGCATGCTTGTTCTACCAATACCCCCTTCTCTATCAATGGAAGAGAGAAAGAAACATGGTTTAAGATCACTTACTTTTGAATAACACTTGTTAAATCTTTAATCTCCTTGATTCTTGAACTTCAAAGGTTAACTTGCTAGCTTATTCTCACTTACTATCTCTAACCAATAAGCTATAAGTTATTGGTGGAAAATCTAACAAAGGAAGTCTAGCTTTATATGTGCTTATTCTCTCTACCAAATAAGCTAATAACTTATAAGTGGGATGAAATGAACAACACACAAAATGAAAGGCAAGCTTGCTATTTATAGGAAATCCTAGATGAGGGTATAATGGTCATAAGGCCACTCCACCTCCTTACTATTCCTAACTTAGGCATTAAGTAAACTTGCTCTCCAAATAAATTACTTGGCCATCACAACACTTAGCCCTTAAGTTATCTTGCTCCCCACACTTTTTGCTTAGCCATTAAGCTACTTGTTTATCACACTTTGTGTGCTCACCACACTTACTTAGCCTCTAAGTTTACATGTTTACCACCTTAGATCATCCATGGTTTGCTCCATGGGTTTAAACTATCTCATAACCCATTGGTTCTTACTTTGGGCTTTAGCTTAATTAACTTAACTTAATCATTTTGGGCTTACATTAATTTACTTTGGGCTTTACATTACAAATCCTTAGGCTTGCTTATTAATTCTATTGGACTTAACCAATAAATCATATTGCACTTTAATACTTCCTACACAATCCTACCAATTCATTTCTTTTGGCTTAAAACCTTTTAATGTATAATCTACGTATAATTCTCATATTCTAACTCATATACTAATTCAACATATACGACATACCATAATTCATACGTACTCGTATAATACCCCGTATTATACTCGTATTCATTACTCATATAATACCTACGTAGTATACGATCATCTCTTAATTCATTTATCATATTTCATTTCCTTCTCGTAACTCCTTTTCCTTAAACGTTAGGTTTTAAGTCCACAAGGCGAAATATTACATTTTCCATAACTGAAATATTATTAGATATTCCATCACACCTCGATATTCTATCATTACGTATTTCTCGGAAGTTCAAAAATATTTCCCGAGCAGAAATGCGTGAATAGTGTTTTTCAGAAAATTTCTCAGAAAGATTTTATTTTCGTCTTAGAAATTCAAACACTTAAATTATACCACGTAGCCAGAATACTATGACGTTCTGATATGTTTAGGTCATATAACGACCTTCGATTAGCTTGCTCCATAAATAATCAATTAAATTCATTTAATAAAAATAAAAATTTAATTCTCAAAAATTCGATTTTCTCGGGCGTTACATCTTCGACATACCAGGTACGTATCCTAATTTTGAGAGCGAAATTTAATAAGAAGGGGAGGTTGTAAGACCCCAACTTTTATGAATAAAGATGAATTTTATATAATTATCATTTTTGAATATTATGGAGTGAATTTGATATAATGTTATAGTTGTGGGTAATATTTATAAATTTTGCAAAGTACGCAAGTTGTTATATAATATTCGATTGGTCGGGGATTATTCTTTTTAACAGGGAATATTCGTACGACGACACAATCATTGGTGGACCCCACAAACGAAATTTTTGTCGGATTGAGAAAACGACAAAAATATTATTTTATGAAAATAACGGCAGAAGTTTTACTGTTAATTGTTGAAACACCCGATGTTAAAAGTAAAGTAATACGCGTAGTTGCATATTAGCACACGATATTGATTATTGATATTTACGTGAGAAGTCACTCAGTTTTGTTCAATTATTGCTACAGTAATTGTTGCATAGTATCTCACGTTATTTGATTCAATTATTGTCGATTTTTTATATATTATTAAATCAATAATTGAGATGACAGAGTTATTAATATTATTAATTGCAATATTGACAATGTCTAGAAGTTCTGTCAAAGAGAGGTTTGGTCACCTAATTACGCGCCAATAGGGAGAAATCCTTATTGGAAAGCCCCCTCTTTCCTGGGAACGACCCGATTGTTAAATATTAGGAATTATAATAATGATGATAAATGTTGTTAATAATATTGAAAGGATTTTTATGAAATAGTTTTTGTAAATTTTGCTTATTATTTGGATCCCCATTTTCCAATTTTTTAAAATAATCGGTAGAGAGTTGTTTAGTATAAATATAATGGGACCCACCTGTGATTATGAGATGTTGGTGGGAGGGGAACACGTGGGGCCCACGATTGGAAGAAAAAATTGGGGGGGGGGAGAAATTCTAAAGATTGGTTACGAGTGGGAGTTATTGTTTTGTTTTGTTGTATAATAACATGTGTTATATATATATATATATATATATATATATATATATATATATTTTTTGTTGGTTTTTTTTATTGAGAAAATGAAGCATCAAGTGTAACCCGTGAATTGGCAAAATAATTCATCTGAAAAAAAAACTGTTACGTCCGTGGTCGATTATTCAAATAGTATCCTTTCCATTCTCCTATAAATAGGATGCTTAGTTAGAATTGAAAATCACACCAGAATCAGAGAATTCTTCTTCTATAATATTGAGCGTATTTCTTTAGAGTTTTAGAAAGCTTTGAGCGTAGAAAACAGTGAAAGTTTTCTTCAAGAATATCCCCGCTATACCAGTTGGAATACTCTTCTTTTCAAGGCAAGGGATGTTATTTTTGTTCAATATTCACTTGAAATAATATTTTCTTCCATACTTTGTAGTATGTAAGTAATATTATTTCGTTTCAGATTTTGAATTCTATACTCGCTTTGTTAAAGTTTTGGCTTCTAAACTCCATGAAATTAGTAGAATATCCTTGAAATTTGTGTTTCATTCAGTATCTTTTCATGGAAATATTATTCTGAGCATTCTTGATAATTTTTAACTTTTTCATGCCGGAGTACTATTCACGGGGTTACTATTCTTGAAGTACTGTTCACGGGGTACTATTCACTCAAGTACTATTTATCCAGGGTACTATTTATGACAAAAATTGATTCCTTTTCGGTCCAAATCATTTTTGATACAAATATTATTCTTGAATTTTACTCCACAAAGCAGTTTCATGTTGACAATTTGGACGTTATTGATTTTTGGATAAATTAAATTATGAATCTTTAAAAATTTATCATTGAACTTGTTTTATTGAATTCTTATATCATTGTCATCATCCTCATGCTTATATTGTTATGAAAGTCATCTTTGGCCCGTAGTGCATAGATGGACTTGATATGATTATGACCATGGATTATTCGGTATAATTATGATCGTAATATTACAAATGATGTGGTAAAAGTCCTCATTGCCCTGTAGTGCATTGATGGAAAGTTGTTGGCATGATCATGACCATTGATGAAAACACGAACATCCTTGGCTCGTAGTGCATGGATAGTTTTTGGTCGTGATATTAATGAATATCATTGGTCGTAGTGCAAGGATGATGTGGATTATTTATTAAGCTGACTCAGCAATAAAAGTGATGAAAAACCTTTTAAATCATAGAAGATAGTAGATTTTATTCTCTACTTGACTCTTCTAATGGATTGCTTGTTCCGCTGCAGTTAAACTTGATGTTTGTTATATTTTATCAATTTAACACTGTTGAAGGCTAACGTTAATTTATGCAGCATTATCTTAGTCATAATATTTCTTTCTAGGCTAGTTGAGCTCACCCTTTTGCTTTTATTGCTCTCTTCAAGAAATGAGAACGTAGCTGGGACTAGTCGGGAAACGGAGTGATGGTCCAGATGATAGCATTAGTAGTCCTCACTATTCTATGAAATAGTGTGATAATAAATGTATTGAGGACTCCATTTGAGTTGAATATTGTCTAGAAGACAATATTCGTATTAAAACTCTCAATTTATGTTTTGTCATATTTTACACGACAGTTGTATTATTAAGTTATATTTGAATTTTGTACCATGTATTTGGCGACTCAAGATGGGGGATGTATACCTATTTTGGGGGCGTCACAAATATGGTATCACGTGTTGAGCACTCATTTAGGAAAAATATTCTCTCTAATCACTATATTTTATACTTATCATGACAGTGTCCTACGGCAGTATACAACTAGAAAAGAGTCTTGATCATTGGCACAATATATGGATGTTACTCTCATATTATGTGATTTGTGAAATTTGTCCCAAACAGTCATATTACGAATTGGAAATTAAACGGTAACTTATCATAGTTGGCTATAAAAAGAGATGTTTCTAACGATAAGAATTGATAAGAAATACATACTGAACTTGCATACATAAAAAGTTACCAAAGTGTTTTTCTTCGGGTTACTGCTGATTGCACTTGAAGGAGCTATTGCTAAGGTGATATTGTAGAAAATATTCTTGTAATACTTTTCTTGCACATCATTACATACTAGAGCCTTGTATTGGTAAGAGATATATTTCTTGATCATTAGACCTCTACTGTGTATTTTATATTTTCTCATACAAATCAATATTCTCTAAATTGTGATCCGGTTTGGATTACTGTATTGCTACAATAAGGTTTGAAGAAAGCATAGGTTCTTAAGGGTTCATAGGTGCACAAGAAGCAAAGGTGCTCAAGTGGTTGGAACTTGTATTATAATTGGAAAAGTTTAATAAAAGTGAGTCTCCAATACCAGTTGGTATTGGACGTGGATTAGGCTACTATTCTAGAGGGTAGTAGTTGAACCACATAAAAATTCATGTGTTTATGTGATTGCATCTTGTGCTTTATTATTCTGCTAACTCTCCAGTAACCTGCGTTCTATATCCATTAATATCACTAAAACTAATTCAACAAATTGTTTTATCATAATAACATTTTGGAAAAAGTTAATTCTTGAAATTATACTGTTCGGAAAGTGATACACTAATTCAATATCTTGTCTTAACATTTTAATTTACAAAGATATAAAATCCAGCTTGCTGCATTGAATATCCAAAGGAATTTTTAGTTAATCAAAAGTTGGACATAGCTTGTCCCTACACTTATTCAACCCCCCCCCCCCCCCCCTTCTAAGTGTGCCTACTTAAATTTCATCCACTTTCTCTAAAATTCGTTTCACCTATCTGTTTGAAACCTCAGCTTGGCCACTCGTTTGGGGATGATAATGTGACGCCCCCAAATCCGGGTATCTTCCAACCCAACATATGGTGCTTGTAATAACCCGATATTTTCTATATAAATAAATAAGAAATTTTGCATATAATTTTATTATTATTATTTATTTTAAAGGTGGGAATATATGACAGGTAATGTCTATGTATATATATATGTGATAAATAAAATTTATTTATTACATGAATAATTTCAATAGTTTTATTTTAGAATTATTGATTATTATAAAGTATATTTTTATAGTAATTAATTTTATAGTAGAAATGATTTTAGGATTTATTTTCCATGAAAATAAATTTATATATTATTTAAATGATATATGAAATGATAATTAGTATTATTATAATAACTATTTTATTATGTGAATTTATTTATATTAGTTAAGTTAATTATTTTAACTTAATTAATAATGTTATATATGCAAGAAAAATCAGATATGGAATCCAAACCTTAATTCTGGATTTGGAATAAGGAATGAGAATAATAATATTATATTAAATATATTTCAGTGTTATAAATATGTACTTTATGTATAGACAGATAATGGTTGGTCAATTATGTTGTGGCATGTCAAACCATAGCATTAATTCGCTAAACCCTAACTTGAAACTCAAACCAAAGTTTTCGATTGGTAAGAAATTGTGGTACATGGTTAATGACAATTATTATATTATGCTAATTAGGTAAACCGTAATTACTACAATGGTAACCATAATTATAATTTTAGTAAATTATTATGTTAATTAAGAAACCTTAATTCATAATATGGGAAACCCTAATAATATCAAGAAACCCTAAGTATTTTTAAAACCATAATTTTCTATTAAAACCCCTAATTTTAATTAGTAAGTTCTAATTAAAATTTTAATAAACTTTAAATTTAATTTTACAAACCCTAGAAATTATTTGGGAAACCTGAAGGTTTAAAATCTATTGATTAAAACCTAGATTCAAGTACCATGGACAAGAATACCCTTAAAATAACAAGGCGAATGACCTAATTACCCTTTTTGTCACTTTCTTGGATTTATTGCTTGCAAATCTTGCCATATCTTGGCAATTCACCAACCCTAGATATGACATGTGCCAAAATCTTTGCAAATCAGCCAAGTTAATCATCCAAATACATTGCATCTTCATAATATAAATAGAATTGGAGAGAGAAATTGTACATTATGCTCATTTATTCACCAACACTCCATCAAGTCCCTCTCTCTTTAACATACAAATTCTACTAGCATTTCAGTCCCTAAAACCGGCCCCACTAACACTCGTAACCAAATCAGTGGCCAAGAATCAAAGATTGCTCATAGAAGGCATAAACCCTAAACGAAATCTGACTTTTGATCCTATGTTAGATGTTAGTTTTTTGTGTGTTAAATATGTTGTATGTAGTGTATAATGATGATCAGGGTTGCTAGATGTTACATCCATAACATCTAGAGGCTCGGATTTGGTGATTTTAAAAATCTGGAAATTTTCTTTTATGTCGACTGACAACCATATGTCAGGTCTTCTAAATCTCTGGCTGTTAAGGATTTTTGTGCTTTTAATGATTGAACATGTAGTATGCTCTGAGATCTTGGATCTAGAACTTATATCCAGTCCAGATCGTGTACATATTGTTATATATATATATGGTCAAACCACGTTGACCGGCATTGACCGAACGTTTCTGGGTAACCCAAAACGTGCCCAGAAAGTCTGACAACATGTTTGTGCGTCTTGATCTTACTTATGTTTACTTTTTAGACCATGTTATTGTTGTAATGTTGTTGTCTGACGTGTACGCTACATGACCATGCCTCTAGAATCTTTAGATCCTTCTCTGAATCAAAGTAATCAGTAGTCAAAGTGGTGTGGACGAAATTGCCGGATGAAGTTTCTGGGTAACCCAGAAACCTTTATAAGCAGTTTCTGACCACTACTTTGACTGGCCCATATCTACTTGATGTGATGTTGTTAAACTGTTTTTATGTCATGGAATATCACAAAAACACTACACAAGCAACAAGTTGTGGAAGCCCAAAGTGATTAGTCGAATCGTTCTTCATTTCTCAGGTAACCCAAAATGAAGAAATACCTGACAACCTACTTTCTGGGCCTAGATCACTCTTGTTTTATGCTTGTTGGCCATGTTTGTTGTTGGATCGTGTAGTTTGACATTAGTACTACAACCTCTAATCATTTACTTACCCAGAAACACAATAATCAGAGAGGAATGCTTGGGACAACGTGCTCACTTGTTTACTGCTATGAATGTTCTGAGGGCTCAAGAACACATAAGGCGACGTTTTCTGTCGCTAAAGGCTATAGCGACAGATTTAATAATTATATTTATTTTATTTTCCAAAAATCATTTAAAAATAGAAATTAATTATTGAAAATTCCAAAAATAGTTTTAAAAATTATTTTAAGTTATAAAATTAACTTTTAATAATTTGACATAATTTTATAAATATTAATATTTAATTGAATATTATTGATATTTTAGTTATTTAATAAATGCATTAAATAAATAAATTAAAATGATTTTATTATGTTAAAATCATTTTAAATGATAAAAGGTTTTTAATAATATTTTAAGTTAAAAATATAACTTTAAATATTTTAAGACAAATTTCATTAATTATTTAATAATAATGATATTAGATTTATTTAGTAATTATATTAATTAAATTAATTAAAAATGATTTTAATATTATAAAAATCATTTTAAATGAAAATAAATAGTTTAAAAATATTTTAAGTTATAAAATATAACTTTTGATATTTAAAGGATAATTTCATTCATAATTTAATATTAATGATATTAATTTAATATTAATGATATTAAGTTTTATTTAATAATTATATTAAATAAATAGTTTAAAAATGGTTTTATTCATTTAAAAATCATTTAAAAAGGAAATAAATGAATTAAAAATATTTTAAGTTATAATTAATGACTTTTAATATTTTGATAAATAATACATTCATATTTAAATATTAATAGTAATTATTTAAACATGATTTTAAATGTTTTAAAAATCATTTAAGAGTAATAAAATGTTTTAAAAATATTTTGAGTTATTATAAATAACTTTAATATTTTGGCAATGGTTTCATTAATAATTTAATATTAATTAAATATTAATGATAATAGAATTATTTAATATTTAAATCATTTAATAATGATTCCAGTGTTTGAAAAATCATGATAAATTATAATAATTATTTAAAAATTATTATAAGGCTATGAAAAATAATACGACTTATATTTAGATTATCTAAACGAATATTGAACTATACAATAGAGTTTTAGACTCGATAATTACTCGATAAAGCCGTCGGTATCCCAACATATTTTAAAAATTGACCCGGACTTAGATAATTGGACTAGATACGTGTTTGTTTGTGATCTAATTACTATTAAACATATGTGACAATGTGATTATGTTATGTGCTGACTGTAAATAACAGTACTATGTGATATGATATATTATTCTAATTAAACAAATGATCTTATTAATGATAGGTTGTGATATAAAAGATAAAACTAAGTTGCATACTAGTAAGCAGCATCTCAGGCAAGTATCCTAACTTTGCATTTCTTTTATGCAATGGACATGAGTAAGAGAGTTTCAGAATTTAAAGTATTATTGTGCCAGATTATTAACTCTTTTATTATCGATTATACATCCAATCTTTGGTATTCATACAAGTTCTTAAATTATTCGATCATTGTTATCAATACAATACTATTGTACAATCCAGATATTTATTCTATTCATTAATTTCTAATTATGGTTAGACAAGTGTCCTCACTTGGATAATTATTGTATTTAATCACATGTTAATATATACTTATTGATTCCTAGTATGTATACGTTAACTTAAAGTCGTTTAACCTATTTGATCCGGCTAGACACAAACTTAAAATATTATTGAACAAGATAGAACTTTATTGTATCCAACCAAATTTTTTTGGTTCGGATTTCCGACTAAGTATGAACATCCCATACATTGGAAACTTTTGTGCTCCCAAGGCGGATAAGATGAATGATAATCTCGTTCTTGCATGTAGTATTGATCAATGCAAGACATAACAGGTTGATCACCCCTCGTGCCTGTAAGTTATGACGATTTACAGATGAAGTTCTGTTTAACCATTTCAAAAATAGAAAACAATATTCATAGTCTGTCGACTAATCTCCAGTTATAGTCAGTACGTAGTTTCAAAAAATTGATATAAAATTGATATGTTGTTATTATTGGTTCAACTTACTTCACAACTGTTGATTCGTTGTAGAAGTGTTATTCAAAGAAACAATTTAATCTTTTCAGCTAATACTTATTGTTGATATTACTTGCTGGGCACCCAAATGCTCATTCTTGCTTAATTTAAATATTTTCAGCCATTCGTGATCAACCTGAAGGATCATGTAGAAACAAAAGAAAAGGAAAGCAAATAGAATAAGATTTTTGGTATTCTATGTAATAATTATACTTTATTAAGACAATGATACTTATTAATTATCATGTAAGGAATGTTTAAAGGTCGCGTACCTGGGATTCAAACTCTGATATGTAAATAATGTTTAAATATTTATATTATTGTTATTATTAGTAGTATTATTCCGCTCATAGAAATGGTATCGTGAAGCACCGAGTTCAGGTTTCAAGTACAAGAATTTGGGGGTGTCACAGTGCTACACGATGCTACAGTTCACACAAACATTCAATTGAAATGCCTCAAAAGAACGAATATGTCTATATATATTCTAAAACAATATTACCATTCCCGAGGTTCTTTATAACCGTTACATTTGTTCTTGTCATAATATTAACTATTATCATTACAAACCTATACTATAACAAAGGTAATCTATATGTTCGTGTTAGTCTTCCCTTTAGCCTTGCCGGATCCTTCGGTCTGTTCGATCTAAGTTGCATTCATATGGTTCAAGCAAGAGTGAGCATAACAAGCTCAGCAAGTACGACAATTTTAATAAATAGCATGCTTAAAACCTAGGAATCGTATATCTTCAATAACTAAACAATAGTTATAAAGTACTATTGATAATTTAAAATAGCACTTCTTTTCTTTTAAAATGTTTTACAATGACAATATTCAGTAAAACATCAATTATGGTCCAAGACCATGATCATTTCATAATTTCTTTGAAAAGGACATCCCGACACTAAGTCTGTAAGTCCGACCTAGCTTATGAGCACGTCTAGGTGATCAGCCTATAATACTCTATGTTGATCAACACTACATTCTTTAAATGTATGTACATTTAAGTTTTGGCAGCCTCGCATACCCATCGAATAATCGATGAAAAATATATTTGTTTACTCATACTCAGGCTTACCTTGAATCTGTACCAAACAATTGGCGTATGATAGCGTTATCAATTCTATATGGAAAGACTTATAAAGAAATCAATCAATCTTTCAAGAATAGTCTACATGAGTTAAAATTGGCATCAACCCTTTCGTAAAATAATTCATGCATCTCATAACATAAATCACTGAAAACCTGGCTAACACGAAGGTTAGATAAGCGATAGGAAAAACTTACCTTCAGCGTCTGCTACAGTAAAATTACCTTTCCTTTGAGACTTTTCGGTCTCTACAACACATAACCACATAACATACCACATTAGTTCAAGAATAACATACATGGTTCCTAATGAATCTTACCCTTCTTCTCAATCTAATCATATATTAGATTTGTTATTATTGGGTCCGGCTTGCCATTGTTGTGACGCCCCCAACTCCAGGACTCTTTCAACCCAACAAATGGTGCTCCACGGTGCTACAGTTCACACAAATATTCAATTAAAAAAGCCTCAAAAGAACGAATTTGTCTTATCTATATTCCAAAATAATACTACCATTCCCCAGGTTCTTTATAACCGTTACATTTCTTCTTGTCATAATATCAAATATTATCATTATAAACCTATACTATTACATAGGTATGCTACAAGTTTGCTTTAGCCTTCACTTTATCCTTGTCGAATCCTTAGGTCATATCGTCTAAGCTGTAATCATATGGTTCAAGCAAGTGTGAGCATAACACGCTCAACAAGTACAACAATTTCATTTTTAAAAGCATGCTTGAAACATAGAAATCGTATATCTTCAATAACTTGATGGTAGTTATGAAGTACTATCAATAACTTAAAATAGCGTTTCTTTTCCTTCAAAACATTTTGCAATAACAATAATCTGTAATTCATCAATTCTGGTTCAAGACGCGAACGTCTTATAATCTCTTTGAAAAGGATAACCCGGCACGAAGTCCGTAAGTCCGGCATATCTTACGAGCACTTCTAGGTGAACAACCTATAGTACTCTATGTTGATCAACACTACATCCATTAAACATGTATACGTTTAAGTTGTGGCAACCTCACGTGCCCATCGAATACTCGATGAAAATACATTTGTTTATTCATATTCAGACTTACCTTGAATCCGTACCAATTAGTTGGCGTAAGATAGCGTTAGCAATTCTATATTGAAAGACTTGTAAAAAGTTCAATCAATCTATCAAGATTAGTCTAGCCGAGTTAAAACGGACATCGACTCTTTCTTTAAAACCATACATGCATCTCATATCTTGAATCATTTCAAAACCTGGCTAACACGAAGGTTAGACAAGCATTTAAGAAAAACTTGCCTTCAAATATTCTCATCAGTATAATTACGCTTTCCTTTGAGTCTTTACAATCTCTACAATACATAATCACATAACATACCACATTAGGTCATGAATGAACATACATAGTTCCTAAAGAATCTTACCCTACTTCTCAATCTAATCCCGTATTAGATTTGTTATTATTGGTTCCGGCTTTCCGTCATTCTTTACATCATTCTTACCGACTTCTGTCTCTTCCATAACTTACGTGAAGTTATTTCATTAGTACAACTCGGTTCAAGTTAATTATCCTTCCTCACGGCTTCTTTGCGACGCCCTTACGTTATCATTCAAACTTCGATCAATCCTCGGTTAAGTATACTTATTGCATATCGCTCACGCTCATCTTCAATTAACTTTCTTTAACCCTAAGCAATCATACTTGAGTTTTAATTATGACTTAATAATATTTTATTCAAATCCCTTTGTTCGTTACTAAACAATTTCCTTCATGTTCCACTTGTAACCATTCTTCATTGTCTAAGTTTTATAATTTGATGCTGCAGCGGTATGGCTATTACACTTGATGCTGCTATGGCTGTATCACCACTTATCGCTCAAAATCCGGACTCTGGGGCCACATTTCCAGTCTATGTTTATTTTTTAGCCACAGCAAATATGAGTTTGCGGTGGTATATAAGGCCACTTTAGTATTGCAGTACGGATTATTTTCTTGTCTTTCAAGCGCTTGTGGTGCCACTTCTGCAAGCACTGCACACTTTGGATGATTTTTAACTTATTGAGATTCTCGGCCTCGTAACTTCTTCGTTATAAGTCCGAATTGGCTCGTTCAAGAGCCTACGGTTCACAAATAACATACTCTACGTGTTCATGCAAGAATTTTATCTATTCAACTTCGTTCGCTAAAAATTCGCCTATTAGTCCATTTTCAACGAAAACGGTAAACGTTCATGAACGTTCAACGCTCGTTTCTTCGTTCTAAGTCAGAATCCGACCATTTTTGAGTCCGTAACTCTATAATGTCAAATAAGACTTGTCTCCATTGAAAACCAATGTTTCCAAGTTCAATATCAAAATTCGACTTCCATTCCGAGAATTTCACGAATTCGACGATTGTTGTCTAATCGTGAGAATTCCGGCAAAACTTCATTACTTGAGATTTTTAAACTGTTTCAATTGGATTCAATCCCTCATACTATCATCTTGACATACATGCTTTGTTAACTTATGAATATGATAACTTATTACTAGTTCATTGTGAGTTTATAACTTATGAAAATATAAATTACTTTTATTTTAAGTACTCATAACTTATGTCTTCTTTTCATATAACTTATTATGGTTAATGACTTCTATCCATTATCCATGCTTCTTATATTCATACTAACTTCATTTGTATAAACATGCTACAAGTTCTTATACGTTCATTATAAGTTCATAACTTATATAAGTATACATAACTTATTTATGATTTATTACGGCTTATTAAGACTTAAGCCCTTTGATTCATTATTTCAACCCCTTCTTAGCATGCTTGTTCTACCAATACCCCCTTCTCTAACAATAGAAGAGAAAGAGAATCAAAACTTAGGAGTACTTACTCTTGATGTTCACTTGTTACACCTTAAACTTCTTCTTGCTTCTTGCTTCTTGCTTAATAAGAACTCTAGCTTCTCTAGCTTTTTCTCTCAAGCCATTAAGCTATAAGTTGTTGTGGAAAATCTAATAATAGAAGTCTAGCTTTTATGTGCTTATTCTCTCAAGTAAATAAGCTCTCAACTTATTATGTATAAGGTGTTGGAGGAAAATGAACAACCAACAAAATGAATTAAGAGCTTCCCATTTATAGGAAATCCTAGATGAGGGCTCAATGGTCATTAAACCATCCACCTCCTTACTATTCATTACCTAGCTCTTAAATAAACTTGCTCCCCACAACACTTGCTCACCACTCTTATTTCTAGGTTAATACTTAACTTAGCCATTAAGCTACTTGTTTATCACTTAAGCACTTTGTGTGCTCACCACACTTACTTAGCCTCTAAGTTTACTTGTTCATCACCTTGGAACATCCATGGTTTGCTCCATGGGTTTAAACCATCTAATAACCCATTGGTTCTTACTTTGGGCTTTAGATTAATTAACTTAACTTAATCATTTTGGGCTTACATTAATTTACTTTAGGCTTTACATTACAAATCCTTAAGCTTGCTTATTGATTCTATTGGACTTAACCAATAAATCATATTGGACTTTAATACTTCCTACACAATCCTACCAATTCATTTCTTTTGGCTTAAAGCCTTATAACATATATTATATGTATAATTTCTCGTACTCTAATTCGTATACTAAGTTCACATATACGACATACCATTATTCATACGTACTCGTATAATAACTCATATAGTATTCGTATTCCTTACCTCGTACAATACCTACGTATAATACGATCATCGCTTAATTCATTACAAACATTTAAATTCCTTCTCGAAAGTCACATTTCCTAAACGTTAGGTTTTAAGTCCACAGGAAAAATATTACGTTTTCCATAACTGAAATATTATTGGATATTCCATCTCACATCCATATTAAATCGTTACGTATTTCTCGAAAGTTCAAAAATAATTCCCGAGCAGAAATGCGTGAATACTGTTTTTCAGAAAATTTCTCGAAAAGCTTTTATTTTCATCTTGGAAATTCAAACACTTTAATTTTACCACGTAGCCAAAATCCTATGATGTTCTGACATTCCTTGGTCAAAGAACGACGTTCGATTAGCTTGCTCCATAAATAATCAATTAAATTCCTTTAATAAAAATAAAAATTTAATTCTCAAAATCCGATTTTCTCGGGCGTTACAATCGTTCTTACCAACTTCTGTCTCTTCTATAACTTAACTGAAATTATTTCATTAATACAACTTGGTTCGAGTTAATCATTCTTCTTCACGGCTTACTAACGTTCTTATGTTATTAATCTAAACTTGATCGTTATTGGTGAAGTACCAACATTGAATACCATTCACGGTTTACTTAATTACCCTTCACGTTCTTCGTTTAATTATTCTTAATCCATACTTAAATTCATATCGTCATTACTATAAAAGTTATTTAAAGTTAGTCTTTATCATGTACATTAAGTACATGTGCATTCTACTATTCCTTCTTAATCATTTGGATTTACAAAACCTAACTTGGTAAACCAACTTTCACAGCCAGCGCCGCGCCGCGGCATCCCTTTACTATAGTGGCGCTGCGGTGCCACTCTTCAGTCCTTGGTCCTACTATACATGGCGCTACTGGCAAGAAGGATTATAATCGGAGTTAGCGTTACTGCAAACCCAACCCCGATGAGTCTTGGCTTTCTCTAAGATCGTCGGTACATAAGTGACCACCTATTTGCCTTGGGTTAGTGCCGCAGCGCCAACTCTGTGCACCAAAAAATTTGATAGTTTTGTAAACTTTGTGAACTTCTCGGACTCCAAATTTGATCATTTTAAGTCTGAATTGGCTCGTTCAAAAGACATTAGCTCATGAATCACATACTCTACATGTTCATGCAAGAATTTTACAATTTCAAATTCGTTAACTCAAAATTCACATATGAGTTCATTTTTAAAGAAAACGATAAACGTTGGTAAACGTTCAACTCTCGTTTCTTTGTTCTAAGTCGGAATTCGGTCATTTTTGAGTCCGCAACTCTATATTCCAAATAAGACTTGACTCCATTGAAAACCAATGTTTCAAAGCTCAAAATCAATGTTCGACCTCCATTCCGAGAATTTCTCGAATTCGACGATTATCGTCCAAACTTGTGAATTCTGCCTTAACTTCGTTTCTTATGATTTTTTTCATCGTTTCAAATGGATTCAATCCATCAAATTAACATCTTAACATACATATTACATTAACTTATTTACATGATAAGTTATTACTTGCTCTTCATAAGTTTAGAACATATAAAAGTATAAACTACTATGACTTCATTTCACATGACTTATTATAGATTAAGTTTTTTAACCATCATTCTTACATCCTTTTATCATACCAACTTCATTCATGTAAACATGTAACAAGTTTTACAAGTTCTTCCTTAGTTCATAGCTTCATTTATTGATATCTTACAACTTGACTTAATTACGGCTTAAGTCTTTTGATTAGCCATTCCTACTTCTCCTTATCATGCAATTTTTACCACTACCCACTTCTCTAACATTGGAAGAGAAGGGGAATCATATTTTAGGATCTTACCCTTGAATATTACTTGGTTAATCTTCGATCTTCTTCTTGCTTCTTGAAATATAAAATCTAGCTTCTCTAGCTTTTGTAGCTTTTTCTCTCTAACCAATAAGCTATAAGTTGTTGGAATTTTTGAACAAGTGTTAAATGAAATCCAAAGCTTGCTATTTATAGGAGTTGCTAGGTTAGGGTAGTTTAGTCTTTTAGGCCATCCCACCTCCTTAATCACCTCCTTATTATACCTTACTTAAACACTAAGTTAACTTAATTGTCCATCACCGTATTTGCTTGCTCATCACATAAGCACTTTACTTAGCCTTTAAGTTTGCTTGTTAATCACATAGCTTATCCTTTGCTTAGCCACCAAGTACTTTACTTGGCCACCACTTTGGGTCATCCATGTGATCATGGGTTGCCCCATAGATCAACCTTGCTTTGGACTTTAAATTCAATTAATCTCATCTTATACTTTGGGCTTACATTAATAAATCTTTGGGCTTTACCATTAGCTTGCATTGGGCTTGCACATTAATCCCTATTGGACTGACCCATTCCTACATTTGGGCCTTATCATAATTCCCATTGGACTTTACAATTTTCCTACTCAATCCTACAAGTCCATTTCATATGGCTTAAAGCCTTAGAACGTATTGTCTACATATTAAACTCGTATACTTATTCATCGTATACGACATACCTACTCATATTCATTACTTCGTATAATACGTATAATACCTACGTATTATACGATCATCGCTTTAATTCATTAAACACATTTTATTTCCTTCTCAAAATTCACTTTCCCTAACCGTTAGGTTTTAAGTTTGCAGGCGAAAAACTGTGTTTGCCATAACTGAAATATTATTGGATAATCCATCTTACCTCGATATTCTATCGTTACATATTTCTCGGAAGTTCAAAAATAATTCCCGAACAGAAATGCGTGAATAGTGTTTTTCAAAAAAATTCTCGGAAAGCTTTTATTTTCGTCTTGGAAATTCAAACACTTTAATTCTATCACGTAGCCAAAATACTATGACGTTCTGACATATATAGGTCATAGAACGAACTTCAATTAGCTTACTCCGTAAATAATTAAGTAAATTCATTTAATCCACATAATCAAATACAAATTTAATTCTCATAAAAATCTAATTTTTTTTGGGGCATTACACTCTTCCCCCCTTATAAGGATTCTGTCCCTAGAATCTCGCTACAATTACATAACCAAATGAGGAATATTTTTCCATCATTTTAAACTCGAGTTCCCACGATGCTTCCTCAGTATTGTGGTTTTTTTTATTTTTTTCATTTCACTTTCACCGAAGGTAATATCCTATTTCACGCGTCTTGTCCCTTCCTATCAATAATCTGAGTTGAAATTTACGCACTTACTAACATATTATGCTATCTTCCTTTTTATTAGTTCTTCTTTTAACTCATAATTATTTGGAACTCAAATTCCTCCTTCAAAACAAGATTATACTTGACCTTCTCTTCATCTTGCATCCTCTTCTTCATTCTCTTGCATTCCTCGTTACCTAGTTATACTTACTTAACTCGTTCCATTTTCGTGGATTGAATTTACATTGTGAATAACATTTCTACCACCTCATTCCATAATTTAACTTCTAACTCTGTTTTCGCCATTTCCGTTATTAACTCATTCTGAGTTGTTAACGTTGACAACGTTTCCACCACTTTTCTTACTTAACGCATCAGCTACTACTTTTACCAACCTATATGATATAACATATCACATTCATAATCCTTTATCCATTCCAATCACCTTCTCTACTTCATATTCAACTCCTTCTGTATGAAGATATATTTCAGACTCTTAGAGTCCGTGTATATCTCACACTTCTCCCCGTATAAATACCATCTTCAGATTTTTAATCCAAAAACTACAGCTGCCCATTAAAGATCATAAGTAGGATAGACATTCTCATAATCCTTTAACTGGCGTGATGCATACGCAATGACCTGGCCATGCTACAAGAGCACGCAACCTCGTCCTTTATGCGAAGCATCGAGAGACACTACAAAATTCCTTGTATCATCTGATAAAGATAATACAGGTGCCTTACTTAACCTTTCTTTTAGTTACTGAAAACTATTTTCTCACTTCTCATTCCCAACATACTTATCAATAACATGTAATAAAACTTGTAAATCTTTTAAGCTAAAATTCACACTTAGTGAATTCCGTACCCAACTTCTCCCTCCGTAGTGTTTCTCATACTATCTTTAAATATTCAACATGATCTTCTGACATCATAAAATAGACTAGAATATCACCAATGATCATTACAACACACTCATTCAAATATTATTTGAACACTCTGTGACGCTAATGGTACTTTCAACCATAGCACCTTATAAGAGTACCTATCAGCTTACCACCGACTTGCTCGGCGCACCTTACGAAAAGTATAACTTCCGTATATTAGTTAACCCAAACGACATAACCAAAAACTTGTCATAACTATGACGAGTTCTAAACGTCATCTTAGGCACCTCTTCCTTCCTTACAATCCACCGACAACACCCCATACGCAAATCTATCTTAGAAAAATTCTTTGCCCATTTTAAGTGATCAAATAGATCATCGATCCTAGGTCATGGGTATTTATTCTTAACCACTAACTTACTCCTCTTACGGTAGTCGATACACTACCATAATTATTCATCCTCTTCCTTAACATCCTTCTAGCTTGCGTCACGGTTAGACAATAATAGCATTGCAGTGTTTTATTACCATAAATTACTACTCTGGGTTTTCTTAGAAAACCGAAGAATCATATTTTTATTCTAACAATTTTATTAAAGTTCTATTATTTTTCTTAGGATTATGACAGTTGGGTAATATATTACCCTCCTGTCCACAGTTATAATAAACTGATTTCCCTTTTAGACAAACTCCTGGATGAGTCTTTCCACATGTCTTACACGCTACGAACCTATGCTTAGGATCCCCTTGTCCCACTCACGTATTCCCGGAGTTAAGATTCTTTCTTTTTGGCATACTGCCACTACCACTGACATTCTCTGCCTTGGCTCCTCCCTCTCCCTCGCTCTTATTCTTTCTCTCTTTGTGGTATTGAGTCAACGCCTCACTACCACCTTCTGCTATAATTGCTTTCTCCAGAATGGTCCCATAGGAAGCACTCTAGAACATAGAAATCCTACTATAGAGCTATGGTTTCAGGCCCTGCTCAAACCTACGAGCCTTCCTCTCCTCAGTGTCCACTTGGTGTAGAGAAAACCATGCAAATTCATTGACTTTGGCCGCGTACTGGGGAACCGTCATGTCCCCTTTCTTAAGTTCTAAGAACTTAATCTCCATCCTCCCTTGCATTCTTGTAGGGAAATAGTTCTTGAAGAAAACCTTCTTGAATTGTTCCCATGGTACCGCCTCTGTTCTAGCTCGAACCTGGTGAGCCTCCTACCAAAAGTTGGCTTCCCCTTTCATCATATAAGTCGCAAAAGAAATCTTTTGTGCCTCACCTACGTTTGTAATAACAAAGCCTTCTCTATTTCCTTTACCCATGTTTGGGCCACTAATGGGTCCGTCGTTCATTTGAACTCCGGCGGACCTACGCTTTTAAACTCTTTAAAGGTAGTCGTTCTGGCTACCCTAGGTCCCGCGGGTAATCTACCCTCGGTTTGGTTAAATGCAGCCGTTAATAAATTAACGAACTCTTGCATACGGTTATTCTGACTCCCCTGATTATCATTATGTGATTTCGCTTCCTAATTACGTTGTCTTCTCCATGGCGGCATTTTCTGATTAACGAATTAAAATTTCATTATTATCTATTCACTTACTTCGTTATTATTTGCTACATAACAACTCATACCATAACAAAGCATATTAAATGAAAACTTCATTATATTCATATACTTCTTCATAGTCTGAAACTATTACAATTTGCTTTCATAGCCCAAAAGCTATTACATTACTATCCCGCAATTGAACTTCACAAAAGTTGGGATTTACAAAAAGACTACCCTTTTATACAAAAGTGGGTTTTACGTCACTACACACATATTTATAACTCTATACTTCTAATAATGCATAACATCGTCGTCGTGTTTCTCCTTCGCAATCATCACTACTGTATCTCGACTAATAGTATGTCGAGTCTGTCCCGACTCAATGGAATAACAAGAAAGTTTTAGCTTAAAATTATCATGAGTACTCTTGTGGATGTAAGACATCCGTGCTATCTTCTGGTCATTCTCTTCCAGTTACTTATGAAGCTCTACTACCTCGTTCATATAATCCCTAGCCTTATTTGTCATGAACACCTTCTCTTCATGCTCTAACTCAAAATCTGCTTCTGCAGACTCCTTCGCTTCATAAAGAGCACTAATCTCTTCATTCTAATTCTATATAACTGTACTTAGTTGCACATTCCTGTCAAGCACTGCCAGATACAATGATCTCATTCCATCTGGAGGTGATGACTCTTTTGTAGGTACCACCGTATTAACGATGTTACCTCCATTTCTTCCTCCTCATCGTTCATCATACTAAGGTATGATGCTATATCCATTTCTCCCTCGGAGTAGTTCTCCTCAGAAAAGTACTCCACTGGCTCTGACTCCTCTAAAATCACTAATGGTACCTCCGCCACTGGCATGGGTACATACTCTACTCTATTCACAATTTCTTTACTCACCATGAGTATGTCTCTATACATCAAGCTATCGATTGACATCCTACAATAACACATAACATGTTGATTAGTACATAACACACAATAGTATAAGCACAAATCACATTTAATTTATTTAGGGTTACTTTCCATCTTTTAAATCTTTCAGTACTGAGTTTCATCAATACCTTATTAACTCATTCGACTTAAGTAAAGCTCGAGTTTACTTCCTTTAGACTTTTCCTTCCCTAACAAGGTTATTAGCCTAAGGTTCTTCCCCCTTAAGTTTCATAACCTAATACTTTTATACCATTTGTGACGCCCCCAAATCCAGGTATCTTCCAACCCGACATATGGTGCTACACGGTGCTACAGTCCACACAAACATTCAATTGAAATGCCTCAAAAGAACAAATATGTTTATATATATTCTCAAACAATATTACCATTCCGCAGGTTCTTTATAACCGTTACATTTGTTCTTGTCATAATATTAAATATTACCATTACAAACCTATACTATTACAAAGGTAATCTACAGGTTCACGTTAGTCTTCCCTTTATCCTTCTCGGATCCTTCGGTCTGTTCGATCTAAGCTAAATTCGTATGGTTCAAGCAAGAGTGAGCATAAGAAGCTCAGTAAGTACGACAATTTCAATAAATAGCATGCTCAAAACCTAGGAATTATATATCTTCAATAACTGAAAAATAGTTACGAAGTACTATTGATAATTTAAAATAGCACTTCTTTTCCTTCAAAATGTTTTACAATGACAATATTCAGTAAAACATCAAAATTGGTCCAAGACCATGAGCATTTCATAATTTCTTTGAAAAGGACACCCCCGACACTAAGTCCATAAGTCCAGCATAGCTTACGAGCACGTCTAGGTGATCAACCTATAGTACTCTATGTTGATCAATACTACATTCTTTAAACGTATGTATGTTTAAGTTTTGGCAACCTCGCGTGCCCATCTAATAATCGATGAAAAATACATTTGTTTATTCATACTCAGGCTTACCTTGAATCCGAACCAAACAATTGGCGTAGGATAGCGTTATCAATTATATATGGAAAGACTTATAAAGAAATCAATCAATCTTTCAAGAATAGTCTAGCGGAGTTAAAATTGGCATCAACCCTTTCGTAAAACAATTCATGCATCTCATAACATGAATCACTGAAAACTTGGCTAACACGAAGGTTAGACAAGCGATAAGAAAAACTTACCTTCAACGTCTGCTACAGTAAAATTTCTTTTCCTTTGAGTCTTTACGGTCTCTACAACACATGACCACATAACATACCACATTAGGTCAAGAATAACATACATGGTTCCTAATGAATCTTACCCTTCTTCTCAATCTAATCATATATTAGATTTGTTATTATTGGGTCTGGCTTGCCATCGTTCTTCTACATCGTTCTTACCAACTTCTCTCTCTTCTAT
Source organism: Panax quinquefolius (assembly GCA_020205615.1). NCBI lineage: Eukaryota > Viridiplantae > Streptophyta > Magnoliopsida > Apiales > Araliaceae > Panax > Panax quinquefolius. The sequence goes on along the minus strand of CM035169.1, from coordinate 49,400,878 downwards.
AACTTAACTAAAATTATTTCCTTAATACAACTTGGTTCGAGTTAATCATTCTTCCTCACGTCTTACTAACGTTCTTATGTTATTAATCTAAACTTGATCGTTATTGGTGAAGTACCAATGTTGAATACCATTCACGGTTTACTTAATTACCCTTCACATTCTTCGTTTAATTATTCTTAATTCATACTGTCATTACTATAAAACTTATTTAAAGTTAGTCTTTATCATGTACATTAAGTACATGTACATTAAGTACATACGCCAACTCTGTGCACCAGAAAATTTGACATTTTTGTAAACTTTGTGAACTTCTCGCACTCCAAATTTAATCATTTTAAGTATAAATTGGCTCGTTCAAAAGCCACTAACTCATGAATCACATACTCTACATGTTCATGCAAGAATTTTACAATTTCGAATCCGTTAACTCAAAATTCACCTATGATTTCATTTTTAACGAAAACGATAAACGTTCGTCAACGTTCAACGCTCGTTTCTTCGTTCTAAGACAAAATTCGGTCATTTTCAAGTCTGCAACTCTATAATGCCAAATAAGACTTGACTCCATTGAAAACCAATGTTTCCAAGCTCAAAATCAAAATTCAACCTCCATTCCAAGAATTTCTCGAATTCGACGATTATCGTCCAAACCTGTGAATTCCGCCTTAACTTCGTTTCTTATGATTTGCTCATCATTTCAAATGGATTCAATCCATCAAATTAACATCTTAACATACATATTACATTAACTTATTTACATGATAAGTTATTACTTGTCTTTCACAAGTTTAGAACTTATAAAAGTATAAACTACTATAACATCATTCACATGACTTATTATAGATTAAGTCTTTTAACCATCATTCTTACATCCTTTTATCATAACAACTTCATTCATGTACACATGTTACAAGTTTTACAAGTTCTTCCTTAGTTCATAGCTTCATTTATTGCTTATCTTAAAACATGACTTAATTACGGCTTAAGTCTTTTGATTAACCATTCCTACTTCTCCTTATCATACAATTTTTACCACTACCCACTTCTCTAACAATGGAAGAGAAAAAGAATCATGGTTTAGGATCTTACCCTTGAAGATTACTCGATAAATCTTCGATCTTCTTCTTGCTTCTTGAAATATAAAATCTAGCTTCTCTAGCTTTTGTAGCTTTTTCTCTCTAACCAATAAGCTATAAGTTGTTGGTGTTTTTGAACAAGTGCTAAATGAAATCCAAAGCTTGCTATTTATAGGAGTTGCTAGGTTAGGGTAGTTTAGTCTTTTAGGCCATCCCACCTCCTTAATCACATCCTTACTTAAACACTAAGTTAACTTGGCCATCACCTTATTTTCTTGCTCATCAAATAAGCACATTACTTAGCCTTTAAGTTTACTTGTTAATCACATAACTTATCCTTTGCTTAGCCACCAAGTACTTTACTAGGCCACCACTTTGGGTCATCCATGTGATAATGGGTTTCCCCATAGATCAACCTTGCTTTGGACTTTAAATTCAATTAATCTCATCTTATACTTTGGGCTTGCATTAATAAATCTTTGGGCTTTACCATTAGCTTGCATTGGGCTTGAACATTAATCCCTATTGGACATACCCATTCCTACATTTGGGCCTTATCATAATTCCCATTGGACTTTACAATTCTCCTACTCAATCCTACAAGTCCATTTCATAAGGCTTAAAGCATTAGAACGTATTGTCTACGTATTAATATTGTATTCTAACTCGAATACTAATTCATCATATATGACATACCATTATTCATACCTACTTGTATAATACTTCGTATCATACTGCTATTCATTACTTCGTATAATACCTACATATTATACGATCATCGCTTTAATTCATTATACACATTGTAGACACTCAAAATTTTATGCACACCTGTCACTGACATTTCAGGAGTGCAGGTTCATCTTTCAGAGATAACCCTAGAAGACAGTTCATGTCAAGTCCGGATACTACCAGAAGTTAAGTCTCAACCCCGAAACACACACCGGGATTAACAATTCCAACCTCAGAGATAACCACGAGGCATGAAGATCCAATATCGGATTCCACCGGAGAAGACCGATTAATCTCGAAGATAACCCCAAGGTATCCAGTCTCAGTCCCAACACTGGGAGTAGCATTTACCAACCTTGGGGATAACCCCAAGGAATGCAGTTTCGACGATAACACCGGAAATGCTTGTTTCAATTTTATGCAATCAGCTTCAACCTTGGTACTCACACCAAGGCACTCAGTACCAGACCCGGAGATAACACCGGGAAGACATGCACACCTCAAAGATGACACTGAGGACCTTCAACAATTGCAGCAGTCCAATCTCAAAGATAACCCTGAGCAACGTCTGTTTTACCAGCCCAAACCGACAATAACCCCGGTGAGGGGCAAAGTCATAATCTTTCCACATTAACGCCATATCACGTCGCCTCAACATTCCATACATACATTTCTACACAACAATGTCCCACAAGAATAAAGGAAAACCAATCCCAAGTGACTATTACGCAGGGTAACAGATAGAATTTGAAGCTTGAAGATCGGAGGGCACCGTCCCATCTTCCTGACTTTGTACAACCTCTAATCCCATGCCATTGCGTAACTCGCGACAACGGCGGTCCAAAATAGGTCTTATATACCTCAGTCGGATGCCCGGATTGCAATTCCAAAAGTTTGAGTGGACATTACAGTGCATGCGTGCACATACTGCGGGACGACGTAACTCGCGAAGTTCGGGGCAACCCAGGTAGCCTCAGATACATCTGCAATCTAGCCGTAGGTACATCTGCGGCCTAGCCGCAGGTAAACCTATGGCCTAGCTACAGGTACTCCTGCGGGTCCCCACTCTATAAATAGAGGACTTGGGGTGGCCATTTGTAAAAAAAAGGCGAGGAAGCCCTGTCAAATTTGCTCCGTCCTCACCCTATATTGAGTGCTTTCTCATTTTAAACACTTGTGAGCTCACATATAGCTACTTTTGTACCAGCGGGAGCCGAGTGTTCATCCACTTTAAAGATATATAAGTTTTCTTTGGCAGCCCATTGTAAGTCTTCTCACACACTTTAAAGCATTTCTCTTCATCTTTGCACACACCCTTCTTCACGTTGAGAGTCGTGTTGCGTGTGTTTTCCCGGACTTCGGTCTGTGGTTTTATTTCAGTTTGTATATACATATATATTTATATATATGGGCTAACATTATCGAGTTATACCTCGATTGAGCCTAGACTTCGGTCTGGAGCGTTTACTGCTTTAATATATATATATATATATATATATATATATATATACTAATATATATTAACTGTTGTCGGACTTTGTTCGATAAGCCTGGATTTTACATCCAAAGCGCTTACTTGCTTTTGTATATATATATATATACTTATATATCTGAACTGTTGTCGAACTCTGTTCGATGAACCTGGATTTTACATCCGGTGCGTTTATCGCTTATATATATATATATTTTTCGTCCTGCCTGGAGTTTACTTCGCGACGGTTGATCGCTTTTACATCTTTCTTTACGTTTCATCCCGCCTGGATTTTCCTCCATGGCGGTTGATGGCTTTTACAACTTTATTTACATTTTCTGATCCACCATGGAGGTGCTTCGTGTTGGCTGATCATGTATGTATATATATATATATATTTACAACTTATATATATATATATACCTGCTTACTACCTTCATACAAATTGCGGCATCATGTGAGCCTAAGAATCATGTGATCACATATTCAACTTATTGGATCTAGATTCGGTTCGCATGATGAACATTTTCAGCTGTAAGCAGCTTGTAAATTTATTTGCGGTGTTTGGATTTCCTCAGATAGTTTTCATACCAACTAGGAGTTCAACATCATTTTGTACATTATTTTCTTATAGATGTTTTGCATCTTGAGATTAAAAACAATCAAGCTGAACACTTAATAAAAATGGGAATGTAAAATGTCTCAATTACTATTAAGCACAAGGTTTGAAAAACCTCTTTTATAAAACATCACTGCCATATCTTGCTAAAAATTGAATTTTTACATAAATTCAAACCCTGTGTATATAGGTGCGAACGAGGCCTTGCACTACTTCCAAATAATTGCACATTAACCCACACACACACACACATATTCATATAACAGTTTCTTGAAAAGTGGTGGTCACTGTGGTAACACGGATGTCGAGGGGTGCTTAACATCTTCCATCCGCATAATAAAGTCCCCGAACCCTAATGATTCTCGGTTTCACCGACCCGTTTAGCATTGTCACATCTCTGGGTCAATGTGCAAACCTTTTCTCGGTTGTGTTGGTACAACCATTTAAAAAACTAACTGGCAACTCTTAACAGTCCATCGTCAACATTATACATGTCGGACTTTTTCCACTTGTTTTTTCAAACAAATCTCACCTAAAATGAGAACACCAAAGAACAAGTAACGAAAAGGGACAACTAAAAATCCCGACGTCGACAGGTGGTGACTCTGCTCGGGACTCCAGTAAGAGGACTTAAGCCGCTATTCCAAGCTTTTTAAAACTATTATCTACTTGTGTGTGGATGTTGCATTTACATTTGAATGAATGTGTATGAATGCATTTACTTATTGCACTTAGTGCTTCGCACCATATCTACTTCTGATATTAGTGCTTTGCACATGTCATCATTTCCATACGATGAGACGATGTATGTGAATGTATGTTGTGTGGTTCCTCTACCAAGAGGCTTTCCTGTCAATGTTTGATTACTAGACTTGTAAGAAGACTAATTCCAATGAGGCTCGGGAAAGGCACCACCCAAATTCGCTCCAGTTAAAAGACCGGATTAACTTCCTGTTAAGTAAATTGCGATGATTTGGGAACCTTCATGCCAAAAAGTCGCGAGAGTTACCTAAGATAGATCAACCTCTGATAAACCCAACACGGAGGAAAGTCTCTTCATGCTTTCTCATTTTAAAATTACTCGTAAAATCAATTACTTGTAATTTCATTCCATATTCATCTCTATGTAATGAGAAATATGAAGAAACATGTGTACATACATATTTTAATTAAAACATGCTATCCTAGATTACAAACAGCTAACATCCGTTTTGCAGGATAAAATTCCTAAAATGGACACATCACATAGTATGTTAATATTTACACATTCCCTAAAAACTAAACTATGCAAGTCTTTCGCAGGGGAAACAATTGGACCTACTACCCGGTCAAAACCCAAAAAGGCCACGAGCCTACAGTCAATTATGTCGTCATCTGACCAGACCGACCTTAATCCAATTTCTCGTAAAGAATTCGACGGATTAAGCAAACAACACAGATTTGGTTATTCTACTTAAAGAACTACACACCAGTTTACTCAGGGTCCAAAGATACCCATACATGCTGAATCCTCTACACAAGGGGGAACTCAAGCCACTATGATACGTGAACTGTAGTTGGATACGACCAACAAAATTCATGATGCTACCCATCTCACAAGAGATCCAAACACCGGTGACATCTGAAATAAAGTCCTTCAAATGGAAGAAACCCTTCGTGCTATCAAAGGAATTGGAGCACACGGGAGTGTTTTATATGCGGACCTGTGTATATTCCCAGGTGTTCATTATCCAGAAAAGTTTAAGACTCCTGATTTCGAAAAGTATGACAGGTTAGGAATTCCTTACACACATTTGAAGGTGTTTATTGGAGAACTAGGATCTTATGCAAATGAAGAGAAGCTCATAATTCAGTTGTTCCATAAGAGTTTGACTGAAGAAGCCCGTTCGTGGTATACCAGATTAGATAACTCAAAGATCCATAGTTGGGAAGAGCTAGCACACGCCTTCCTCAAACAATACAGCTTCCGGTCTCAGATGGCTCCTGAACGGTACCAGATTACCAAGGTCAAGAAACAGTTTAATGAGTCTTTCAGAGAATATGCTCAAAGGTGGAGGCGCCTTGCTGCTCAAGTTATTCCTTCCATGACAGAATCAGAAATGGTCATGACCTTCATAGACATACAAGAAGCTCATTTCTATGAAAGAGTCTTAGCCGGCATCGGTAAACCATTTTCTGAAATGATCAAACACGGGGAGATGGCTGAGATGGGATTGAAGTCAGGAAAGATGCAGGACCTGACTACCATTAAAGCAGTTGCTGAGCACATCCAATCCGAAAATTATAGAAACAACCCCCCGAAGGGTCCATCAAAAGAAAGAGGAGGATGTTTCCTTGATACTACAAGGTCAGAAAGGCAATCAAAATATGCCTATCCAGAGGAAAAATTACACTCCCTTTATAGCTTAGTTATCGAAGCCTACATTACCAAAAGGTGGAGAAGTCAGACGCCCTCGAGTGTTCAAACCCTTAGGGGACTCACTCAAGAATATTCTCACTCTTCTGACAACACAGAAGAAAAATCACGCATCTTCTTCCACTAGCCAGCCCTAATGGAAGGGGTTTTAATGCTGCTCGAAAATGTGCTTACCATGCTGGGGCACCTGGACATGATACTCAAGATTGTTGGGCCTTGAAACACAAAATCCAAGACCTGATAGAAAATGGTGAGATCGTGGACACCAAACTAGATCAACCTCATGTACAAGATAATTCTCTTCCTCGACACAAAGAAGAAGATGTCAACATGATTAATTGGAGCAATGGACTGAGTTCCAACTATAACGGTGAGTCATCTCAGACCACCAAAGATTGTGTTGACAAATGGGATTATGCCAAGTTCCAGTTCGCAATAGAACGTAAGATGAAAGCTCTGTGCAAACAAATTGAGCAATTGGCAAAACTGATGATCTATCAGCATCAAGTTACACACTAGTTAGTCAGCCATGAGCATGCTAGCCTCCTTCCTATTGTCATGAATATTCCCTCGTCACCTTCAAAAAATGAAACGCTAGAGGACAAAGTGACAAAGAGAGCGAATGCCAAAGCCCGTCGGGATTTTTCCAATAGAAGGGAATTAAATACCTGGGCCAACCTATGGAGGAAATCCTTCAGATGTTAATCAATGAAGGAAGGATCACGTCTTTTCTACTTCCAATTAATCCCCGTTCAGGACGGTTCAATTCTGATGAAGTATGTCAATATCACTCCCATTCTCGCGGTCACAGCATAGAAGAATGCTGGGCACTCCGCCACCTTATCTAGAATTTAATTGACAGTGGTGTCCTGCAACTAGCAGACGATGATACTGTGATACGTGAAAGTGAGAATACTTGTCCTACTAAGTGGAAGGAATTTGTAGCAGTTATATCTGCTGAGGCTGATGACACTAGCAAACCACTCACAATACCAGCAATTCAACTCAGAGGCAGCAACAATCCATTGAAAGTGGTCGCTCTAGAGCCAATCAACTTACCATGCAGATCACAATATCCTATTGTCATCTTACACAAAGTTCCATGGAATTATGGAGAAGGTGAAGGATCCACCTCGAATACAACTGCTGCAGTGTCAAAGGAAAATCCATTGTATCTTCCCCAAAAGGTGATGAAGTCTACCATCAAATCAAAGGGGAAAATACACATGGAGAAGATTGAAAAATTCCTCCTCACTATGGGCCATAACGAAGCCAAGGTGGTTTTAAGCTTAAGAGAAGCTCCACACCAAATTTTAATTTTGGACTTGATCTTAACTTTCGAGGATCACTGGAAGATCTTATTGAAGGTTTTGGAAGAAGCCTATCTACAAAAATCAATGGATGCAGAAAAATTTCCACATTTTGTTGATCATTTTTCAACAACAATGTGATATCCTTCACTAATGATGATATACTGCCTGAAGGGACTGGCCATTGCAAGCCTTTGCACATTGCAGTCTTGTCCTCCGGGTATATGCTAGTTGGAGTCTTGATAGATGGAGGTTCATCTCTAAATATCTATCCATACGCTACATTATTGAAGATGAATGTCAATCTCAACCGAATCCAGAGCAGCCATACGGTTATCAAAGCTTTTGATCGGGCCCGCCGGAATTCGATCGAAGTAATTGAGCTGCCAATCGAAATTGGTCCCCACACATTCTGCTTATCTTTTCATGCACTCAAGATAGATTCGGGATACAACCTGCTCTTGGGAAGACCATGGATTCTTATGGCCTGGGAAATCCCCTCCACCCTTCATCAACAACTGAAATACATTATCAACAATAGCCTAGTCACGGTCAACGCTGAACCGAAATGTCCTCAACATGGTGACATACCATAAATCAACGTCAATTCAGATGTTGAACCGGTTAGTTTTCATGCCTTAGAAGTAAGCAACACTCAGTACCATCCTATTGGAATGCCATTTCCCGTATAAAAGATTTCTGCCGAAGAAATGTCGGCTACTCAAGAAATGATGTCATTGGGTCATCAGCCGGGACAAGGGCTGGGTAAAGATCACCAGGGTATCAAGAATCCCATTCAAGTATCCAGTCAAACTGGGATAGCTGGACTAGGCTATTCTTCCAATTCTAGTCATAGGAATCCTTATAAGCATCAGCAGATTCTTTCAGCTTCAGCCGCATGGCGATTATCTTCATCTTCGAATTCTAAGTCCGCACAACCTCCGGTAAAGGTGCCAGCCAAAGTAATGGCTATATTATTTCCCAAGCCGGTACCGATGAAGGTGAAAGAAGTCTTTGTTCCAGATCCCGCTGTGGAAGAAGAAGAACGAAGAATCAAGCAAGATATCATCAGAATGATATTAGGCATACGCATCATCATTCATGATAAACATACAAACAGATACACCCCAAACAATGATTGCCCAGACATAATGGTCATCATTTAGGATAAAGAGGACGATGACAACCCCTCCATCACTACAGTCCACCCAGACTTTGCCCTTGCCAGTTGGAATAGCACTCCTTGCATTGGTCGACAAGGGTAAAATGGGTAGGAACTCTTTTTGCCTTGTAGATATCGTAACTGCTTACTTTTCTGTATAGTATTAGTAGTCGTTTTTGCCAGTATATGCTAACACTGTGTATGATTAAACCATTTTATAGATACTAAGTGAAAGCATATTTTATTTCAGGACCTTAAATTTAGATGTGCATGTACTTGCTGATATGGTGCCTCTTCTCCACAAAGATTGTAACTTTGATGTAGAGATGAATTCAGCCTTGATGGAAATACATGAGGACATTGAGGTGCCTCCAGAAATTCAAGAATGGGTCGAAGACAAACCTAAACCCAACCTTAATCAAAACTTCCTTCAATCTCAGAACCTTAGAAAGCCCTAAGTTAATCCAGATTGGTTCAGACCTTACCCCAAACAAAAGGAATGACATGGTTACGTTACTAACCCAATTCCAGGATGTGTTTGCATGGTCTCATGAAGACATGGTGGGTTTGTCCACTGACATTGTACTTCATCGCCTTCCCATTTAAGAGGGATTCAAGCCAGTCAAGCAGAAGCTCAGGCGATTGAAACCTGAGTGGAGTTTAAATGTGAAAGAAAAAATTGTGAAACAGTTTCAAGCTGGCATCATCATGGTGTCCACATATCCTGAGTGGATTTCCAAGATCGTTCTCGTGCCTAAACCTAGAGGAAATGTGCGAGTTTGCATGTATTATCGAGACTTAAACAAAGCTTTCCTTAAGGATAGCTTTCCCGTGCCATTTATCCACATTCTCATTGACAATACTGCTCAATATTGCATGTACTCCTTTGCTGATTGCTTTGCGAGGTACCATCAGATTATGGTTGCTGAGGAAGATCGTGAGAAAAATGCTTTCATCACACCTTGGGGAACCTTTTGCTATAGACGGTTTTCATTTGGCCTCATCAATGCCGCAGCCACCTATCAGCGAGCTACGATGGCTCTCTTCCATGACTTAATGCATAAAGAGATCGAGATCTACGTGGATGACATCATTGTTAAGTCCCAGAAGGAAAAGACCACTTAGACCATCTCAAGAAGCTCTTCAATAGGTTGCGTAAGTACAACTTGAAGTTGAATCCAGCCAAGTGCGCCTTTTGCGTTAAATCCGGCAAGTTACTAGGATTTCTAGTCAGCCACAAAGGGATTGAGCTGGATCCCACCAAAATCCAGGCTATCATGGAAATGCCCATTCCTCAGATAGAGAAGGAAATATGGGGATTTTTGGGAAGAATCAACTTCATTAACAGGTTAATTTCTCAATTCACCGCAACCTGTGAGTCAATCTTAAAGCTGTTAAGGAAGAACTCCTCCATGAAATGGAATGATGAGTGCCAGAAGGCCTTCCTTACGATCAAAGAGCAGCTAGTCAAAGCTCCCGTTTTGGTACCACCCATGGATGATGTTCCCTTATTCATGTACCTGTCCATAAGTGACAATGCCATAGGCTACATGCTGGGACAGAAAGACGATAGAGGCTAAGAATGAGCTATCTATTACCTCAACAAAAGATTCGGCAGCAGTGAACACAAGTACACTCTGATTGAGAAGACTTGTTATGCTTTAGTATGGGCTTCCATGAGGTTACAACATTACCTCCATGGTCACACAACCCATCTTATATCCCACGTGGATCCTCTCAAATACGTGTTCAAGAAACCCATGTTAAATTGCCGGCTGTCCAGATGGCAGTTGATCCTACAACAATTTGACATCGTCTACGTGACTCAAAAGTCCATCAAAGGTCAAGGAATTGCGGATCAACTGAACGCCGCACCTTTAGGAGACTTCAAACCCTTGGAGACATACTTCCCCGATGAAGGGGTAATGACTGTTCAATAACACCATCAGTACGATACACGCTAATCGTGGAAGTTGTATTTTGATGGAGCTGTTAATATGGATGGTTCTGGAGCTGGAGCAGTTCTAGTATCCCAGACGGGGAGCATTATCCGTCGCCAGTAAAATTGCGCTTTATCAAAGACCAACAACACAGCTGAGTATAAAGGCTATCTCATGGGGCTAAAACTTGCCCGTTCAATGGGCATCAGGCGGTTAACTTGTTAGGTTTGTAATATTCAAGAACGCAATCAAATTGCATAAAAGTGCGGAAACATGTAAAAATAAGAGTTTAAAATTTTTACAAACCATATACCCGGATCACCCTTTATGCACAATTATTAATTAAACGAAAAAGAAAGAACAAGTATCATACCCTTGAAGATCCGAGCTTCCTCAGGTACAAGTTCACCTCCAATCCTTTTCGCGTTCAACTTGAATCCACCGGGTTTGGTTCCTTCCTTTGATCAACGTTAGCCACCCAAGTGTTTGGCCTCTAGAGGTGATCCACCAAGGAAGAAAAAGGATTCAAGAAGATGGGTGGTTGGCTAAACCCTAGTTTTTCTATCTCTATAGAAAAGGAGCGTACTCTCCAACCATTGAAAAATAATGACGTAGTCTTGATATCTGATATAAGACTCCTCTTATAAAGATATCAAGTAACCCTATTCAAATAAGGTATTATTTAATTAAACCCTTTTAATTAAAGGGGCTCCCTAATCTTATTAGGGATAATTAATTAAACTCCTTTAACTAATTTTCCTTCCTAATCCAATTAGGAATAAATGAGAGTACTTATATTAAATTAAATCCTAAACTCTTTTAGAAATTAAAATAATAATAATAATAATAATTGTAATAATATTAATAAGACTCCTCTTATTAATTTATATTTAATAATTCTAAAATATTAAATAATAAATATTAAGCTATTTAATTTATTCTATCACCATAGATTAAATTAAATATACGTAACATATTATTACGATTATGCCATTAACTTCTTAAATAATTATTCTTCCTTTTATGGTGTGACCCTTTAGGTTCTCCATATTAAACCTATTGTGAATAAATCAATTAGAATAATTCTAATCTTATTTAAATAAATAAATTAAATAATTAATTTATTTAAATAAATAATATTTATTCTACAATAGGGATAAGCCTCCCCTAGCGATCAACGACTTTCCGAGATAATATAGATTTCAACATTAATCATAAAAGAACCTTTGAGTAAATAGTTACTGCATGATTCAATCCTTCCACCATACAATGTCCCAATTAAATATAAGACATGAAATTACTTGTCGAAGCCTTATTTTATTTAATTATATGTATTTCGACTCTTAAATGCACAACTCCAAATAATGTAAATTAGAAACTCCTTTCTAATTTCATTCTCATTAACCAAGGACTCTTTGGGTTGTCATTTATCGAATCACATAGGACATTTCTCTTCTTTTAATAAGTATGGTAGATTCTTTATTAGTCATACATTATCTCCATGTACAACTTATTATACCCAAGCATACCCTTTGATATATCCTAAGGGTCTTAAGGAATAAGTCAAAGTATAACTCATCATACACAAGATACTATGATGATCTCAAGTCCAAGGATCACTTGTACTACTATCACTACAGGAATTCCCATTGAACAGCAAGTAAAACTCTATTAGGTATTCCTTAGCGAGCCACGCTTCAGTGAACTTATTCTCTAATAAGCACCTACATACTTGCTTTAGTGTCTCCACACAAATGATCATGAGATCAATCATCCTCATCCAATGAGCAAGCAACATATGTACCAATCTATCCTGGATTCACTAATCCCCAATTTAGTAATCCAATGATTGGGAACTATTTTAGTTTTAAGCTTTCTAAGAATTTAGATCTCATTAGAATGATCATCATCATTATTCTAAAAGCATTGCTTAAAACTATGGGTTTATCACATATTATAAAACAAACATCATGTAGATAATTAAAAGCCTTTAATAAATTAATACTTATTATTAATAAATGAATAAGATTGTTACAAAGTATATGCTTTATCATCAAACATGATTGGCTTTGCATATACTACTTTCAATCTCCCACTTGCACTAAAGCCAATCGTCATATATCTCATACTCTTCTTCTCTAAGTAGCGATTATCCTGTTTGTTGGATAAGCTTTAGTTAATGGATATGTAATATTGTTCATGAGAGTCCACTATCTCTATAGTGATTTCCCATCTTTCAATGATTCTAATAATCAAATGAAAGTGCCACAACACATGTTTAGATCCAAGATGAGACTTAGGAACTATTCCTAGTTACGTAATGAACTTTTTAATCCAAACAATCAACTTGCGACTTCATTTATAGCTATATACTTTGTCTTTATCACTAAACCAAAGAACTCTTTCTTTGTTTGGAACATTTCCAATTCAACGCACCAATCGCTCAAGATAACACTTTACCTTAAAGTGGATTTTCATCATCTTGGTCTGTCTCGAAAAACTTGAGTCTGCTAAGCCCTCTAGTTTTAATTTAGACCCACCATGAATATGATCACATCCTTAGTGCCGGTTAAGCACTTTAAGATGTTTTTCACTGACTCATAGTGACTTCTCCATAATATGACTGATCAACATCAGGTCTCGTATATTTGATTACATACATGATTGTCACTCATGTGATCTCTCTTTTCAGGAGTTTGTGGGGACTATTAAGAGAGATACACTCCATGGCTCATCAACATGAAACATCTCTTGGAGCTTGCCATGCTAAACGACTTTAGCATAAAATGAATATACATTCCTTGGGTTAAGTCGAGCATCCTCTTGAATCTATCTATATAGAATTTATCCCCAATTAAGATACTCTTCCCAAATCATTCGTGGAGGAATGTTTAGACAACTTTATCTTTAATGATTGTAGCATTGGTATGTTATTCCTTATCCGTAGTATATCAACATATAATATTAGGAATGTCACGGCGCTCCCCATCGCCCCCTTTGTACACACTAGAACTCTTACCTCATCAGTATGTAATCGGATCATCATCTTCTATGATGTGTACCTCATCATCATCATCTATGATGAATCCATACCTCCTAGGTATCTTCTGACTATTCCAGTTTGCGATTCTATTGCCAGGTACAATAGGTCTCTCTACGAGTTCCTCTTATTTGACTTATAGTGTTTTGTGGTTCTTGCACTCTTCAAGATCTATTATCCTCCCACTAGCCCCTTCAATAATAAACACATTTATCTTAGAAGGCAGCGTGTTTCGCAACAAACACCTTTTGCTAAGTAGGATTATAGAACATATACCCTAAACTTACTTTAGGATGTCCCACAAATTTGTATATGTCAAATCTTGTCCCAAGCTTATCCTTTGAAATCATTTCACATAAGTTGGACAACCCCTTATCTTAACATACTTATGATTATGAATCCTCCCTGTCCATAACTTTTATGGAATCTTGGGGCCTGATTTTGAGGTTACCTTTTCGTAGATATGCAACCATTTCTAGGACATGATCCTAGAAGGATACTGGAATGTCGGTAAAATCATTTTGGACCGTACCATGTTCAACAAGGTATGATTTTTCCTTTCAGATACATCAATCAATTATTACGTATCATGAGGTGTCCATTATGAGAAAAACCATTTGAGATGATCTTGAAACTTATTGCACAAGTATTTATTCCTTGATATTATCAAAGAATCTTAATACTTTGCCAATTTGTTTCACTTCTGAATTCTTTGAACCTTTCAAATAATTCACTCTTGTATTTCAACAAATACATACATTCAACTCTTTGAATGATCATCTCCTTTTCTTATACTAGTTTGTTCAATTTACAAAATAATTTTTCACGTAAATCAAGTATACAAAATCCATTAAGTAATCTTTTCGGTTCTATACTAAACATTATTATTATAAATAGAAAACAATTGTTCTTAATTATAATACCAAAAATTTTATTGTCCAAAGAATAAAATGGAAATAATGTTTCTAACAAGAATTGGAATACAATAACAACTTATTGACTTAATAGATTTGTCCGTAGGCGGTCTTAAACTATAAGTTTCTATAGCTAATGCAAGAGAACCTTTGCTTCATTTTCCACATATAGGATTACTTATCTTTGTTTAACTTTCTACTTACCTTGGTCCTTCATAAATCTATATTTATGATAACCAAAGTCGGATCCAATACCCAAGTAGAAGCTTGACTTAAAAAAATTTTATTTTAATCATGAACAAAAAGCGTATTATGTAAATCAAACTTCACTAAGCTTCTTTGGTTAGCCTCTGCAAGATGCTTCTCAGCTTTCTTTCCAAAGTCCAGGCTTATTGCGGGTGGAAGCAAGCTCCTTTGCTATCCGTGACGGTTTGTTCTTATTATCCTTTGTTTATGCCTTTCTATATACCTTCTTTGAATCGCTTCTTCTTTTTAGAAGATCCTTTGGCCCCTACCAAGAAGACATGGTCTTTCTTGGTTGGAAAGTGACTCTCATCATTTTTCAACATGTTAAGCAAATCAACGGTTTATATCTAGCTTGTTTATATGAAAAATTCACAACAATTGTGAAAGGAGTCCGGAGTGAGTGCAAGATCAAATCTTAGCTCAACTCTCCATCCATGACAAAAAACTAGTTGTCTGATTGATCAATCAAATTTATTATGTTAAGAACTTTTTGTCTGCATTTATAGTGCCATTGGCCATTCTAGATCGGAAGAGCTCCTTAGATATCTGATATCTATCACTCCTACTTTCCTCACCATCAACTACTTGACGTGTAGGAGTATAGTAGAAGTATCCATAGTTTCAGGCTGACGCTGAAGCTTGTTACTCATGGATACGAGCATGATGCATTGAGCCAACTGTGCATCATCTTGCCACTTTCTAAAAGTAGCAATCTCTTCCTCAGAGGCATTATCTGCAACCATTGCGTGGATAGGCGATTAAGGACATAAGATAGCTTTTCACTATGAGAACTATTCTCAAATTCCTTAACCAATCCGCTTTAATTCGATTCGGTTAATTTAGCATCTAATATGCTTCGCAGATGATAGTAATTTTAGACATTGTAAAATTACAGTAAATGAATTTGTAATTAACAACATTTTAACATACATTCTTTTATTAATTACCAAAATAAATTAGGTCTTGTTTTAAATTGGTATCTCCCACTATTTTCTTCAAACTATATTACCTCACTTATATAGTTCGGCAAAAAAATCTAATTAAAGATTTGCTAGTGAGAATAAGGATCCCATTTCAAATGTATATAGTCTTGTGGTGACACAACAAACTATATATAAATAAATAGGTAGACAACTTTTGTCAATTACATCAACTATGCAACTCCTTTTCTTTTGCCTCTTAGATTATTTTGATCAAGTGGTGGCACATCCGAATCAAAATTATCCAAGTTAAGTCCGACCTAGCACTCCATATATTCAAAAAAGAAAAATATCATCCTTGTGGTGACACAACAAAACAATATTGTTCAATTTTCTTTATAAGCATCAAATGTGATAAATTAACATCTTAAATACTTAATACTTGCCTTGTGGGTGACACAACAAACTCATATTAAATATTTAATACTCTATTAATTTTATCATGTTAGAAGGCGACGTTCGATATTCCAAATATCTTAGAACGCTTAGGACTTAATATAAAAATTAAGGGGTTTGTTATTAATTTGTCTCATCTTGTTTAGCGCGCATGCACATA
This sequence comes from Panax quinquefolius, assembly GCA_020205615.1. Classification (NCBI taxonomy): domain Eukaryota; kingdom Viridiplantae; phylum Streptophyta; class Magnoliopsida; order Apiales; family Araliaceae; genus Panax; species Panax quinquefolius. The sequence goes on along the minus strand of CM035169.1, from coordinate 49,384,419 downwards.
TATATATAAAATACGCGTCATATTAATGAACATGCGAAGCATGTTTGCATAATATATAATATATATAGTATAAGCATGCACATATAGAATACTATATTCTACCCGGATTGATTATGGACTTTTATTCTAGTTTGGTTCACTAGAGCCACCAAGTGAACCAAAAGGTCAAACCCTAGGGGTGCAAGAAATAATATTTAAATATAACTATTACATTTAAACCCGGGCTCCATTACAAACGGGTCTTCAAGCGCTCCTTGCTCCTTGATCTCCAATTTTTCAAAATTAATTCTAACTATTCCTATTACAAAACTATTTAAAATAAATAGAAACCTTGATCAGCAGTTAAGGGGAAGTATATAGGAGGGAGTTAGAATTTACATTAAGAAAAAAAACTAAAGAAGACGAGGTACGCAGACGCCATTTAATATAACCCATACATTCATGCATCCAACTAAAATAAAATCCAATCACATTGGTCAATAGTCCATAATCAATCCCATTTATTATCATACACATCACCATATGCATCAATACATAACATTCATCTGATGAATAATAAACATTCAATATATATATATATTGATATCATTTAATGGGAAAATTTAGTTAGTATAAAATCTATTTTTGAATCAAAATAAACTCCTTTATTTTAATCCAAATTTAAATTAAAATAAAACTATTTTATTTTAATTTATCCAATTTTGCATAAAATGAACTATTTTATTTTAATCAAAATCTTTAATCAAAATAAACTCCTTTATTTTAATTAATTATGGAATCCAATTCCATGTAAAAAAAAATTTCCTTTATTAAAGGAAACACATTCTATTTCCTATTCACAAATAAACTACTTTATTTTGAATAATATGAAATCATATTTCATATCTAAATAAACTCCTTTATTTAAGGAAATTAGGATTCTTTTTCCTATTCACAAATAAACTATTTTATTTTGAATAATATGAAATCTTATTTCAAATCTAAATAAACTCTTTTATTTAAGGAAACATAGAATCCAATTTCAACTCTAATTAGTTATCATGGAATCAAATTCCAACTCAATTAGTTAGCATGAAATTTAATTTTAAAATTAAAATAAACTTTTTATTTTAATAATAAAATAATTAAGATTAATATATATATATATATATATATATATATATATAACTATTATATATATATACATAACTATTATATATATAATATAAACCGGATATATATATATATATATATATATAGTTAACAGATTACAACTATATATATATATAACGTTAATATATTATATATATAACTATTATATATATAATTAATATTAACTATATATATCAAAATCAAGATCCTGCTCCCTCTATTTCCGTGCTGCAAGATTTTATTTTTTTTTTGATTTCCGTGCAGGACCACTAATATTGCATGGCTGATGGCCTTGTGATGTGGGCGTGACTCACGGATGAAAACAAAACAACAACAAAAAAAAAACTTGTTTTCCGAAAAACCTTTTTTCCGACAATATTTTTTTTTTAAATAAATTTTATACAATAAAATTATGCCCAATTAAATTGTTCTAAACACATATCAATACACATATCAAATTAAAACAATTAATAATTCGCATAAAGGTTTGGCTCTGATACTGTAAGACCCCGAATTTTTTTTAAATAAAAAGGAATTTCCTTTATTTATTATTTTGAAATAGTAAGGGTTGATTTGATTAATGTGGATAGTTAAGGGTTAAATACGCAAATATTTCAAAATAAGCAAGTGGTTATAAAATATTCATTTTTGTTGGGAATATTCGTTTGGTCGTGGAATATTAAATGCTTTGTGGGGAATATTTGTTTGGTCGTGGAATATTAAGTCTGTGTCGGGGAATATTAAGTATAACTTGGCCTTGACCATGTGTGGGCCCCATAACTGAAAGCGATTGGATGAGGAAAACGACAAAGTTTGGGTGGTTATAAATAACAGGCGTAGTAGTTATTCACCAATTAAGACTCATTGGAATACCCGTTGGTTAAAATACTGATGTCTGGCGTGGTTGCATGAGAAGCACACTCAGTATTACATGTAAATGTTGAATTATTGATTCTTACGTAAGATGGCACTACTCAATAATTTTCACAATGAGTTAATCGCTCAATATTTTATTTTATTGATTCAATAATTCTTTGCGTTGATATTTTATATTATTGTTGTTCAATAATTGTCATTTGACAATATTTCCCATTATCGGATCAATAATTCATATTATTTGAATAATATTATTAGATAACATTATTGGCAATGTCTAGAAAGTTCATCTAAGGAGAGGTTTGGTCACCTAATTGCGCGCCAAGATGGAGAGATCCTTATTGAAAGCCCCTCTTTCCGGAACAACTTTTGGTTGTCGTAAATGTGATTACGTAATATTATTTGTGAATAATTAATTATTGATTCATATGATAAGGAAATATTTATTTTATATGAATATAAATGATGGATTTATTTATGTGGTTATTAATGAAGGAATTAATGTTGAGGTGTTTTATCGGTATTTTATCGGATTGAGGTGTTAAAAATCAAATCGGGGTTTTGAGATATATTGCGGGTTATAATTTTTAATCCGACCGTTGGATTGTGGTAATTTTGGGTATGTTATACATACATAAGTTGAGTATATGTCCACAAATTTTGAACCGTTAAAAATGCACGAATGATTTGTTGTGAATTTTAAGAGGTGTCGGATTCAAAAATTAGGTTTATAATTGATTTTGGTGGAAAATTCTAGAATTGAGTGGGCACCACTTGTGGTTGGTGAAGAAATGTGCTGAATTTTATTTCAAATGTGGTGGGTGGCAATAGTAGCAGGTAAAGCCATCAGGTAGCAGGTCAAGTCTGCTTCGGCGGGCTAACATTTTCCTATAAATAGAGGGCTAAGTTAGAATTGAAAATCACACCGAAAACAAAGTTTTCTCTTTTCTCTCTATATTATTGAGCGTATTTTGTGAGTATTTAGATACTTTAAGAGTTCTTTGTTCAAGACAAGTTTCATTCAAAGATCACTTCCGCCTTTCCTTCCGGCTTGATTCTTTGAGGTAAGGGATATTATTTTTTTTCGTAATGATATTATTTCTTCAATATCATTATCTTTGAAATGTTGATCTGAAGTTTTATCAAATTTGGAACTTTTTCATGTCGGGGTTACTATTCATGAGTTACTATTCACGAGTTACTATTCATGAGTTACTATTCACGAGTTACTATTCACGAGTACTATTCATGAAGCGTAAAAATGTTTTTTTTTTTGTGGAATTTCTATCTTTTGGTGTCGGAGTTACTATTCACGATATCGGCACTATTCACGTATACTGACACTATTCACGTGATATCGGCACTATTCAATAGAAAAATAAAAATTCTTCTTTTCGTCCAAAATATCTATTCGGATACTAGCTTTGATTGTATCCATGTTTTGATCATTCTTGAATTTTACACCACTATGATTATTTTTGAGGTATTGTTGGACATGGATAAAACAAAGTACGAATCCTTAATCCTTGTCATTTTGTTTCACTGGATTCGTTCTTTAAAATATTTTTCATCATCCTCGGTCTTAAATGATGATATTATTGAATATCTTTGGCACAGTAGTGCAAAGATGAATGATTTCTGAAGAATATCTTTGGCACAGTAGTGCAAAGATGAGCAGGTGTTTAAATGAACATATTGGCCGATCGATGAATATCTTTGGCCTTTAGTGCAAAGATGAGCAGTGTTGAGATGAACATGATCGATTGATGAATATCTTTGGCTCAGTAGTGCAAAGATGAATATTTGATTTGAGATGAATATTGATTGATGTTACAGGGATAAAATATTGATGATGGATTTATTAAATTCATAGATTATAGTAGATTTCATTCTCTACGTAACTCTTCTATGAATTATTATTTCATTGCGAATATTGATCTGAAACTTGTTGTCTATTGTATTCTATCGATTTTTCCTATTGGAGACTAACGATAATTTGTTGTATATTATCTTAGTCATAACATTCTTTACTGGGCTAGTTGAGCTCACCCTTTTCCTTGTTGTTCCATTTTCTTCTCAGGAGGCGAAAATGTAGCGAGTACTAGTCGGGGTATGGAATGAAGGTTCTAGAGAGAGTTGTTTAGTAGTCCTCACCATTTTGTAAAATAATGTATCAATAATTATGATGGGGATTTATTTATGTGGATATTGTCTAGAAGACAATATTATATTTAAACTCATTAGATATATTGTGCGTTATTTCACGACATTTGTATTATTGAAGTTGTAGTTTGTTTCTTGTACCATGTATTTGGCGACTCAGAATGGGTGTTGTGTATACCTATTTTGGGGGCGTCACAGATACCACTGTTAGGTTTGTAATATTCAAGAACGCAATCAAATTGCATAAAAGTGCGGAAACGTGTAAAAATAAGAGTTTAAAATTTTTACAAACCATATACCCGGATCACCCTTTATGCACAATTATTAATTAAACGAAAAAGAAAGAACAAGTATCATAGCCTTGAAGATCCGAGCTTCCTCAGGTACAAGTTCACGTCCAATCCTTTTAAGCGTTCACTTGAATCCACCGGGTTTGGTTCCTTCCTTTGATCAACGTTAGCCACCCAAGTGTTTGGCCTCTGGAGGTGATCCACCAGGAAGAAAAAGGATTCAAGAAGATAGGTGGTTGGCTAAACCCTAGTTTTTTATCTCTATAGAAAAGGAGCGTACTCTCCAACCATTGAAAAATAATGACGTAGTCTTGATATCCGATATAAGACTCCTCTTATAAAGATATCAAGTAACCTATTCAAATAAGGTATTATTTAATTAAACCCTTTTAATTAAAGGGGCTCCTAATCTTATTAGGGATAATTAATTAAACTCCTTTAACTAATTTTCCTTCCTAATCCAATTAGGAATAAATGAGAGTACTTATATTAAATTAATTCCTAAACTCTTTTAGAAATTAAAATAATAATAATAATAATAATAATAATAATAATAATTGTAATAATATTAATAAGACTCCTCTTATTAATTTATATTTAATATTTCTAAAATATTAAATAATAAATATTAAGCTATTTAGTTTATTCTATCACCATAGATTAAATTAAATATACATAACATATTATTACGATTATGCCATTAACTTCTTAAATAATTATTCTTCCTTTTGTATGGTGTGACCCTTTACGTTCTCCATATTAAACCTTGTGAATAAATCAATTAGAACAATTCTAATCTTATTTAAATAAATAAATTAAATAATTAATTTATTTAAATAAATAATATTTATTCTACAATAGGGATAAGCCTCCTAGCGATCAACGACTTTCCGGATAATATAGATTTTAACATTAATCATAAAAGAACCTTTGAGTAAATAGTTCTTTGTCTAATTCAATCCTTCCACCATACAATGTCCCAATGAAATATAAGACATGAAATTACTGTCAAGTCTTATTTTATTTAGTTATATGTATTTCGACTCTTAAATGCACAACTCCAAATAATGCAAATTAGAAACTCCTTTCTAATTTCATTCTGCCTTGGCCAAGGACTATTGGGTTGTCATTTATCGAATCACATAGGACATTTCTCTTCTTTTAATAGAAGTGGTAGATTCTTTATTGACCATACATTATCTCCATGTACAACTTATTATACCCAAGCATACCCTTTGATATACCCTAAGGGTCTTATGGAATAAGTCAAATTATAACTCATCATACACAAGATACTATGATGATCTCAAGTCCAAGGATCACTTGTACTACTATCACTACAGGAATTCCTATTGACAAGCAAGTAAAACTCCTTTAGGTATTCCTTAGCGAGCCACGTTCAGTGAACTTATTCTCTAATAAGAACCTACATACTTGCTTTAGTGTCTCCACATAAATGATCATGAGATCAATCATCCTCATCCAATGAGCAAGCAACGTATGTACCAATCTATCCGGATTCACTAATCCCCAATATAGTAATCCAATGATTGGGAACTATTTTAGTTTTAAGCTTTCTAATTATTTAGATCTCATTAGTATGATCATCATCATTATTCGAAAAGCATTGCTTAAAACAATGGGTTTATCACATATTATAAAACAGCATCATGTAGATAATTAAAAGCCTTTAATAAATTAATACTTTTTATTAATAAATGAATAAGATTGTTACAAAGTATATGCTTTATCATCAAACATGATTGGCTTGTGTGCATACTACTTTCATAACTATCTTTAGAGATTCAGAGTTAGTGGTCAGACAATCAACGGGAATCTATCAAACCAAAGAGATACATTTGATGCCTTACCATCGGCAAGTTTTACATATGGTTTTTGACTTCAAAGACATCTCCTTTCTACACATTCCTCGTAATAGGAATGACTTTGCAGACGCATTAGCAACTTTGGCCTCCTTGATTCATATACTTGACAAGGGACACTTGCCAAACGTCACAATTACCTTGCACATGGCACCAGCCTATTGGAACTACATTGGAGAAGTATCGGATGAGCTACCTCCCATCCAGCATCCTTGGTATAAACATATCAAGGAGTACCTATGAGATGAATCCACACCCGGTGAGGAGAGCCCGACTGAGAAAAGGAGGATCCATCGACTTGCAATGAAATTTTACCTGAGCGGAGATGCCCTCTATAAGAGAGATGCAGGACAAGGTCTCCTCGGATGTTTAGACAAAGTCCAAGCTCAACGGCTTATGGATGAGATCCATGGTGGAGTCTGTGGCCCACACATGAGTGGCCCCCTCCTTGTTAAGAAGATCCTCAAGATAGGACATTAATGGCTCTCTCTCAAAGCTGACTGCAATGACCACGTCAGGAGATGTTATCAGTGCCAAATTCATGGGGATCAATCCATGCCCCTCCATGGAAACTCCACAATATGAGTTCGCCTTAGCCCTTATCAATGTGGGGAATGGATGTGATCGTGCCCATTGAGCCTAAAGCCAGTAATGGACATCGATTTATCTTCACCATAATCGACTACTTCACCAAGTGGGTAGAAATAGCCTCCTTCCCCAGGGTTACCAAAGAAGTCATCATTGCTTTCATCAGAAATAATGTCATTTGTCGATATGGACAAACAGAGGTGATTGTATTAGACAATGCTAAGAACCTCAACAACAAGATGATGGAGGAATTATGCAGTAAATTCCACATCAAACATCTTAACTCTGTCATCTATCATCCGAAGATGAATGGTGTTGTTGAAGCGGCTAATAAAAACATTAAGAAGATTATGCAAAAGATGTTCGCCAATCACAAAGGATGGACCGACTTATTGCATCTTACTCTGTTAACCTACAGAAACTCAATGCGCACTTCTACTGGGGCGACCCCCTACACATTAACCTATGGGATGGAAGCAGTGCTCTGCATAGAAGTTGAAATGGAATCCCTCATACTGTTGATAGATGCTCAGCTGGATGAAGACCAATGGGTACAAGAAATGTATCACCAATTGTCTCTAATAGACGAAAGGCGAACCGCGACTATCTTCCACAGTCAATTAAATCAATAAAGGATCGCCAGATCTTATAGCAGAAAAGTTCGGCTACGGTAGTTTAAACAACATAACTTGGTTTTGAAGAAGATCATTGACAACCAAGATCAAGCTAAGGGAAAATTCTCTCCTAATTGGGAAGGCCCATTTGTTGTCAAGGAAGTATTGACAGGAGGCGCTCTCAAATTGCAAGAAATGGACGACGATAAATTTTCGCAACTCATCAACTCGGACCCCATAAAACAACACTATGTCTGAAGTGACCATCAAGCAAATATCCTGGTGTTGGATCATCAGATCACCAGTCATTCTGGTTCAATAATTCTTTACCACATACAACTCTTTTCCATACTTTGCCCCTCATGGAAACATAATTTTCAAGCCAGTAGCCTGGCTTCACTGCGTTCCTACGACTTCGGTCATCCCACTAGGGATTGAACCTTTTACGCTTGCAATTTGTCCCCCAAAACATGGGATCAAACTTTTCACACCTGCAATTTATCCTGGACTTAGAATTAAACTTTCTCTTCCCCGCAGTCTGACCTGCACATGGGATTATGCTTTTCAACTCGACCTAAGGGCCGAACTACGCCGACCTGATCTCCTCTTCAATAGGAGTATTTGGCAACCATTTCATATGGCCCGGTCGCAATAAAACAAAAACAACAAAAACATTTCTACCCCCTTTTCCTTATAAAAACAAAAACAACAAAAACATTTCTACACCCTTTCTACCATACATCGTTGAACCTCTTACACCATGTTCGAACTACGCATACCTGATCTCCTCTTCAATAGGTGTACGTAAACAGCCATTCATGGTTCGGTCTCACCCCCTACCAAAACACAAACACTTGTCATTTGGTACTGGGATCAAACTTCAATCAACTACATTTCATTGGCTTCAGACCAAAGGGATGGAATTACCTGAACTCCTCCCAAGTAGGAGATTCGCCGACCATCTAAGTTGCAGTTGTACCTCAAAGAGCAACACCAATCCATAAGAGATGGAATTAACTAGGCTTCTCACAAATAGAAGTACTTACGACCATCTGTGGTGTGGTCAATCTTAGAGAAGAAAGCCACACTCCTCTCCATATTTCCATACAGAAACTAGTCCCAAGACACCAAAGATGGTAGGGATACACACAGATCAATGATTCATTCTGAACTGTCCAGAGACAACTCAATGTCCATCCATCCAGGAGGAATTCAGAATACATCAAGATCACAAGTCCTAAAGAAGCGGCCAAAATATCAAGCAAGTATCAGTGCATATCTAAAAGGGAAGTGATCAAATTTTTTATTCCCTGCTATATATTATGTTGTTTGATATACACAATGTAAACTGTACATGACAAAATGGATATGCTAATCTATGCAGGAAAATACCAGCCCATCTACAAGTCAGGGTATATGCGAGCTAACAAGCCCAACATGGCATCCCTCTCCGAAGAAGGATGTGAAGTTGTGGTTTCCTGTACGAGGGTATCCACATGACCTAATAGATCTGCAACCATCTGCATGGTGACCATATGCTCATCAATGTAAGTGCTCATCTCTACAAGCATGTCAGTGGTAAGGGACCTCACTGCAGTACTATCTATGATGGCTACATCTCGGGCAGATATGGCACTATCCTTCTCAACTATCACTGTATCTCTGGCTGATCTGGCCTCATCCCGCTCAACAACAGCGGCATCTCTGCGACCTCGTGCATCGTCTCTCTCTAACATAACTGCATCTCTCCTATCAAGGGCAGTCAACATTAAGGCTCTATCTTGGTCTCTCTCGAAGGTCATCAGATGAAGACTCTACTCAAAGTACTGTGCTAAATCTTTGAATCACAACAATGATCTTAATCTTCGGAGAATCTAAAGGAGATCTTTGGCAACCCAAATAAGTAGCTCCTCCTTGATGTGGGAATCAATGTCCTCCATGGGCTCTACATCATCTGAATCACTACTCGGTAATGTGGATACTGTCGTAGCCGATGCAGTCTCTATCTCCATCCATGCTAAATACTCTGGCGAACAACCCGAATGGCTAACAGAAAAAAACAGCTATCTTAGGCTGATCCCAACAAGCATATACACAGGATCGATCCTCTGCTGAAAGATAGCGAGAAGCTAAACGCTAGCCCATCGCCCCCTCGAAAGGATGAAAATCCTAAAACTGGTCAAACTGCGACATCACGGCCATCCGGTGATGTAACAACCCGATATTTTCTATATAAATAAATAAGAAATTTTGTGTATAATTTTTTTTTATCTTAAGGATGAGGATTTGTACAAGATATTGTGTATATGTATTTATGTGGTAAATAAAAATATATTTATTACATGAATATTTACAAATAATTTTATTTTAGAATTATTGATTATTATAAAGTATATTCTTATAATAATTAATTTTAAGATAGAAATGTTTTTATTAATTATTTTCCATGAATATATAATCATATATTATCTAAATAATATATGAAGTGATGTTTAGAATAATTATAATAATTATTTTATTATATGAATTTTAGTACATTATTAAGTTAATTATTTTACCTTAATTATTAAGGTTAAATAGAAAGGATAAATCGATATGGAATTCAAACCCTAATTTTGGATTATTGTCAAGGTATGAGAATAATAATATAATATTAATTATATTTTGATTTTTCAAATTACTATGAATATGTCTTCGTATTTCAGATTGATAATGGTTGGTCAATTACGGTGTATTATGACCAAACCTTAGTAATAATGTTAAACCCTAATTTGAGATCCAAATTATAGTGCAAGATTGTTTTTTAAGTGTGTTATATAATTTATGACATGTATTAAATGTATTAATTAGGTAAACCCTAATTGATGTTCTAGAAACCCTAAATAATTTTTAGAAAACCCTAAATTATTAAAAACCCTAATTTTAAGTGTTAAACCCTGGTTTGAAACTCAATTAAGAGTTCAAAATTATTATGTAACGATGTTATATGATTTTATGAATAATTAGGTAAACCCTAATTAACATTTTGAAATATTAATTTCTAGAAACACTAATTTCTATAATTAGTAACCCTAATTAGAAATTATAAATCCTAATTACTAATTGTAAACCCTAATTGCTAAATTAGCAAAGTTAATTATAATTTGAGATGGTAAACCCTAATGTTCCTGTATAAAGTAATTAGAAAATTAATCTAATTAACAAACCCAAATTGTCAAATTTTAGAAACAAAATTTTTTATTTCATTTTATTTTTTTTTGTGTAAACCCTAAAATGTAATTCTAGAAAAGCTAATGTTGGAAAACCTTAGGGTTAAACCCTAAGGGTTTGCATGATTACAAGTTTGCCATTAAATGTGTTGGACAAAAGACCATTATACCCTTTTGTGCATTAAATAGGCTAAGATATAGGTTTTGACATTTAGGTTGAGTTGTTAACCAACTCTTACGAACCCTAACAACTCCATATGTTTATTTTTGCCAGCAAACCACTCTATTTCAGCCAATACATGCATCATGCTTGTCTATTTAAGGAGTGAAGGAGAGAGAAAATCTTTTTGTAAGCCTAAATTTGCACAACACCCAACCAAGACTTCCTCTCACAAAGACCCACGAAATATAGTAGCATTTCAGTCACATAAACAAGCCCCACGTCCATCCCTAACAAATCAGAAGCATAGAAATCAAAATCGATCAAGAAGGTATAAACCAACTCTAGAAAAATCTGTCCATGATTCCATGTTTGATGTTGTTTTTTGTGTGTTAAACATGTTAAATCTAGTGTATAATGATGATCTAGGTTGATAGATGTTAGATCCATAACATCTATAGGCTCGGATTTGAGTTTTTGCAAAATCTGGAAAAATTTCATTTTATGGCTTGACAACAAATGTCAGACCGTGTAGATCTTTGTATGTTTTGTGTTTTTGTTCTTTAAAGTGTTGGATTTTGTAGTCTAGTATGCGATCTTTCATCTGGTATAACAATCAAGGTTATATCGGTTATAGATTTGAAATTATGATCGGTCAAACCCCGTTGATCGGGCATGACCAAACCATTTCTGGGCAGCCCAGAATGTTTAAACTAATGTCTGACAAGATTTTTCGAAGCCTTGATCTGTCAGTTCGTTATGTGTTTTGATGTTGTTATTGGAACCGGTTTATAGTCTTTCATGTTTTCTTCAGTTTCATGTTCCTAGATCACTTTGATAAACAACATACGAACATAAATCTATGGTCAAACTAGCCTTATCAACCAGATTTGAAGTTTCTGGAATTTCCAGAAATGGAATGAATAGCTTTTCTGACAACCTTTGACCAACTTTTATCTGCTAGATCTGTTGAGGTTTTGCATATATTATGTAATAGATCTATAGTCCTACATGTAGTATACAATCTAGAACCTTTAGATCACAAAAAGAACACAAAATTAGCAAGTTGTGGAAGCCCAAGGGGAAGTCGAATCGTTTCTTCATTTACGGGTAACCCGAAAAATGAAGAACGATCTAACAATAATATTTTGGAGGCTCAGATCTCTCTTGTATTATGTGTTATGATCATTTTTGTTGGTGGGTCATGTAGACGTGCACTAATACTACAAGATCTAGTTCATAGTTAGTCCAGAAACACTCTGTGTGATGAAAGATTTGTGGTCAAACATACCAACTCGGTTACTGACTTGATTTCTGGGTTTTGCTTCAAGAACACCTATAGCGATAGTTGTCACTATAGGTGGCCTTTAGCGACAGATAGTACATTATTTTCCGAAAATTAATTAATAAATAGAAAAAAATAGTTTTTAATTATTAAAAATACAAAATAAATTATTAAAAATTATTTTAAATTTCGAAAATTAGTTTTTAATTATTTTAAATATATTTCATAAATATTTAATATTTTTGGAATATTAAAAGTATTTAATTTATTTAATTATATTATTAAATAAATTAGTTAAAAATGATTTTAATATTTGAAAAATCATTTAAAATTATATTATGATATAAGAAAATATTTTAAATTATTTTTAATGACTTTTAATATTTTGTGATAAATTTCATTAATAAATTAATATTAATGATAATTAAGTTATTTACTAAATAAATTAAATAAATTAATTAAAAATGATTTTATTATATTAAAATTATTTTAAATAATAATAAGGTATTTAAAAATATTTTTGGTTATAAAATATAACTTTTAATATTTAAAGGTAAATTTCATTAATTAATTATTATTAATGATATTAAAGTTATTTAATAAGTATATTAAATAATTAAGTTTAAGAATGATTTTAATATTAGAATAATCATTTTAAATGAAATTAAAGTGTTTAAAGATAATTTAAGTTATAAAATATAACTTTTAATATTTAAAGGATAATTTCATTAATAATTTAATATTAATAATTATTAATTTATTATTAATGATATTAAATTTATTTAATAATTATATTAAATAAATAGTTTATAAATGATTTTATTAATTTAAAAATCATGAAAAAGGGATATAAATGAATTAAAAATATTTTAAGTTATAATTAATGACTTTTAATATTTTGATAAATAAAACATTAATACTTTAATATTAATGATAATTATTTAAAAATAAATTTAAATGTTTTAAAAATTATTTAAGGGTAATATTAATACTTTAAAAGTATTTCAAGTTATTATAAATAACTTTAATATTTTGAAAATAATTTCATTAATAGTTTAATATTAATTAAATATTAATGATAATATGATTGTTTAATACTTAAATCATTTAATAATGATTCCTATGTTTGAAAATTCATGATAAATTATTATAAATGTTTTAAAAATTATTATATGTCATTTAAAAATAATATGACTGATACATACGGATATTGAGTTACAGAATAGAGTCTTAGACTCGATAATTAACCGATAAAGCTATCGGTACACCGACATGTTTCAGAAATTGATCTGGACTTAGATAATTTAATTAGATATGTGATTATTTGTGATTCAATGGTTATTAAACATGGGTAATAATGTGATTAGGTTATGTGCTGACTGCGAAATGCAGTACTATGTGTTATAGTATATTTTCTAATCGAACGAATGATCTGATTAATGATAGGTCGTGATATAAAAGATAGAACTAAGTTTCGAACTGTAAGCAGCGCATCAGGCAAGTATCTAACCCTTGCATTTTCTTTATGCAATGGCCATGAGTAAGAATGTTTCTAAACTATATTATTACTGTACAGATTATTAACCTTATATTATATACGCTCATTGAATATGAACATGTTAGTATATGATAATTCAGATATATATTCTGTTTGTTAATTTCTATAAATAATTATACAAGTGTCCTCACTTGGATAATCATTGTATTTAATCACATGTTGATATACCTTTGTCAATTACCCGTATACATATATGTTGAATTATAGATTATTGTTGAACAAGATATAACCTTTGATTTAAAACCCAGACAAGTATGAACATCCCTACAGGGGAAAACTATTTATGCACCCAAAGTAGACAGAGTGAACGATCTTATCTTTCTTGTAATGTAGTATTGATCAATGCAGGGCATAACGGGCTGATCACCCCCCGTGCCCGTAAGTTATGACGGTTTATAGATGAATTTTTGTTTAACCTTTTCGAAAATGAAAATAATGTTCATGGCATGTCACCATAACCCCAGTTATAGTCAATATGTAGTTTCAAAAATTTGAAAGAGAGTTGTTATGTTATTATTATTGGTTTAGAATACTTCACAACTATTGACTTGTTGTAGAAGAATAGTATAAAGAAAACATTTATATTCTTTCAGCTTATATATATATATATATATATAATTATTACTTGCTGGGCACTCAAATGCTCATCCTTGCTTAATTTAAATGTTTTCAGCTAAGTGTGAACGATTAGAGAGCACTGCTAAGAACAAGGGAAAGGTTGCTGAATGAATGAACGTTATCTTATGTAATAGTTTAATATTCTTAAAGACAAGTATGATATATATTATCTATCATGGTTTGTAATGAATGTTTAAAGGTTACGTTTTTGGGATTAGACTCTGATGATATGTAAATTAAGTTGATATTTATATTATTGTTTTTATTATTAGTATTATTCCGCTCATAGAAATGGTATCGTGAAGAATCGAGTTCGGGTTTCAAGTACCCGAGTTTGGGGTCTTAACAGGTGATAGGTAGTCATGCCCCTCAAACCAGCCAAAGGGAGATAATCCATGCCTGGAGCGTGAGTAATAAAGCTGTAAAGTGAGCTGAGCCCTGAGCACGATAGTATACTAAACGGATCCTTGATTTCCGTCAAAAATACCGACCAAGACATAATGTCCAAACACTTCGCAGGCTAAAAGGAGTATGACATGGCTATATCATGGGTGAAACAATATCCACGCCGTCTAAAAGTGCCAATCGGTCTCAAGTATGACATAAACCTCACGTAGAGCATGACCGAGATGCCCGTAAACACTCCTATCGGATAAGTCTAGAAGTATTAGCTGACCTCAGAGTCTCTGCTATAATCATCGATATGATGGTACGACCCTCCGTGAGAGCTCTCATTGCCATGATAACTCCTATGTCCAACTCATCCATATAACGTGGCATATAGACATATGACAGTACGCACAATCGCAATACATCCACCCTGGCCAGACGCCAATGATCCTTTGGTGTGGTGAAATCCCCAGAATGTCTTGTATAACTATCCTCAGTACCAAATCTATCAAACAGAAAATGCTGGGATATAACGTTGCAAGATGTAAGCTCATCCTGCATAACCTTACGCCTCAATCCAGTAAGGGTCATGAACCATCGACTCATGTCCCCCAAAGCCATATTCATGCAAGGTCTGTCTAGTGGCAGCATCGTCAACCGTGCATACTCCTCCAGAGTGGGAGTCAACTCCTGGGTCCCAAATCAGATAACCTGCCTCTCCGATACCCAGTGCTCGAGCATGCCATCCACGAATCATGTGGGAACCTTAAACATCAACAGGGTTATAGTATACTGCAACAAGTGATCTACGGTCACCCTGTCTGATGGTGACATGCTAATATACCACGATCGCATACCAGATGCCACCAATAATGGTGTGGTATGATCAATACGGCTAACTGTCGAAGAAGACCTCTGTACGAGCCGTGTCATAAGACCATCCAAGGGTCAATGCTAAATATCTCTGGACATACATAAATATGCATAACATGATACATGCATTGCAGATAATAGATGGCAATATGATATAGGGAATGAAAAACTGTGTATACATTCCTAAGTATATCATCATCTAATACATCATCTCTGTGCAGCTAATAATATTGGGAAATGGGGCACAGACACCCTATTATAAATAGAGGCCTATCAAAAGATATAGCGAGAATGGGGGCACAGCCACCCAATAGCTAACAGAGGCCTATCAAAAGAGATAACGAGAATACACATCATAAGAAGACAATAGTGTCAATATCTACATCATCAATCCTTTCCACCTGATGTAACACCTCCTGAGTCACTGGATCTCTATCAACAGGGATGTCAGGCCTGTATAGAGGAGGTTCTTAGGGGCCAGCTCCTGAGCTGGAAGGATCAAACGAATCAACCTATGCTGGATCTCTACCCAAATGCCAGATAAAGAAATGTGCCCGGTCTAGTCGCTGGGTCAAACTGTCAATCTGTGTTACATAAATCGGATCTCGGACACATGCTAGTCAATCCGTCATCATCACGGATCATGGAACCATATCCCCCATGAAGTGAGTGGCGCGGGTATGGGCTCCAATAGTACGAAGTAACCACCAACGCTGGAACATCTCCTAAGTGCAGGGACCCTCTGACAGTGCAAAACCGTCAACACCCAACAATGGGATGTCAGTGATAGGTGAGCGATACAGGCCAATGACGCCTGACAGGAGGCAATATCGGCATACAGATCTCTCATGTGGTGCTCCTAATGGAACGTTCTCCTAAACAGAGCTCTCATCCTCCATCTGGAAAGAGAGGAACTCGTCGGGTGGAAATCACATACTCGACGCTAGTCGGGTACCAATCCTCAAAATCGATGGCCAAGTGCTCCCCAGAATAGGGAATCCATATAATAATGTCAGCTGTCAACAACTCCAGCTGTAGGCGGCAATGAGTGAAACCCTTAGCTATAGGGACCTCCGCCAGTATGGAATAATGCCATCGTCGTCCTCGTGGATAGGTATCTATACCTAACACGCTCACATGGCACAAACATGGAAGCCTCTCATAGGCCCAAAACTGCCAACACAAAGGTAAACATCTGTGGTCAGTAAACACTCTTAACCTATACAGGGGAAATGACCAGAGAAATACATACAAGCAGAAATGGGTAGATCCTAACCAAGCCTCAGTCAAACCCTACGAGCGCATACGCATGCCCGTGAGGAAATAGGCAAAGGTATAGGAACCCCAATCATACTCTCCAATATAGTCCACATGATGCGTGGCAGTGATCAAAGCGAACGACACCGTAGAAGAGTTATCTGCTATGAAGAAGTCTCTAATGATCATCAGGAACAATCGCCGAAGAATGCGATCCCTGACTCTGACATCATCTGGCATGGACTCATTCAAAAGCCCACTCATAGCATCTACCTTAAAGGACCAGTACGCACAGTCCTGCCCTTGAGCGCCTCCGCCGGAACTCCTAGCAAAGATCTGACGGTAGTAGGGGTAATATCCGCGATGTAAGGCATTGGTGCCCCTCCAAACTCCATACCTGTGATAAACCACCAATCTATCGGCTTCATCATCACCTCACAGTCCAGCAAATGGAGTGACTGAGTTTGGTGAAACCAGTGCCCAGACAATTCCCTGAGGTAACCCCAAGGGCAACGACGGGGAAGGATGGAAAAAAATGCTCCAAAGCCCAAGTCATGCATAATTGCTCTATAGTCAGGATGAAGAGCCTGGTACATGGAGTGTATGCTAAACTAGTTCCCTCGAGGCTGTGTAAAGCCGGGAACCTACATGAAATAAAGATCAACATCAAAACCCTTTTATCTTCATCAATAGGAAAGAAGGAAGATTAAGATCTAACGTCATACCTCGTTGGCATGCAAATACATTGAAGGATGTCGACTCAAATCACCTAGAAGCTATGGGTTTTCCACCTGAATACTTAGAAGGTCCCTATGGGGAACATGTGTAGTGGGAGTGGAGTCCGCAACCAGAACATCTTCCTCCTCATCCTCGACGTTCGGCACCTCAACCTGGACTGGACGTATAACCGCCTCCACCAACCGATGAGGTTATCTAACAGAACGGGGTCGAGGCACTTCAGAAGCCCTTCTCCATACACCAGAAGTGGTCCCGTGGGAACTACTAGCCTGATACGGATCCATAATATCTGGACAACAAGTCTCAAAATCACCTTAGAAATGGTGTGGTATTTTCTAACTTGGAGCTTTTCAAAATGCATTTTATGACTACATGCATGCATGCATTACTTTAACATACGTTTATAATAAAGTTAAAAATACATGATTAATCAAATGCCTACATTTTGGAAAAAATTTGCCATAGTCCCCTTTGTAAATCGGACTATCCACATGCACATAGGCATGACTAGGTGGTCATTCAGTAGCACACATGTCCACAGTCATATACATAATATATGCATTAAAAATCAAAGTCATCAATACATAAGGTTAACCTCAATACTAGGAGTACTTTGCCTTTTTACCTTTTGCTCATTTGTCCTCAAATATGATAAGAAATAGCAGAAAAAGGTGCCAATTTGACTATCTCAAAAGTCAAATTTTTTCACATCATTATGTTCAACATGGTTTAATACTAACATTTACTATGTTGAATATTTTTTATCAAGTCATTTGAGCATACATAATCACTACTATGTGTTTAGATGGATTTCATGTGATAAGTCATTTTCCAACGGATAAAAACTAGAAAAAAATACATGCATACGTTACCAGGACAGTGTAGAACACTTGTACAGTGACAAGAATTTGCAGAACATCGCCTGAACTCAGCAGATCTAAAGAAGAGCTCTCGGATTTCCTTGGCGGTGAACTTAAAAATGACTTATGAAAGCAACCTGCTGGCATTTAGTATCCACAGTTGGCCATGAAGTCCATCTGCGGTTGAAGCGGTGTACCTACTGACCTCTATGTGGGTCCCACCCTCCGCTCGATCTAGTTCGAGTTGCAAAGGAGTTCTCACAGACTGAGAAGGTCAAATCAGGAATAAAAAAAAACTACGCGATTGAGCAGAATGGCTTACAAATCCTGGTCTTCTCAGATTGAACCTTGGGTCTGCGCGTCACTCATTGTTATTCTCCCAAGCACAGGGTATACTATTCCAATAATCTCAAATGTTACAAGTCACGGTCGACAATACCTTGCGCAGGTCCAGTGCCACCAATTTAGGGTCGTCGCCCTAATTTTCAATCAGTTCCCTGGCGGGGGCATCACACAAAGTCATCCATTGACACACATATAAACGAAGGTCAAGCATCCTTGACATCAGTGTAACCGTTGGCAAGTAAATCCAATGAAGCGTCGAAAACCATCCGATGAACAGTCGCTGATACACACATCAACGATGACCCAAACAAACCCTAGTGGGGGTCACAACGCATTCTGAGGTTCAAACCCCGACGGGGGTCACAACACATTCTGAGGTTCAAAACCGGGCAGGGGTCATAACATATTCTGAGGTTCAAACCCGACGGGGGTCACAACGCATTCTGAGGTTCAAACCCTGGTGGGGGTCATACCGCATTCTGAGGTTCAAACCCCGGCGGGGGTTACAACAAATATCAGCTGGTGATTCACACGTCAGCGAAGGTCAAGCAGCCTTGATAGTCTGTCCAATAGGGTTTTCATTTGTTGATTCACACGTCAGTGATGGTCAAGTAGCCTTGACAGTCTACCCCACATGGTTTTCATCCGTTGATTCACACGTTGGTGAAGTACACGTCAACGAAGGTTGGGCAACCGTGATAACATATGTTGTTGGCAGTAAATCCAACAGAACCTTAACATATCCTGGCGATAGAAACCAGGAAAGGTCAACATCATCGAGGAGGATTGATGATGGAATATGTTATACACATCCTCAAACAGACAAAGCTTTATCCCCAAAAATCTCTTAAACATAAGAGTCACCTCTTCGGAATCAAGTATGTATCAAGGATTAAGGACTTTGGTGAAAACTCCAACGTCAACATCCTAAGAGATTCGGATCACACATCCAATTGGGTCATAGTTTCCAATCCCCAGTAGAAGCTACAAGGAGTCGGCAATCATCTCCAGTATATTGGGCACCAACCCCGCACACATGCATTATACATTTGCATTATGTTGCATTTCAAGTGTCTAGGATTCTTTATCTTACCCATGTGTTGCATTGCATGAATATGATAAAGAGGGGGATCTGTAGACACTCGAAATTTTCTACACACTTGTCACTGACATTTCAGGAGGGCAGGTTCATCTTTCAAAGATAACCCAGGAAGACAGTTCACGTCAAGTCCGGATACTACCAGAAGTTCAGTCTTAACCCCGGAAAACACACCGGGAGTAACAGTTCCAACCTCGGAGATAACCCCGAGGCATGCATATCCAATACTGGATTCCACCGGAGAAGACCGGTTAATCTCAAAGATAACCCCGAGGTATCCAGTCTCAGTCCCAACACTTGGAGTAGCATTTACCAACCTTGGTGATAACCCCAAGGAATGTAGTTCCGGCACTAACACCGAAAATGCTTGTTTCAAATGTATGTAATCAACTTCAACCTCGGAAGTCACACCGAGGCACTCAGTACCAGACCCGGAGATAGCACCGGGAAGACAGGCAAACCTCAAAGATGACACTGACGATCTTCAACAATTGCAGCAGTCCAATCTCAGAGATAACCCTGAGCAACGTCTACTTTACCAGCCCAAACCGGCGATAACCCCGGTGAGGGGCAAAGTCATCATCCCGAGTGACTATTATGCAGGGTAACGGATATAATTTGAAGCTTGAAGACCGGAGGGCACCGTCCCATCTTCCTAACTTCGTACAACCTCTAATATCATGCCATTGCGTAACTCTCAACAACGATGATCCAAAATAGGTTTACATACCTCGATTGGATGCCCATTGTAATTACGAAAGTTTGAGTGGACATTACAAAGGCATGTGTGCACATACTATGAGACGACGTGACCCATGGCTTCCAGCCAACCCGGGTAGCTACAGTACATCTGCGGCCCTAGATGCAGTACACACTGCGCTCCCCCTCTATAAATAGAGGGTTTGGGGTGGCCATTTGTAAAAGAAAATAAGGCGAGGAAGCCCTGTCAAATTTGCTCCGTATTCACCCTATATTGAGTGCTTTCTCATTTTAAAAACTTGTGAGCTCACATATAGCTACTTTTGTACCGGCGGGAGCTGAGTGTTCATCCACTTTAAAGATATAGAAGTCTTCTTTTGCAGCCCACAGTAAGCTTTCTCACACACTTTAAAACATTTCTCTTCATCTTTGCACACACCCTTCTTCACGTTGAGAGTCGTGTTCATCCATGGGTTTATTTCAATTTGTATATATATATATATATAGGGACTAACATTATCGAGTTATATGCCTTGATTGAGCCTAGACTTCGGTCTGGATGCAGGCGTTTATTTGTTTTAATATATATATATATATATATATATATATATATATATATATATATTAACTTGTCACAAACTTTGTTCGATGAGCCTAGACTTGATGCGAGCGTTCTTCGCTTTAATATATATATATATATATATATATATACTAATATATATTAACTATTATCGATTTTTGTTCGATGAGCCCGGATTTTACATCCGGAGCGTTTATTTGCTTATATATATATATATACTAATATATATGAACTGTTGTTGAACTATATTCGATGAGCCTGGATTTTATATTCGGTGCATTTATCGCTTATATATATATATATATATATCATCCCGCATGGAGTGTACTTCGTGGCGGTTGATCGCTTTTACAACTTTCTTTACGTTTCGTCCCGCCTGGAGTTTCCTCTGTGGCAGTTGATGGCTTTGACAACTTTATTTATATTTTTTGATCCCCCATGGAGGTGCTTCGTTGTGGCTGATCATGTCTATATATATATATATTTACAGCTTTTATATATATATATATATATACCTGCTTACTGCCTTCATACAAATTGTGGCATCATGTGAGCCTAGGAATCATGTGATCACAGATTCAACCTATTGGATCTAGATTCGGTTCCCGTGATGGACATTTTCAGCTGTAAGCAGCTTGTAAATTTATTTACGGTGTTTGGATTTCCTCAGATGGTTTTCATACCCATGAGGACTTCGACATCATTTTGTACATTATTTTCTTATAGATGTTTCGCATCTCGAGATTAAAAACAATCCAGCCGAACACTTAATAAAAATGGGAGTGTAAAAGGACTCAATTACTATTGAGCACAAGGGTTTGAAAAACCTCTTTTATAAAACATCACTGCCATATCTTGCTAAAAAATGAATTTTTACATAAATTCAAACCCTGTGTATATAGGTGCGAGTGAGGCCTCGTACTACTTCCAAATAATTGCACATTGATCCACACACACACACACACACACACATTCATATAACAGTTTCTTGAAAAGTGGCGGTCACCGTGGTAACACG
Source organism: Panax quinquefolius (assembly GCA_020205615.1). NCBI lineage: Eukaryota > Viridiplantae > Streptophyta > Magnoliopsida > Apiales > Araliaceae > Panax > Panax quinquefolius. Next base: position 49,362,185 of record CM035169.1, on the reverse strand, counting down.
GATGCCGGTGGGTGCCTAACACCTTCCCTCCGCATAATCAAGTCCCCGGACCCTAATGAATCTCTTTTCATTTACCATTTAAGAAAGGTCACATCACTGGGTCAATGTGCAAACCTTTTCTCGATTGTGTTGGTACAAAAATTTAAAAAACCAACTGGCGACTCTTAACAGTCCATCGTCGACATTATACATGTCGGACCTTTTTCACTTGTTTTTTCAAACAAATCTCACATAAAATGAGAACACCAAAGAACAAGTAACGAAAAGGGACAACTAAAAATTCCGACGTCGACACACATTTTATTTCCTTCTCGAAATTCACTTTCCTAACCAGTTAGGTTTTAAGTCCGCATGACTGCGTTTTCCATAACTAAAATATTATTGGATAATCCATATTACCTCAATATTCTATCGTTACGTATTTCTCGGAAGTTCAAAAATAATTCTCGAGCAGAAATGTGTGAATAGTCTTTTTTGAAAAATTTCTCGGAAAGCTTTTATTTTCGTCTCGAAAATTCAAATACTTTAATTCTATTATGTAGCCAAAATACTACGACGTTTCGACATATCTAGGTCATAGAACGAACTTCAATTAGCTTACTCCATAAATAATCAATTAAATTTGTTGGGAGAATGCATATGTTGATTTGATGTTTAAATACAAATGCTCATGATTATTTGTAAAGTCTTTCAAGGAATATATGTACAAGTACTTAGTGATAGATCACATTTGTTAGGTTGATCTAAGCTCTTAATGTGTATCATTTCTGAAAATGAATGTATAGATAGAAAGATCAAAGCTGTTAGGTTGATCTTGAGATGTAATAGATAGGCTTCGAAGAATTCGTAGTGCATCAATCTGATCAAAATTGCAGAAGTTAAGGCAAAAACGTGGAGCTTCAAGAATCGTAGTGTGCCTGCTTTGAAGGGCCTCTTCGGAAATCGTAGAGTGGTCCCAACGTTTGCCGAGCCAAATCAGAGATCGTAGTGTGCTCTCGGAAACGTAGAGTTTACAACTCAAGCAAGTGAAGATCGTAGTGTGTAAGTATTTTAAGAGAAATCGTGTTGCTCTCGGCTGATAGCATCAGACCAAGCACCAAGGCGACAAGTCACCATGATATGAATCGTAGAGTATCATCTGCTTACGTGGTCGAAGCATCAAGCCTCGCGATTTATGTGGAGACAAACTCCAACATATGAGGAATAGATTCTAAACGTTGTAGTACTCACAAGTCCCAAAGACATAAGAGATATCCTTAGTATACAACAAAGAAGCATATTGAAGAAGCAAAGGAAATTACCATTGGTAAGGGGGAAAACACCTTTTCAGGTGTTAGGTTAGAAAGTAGTCTGCTGTGTCAGTGGGCTAGAATGCAATTCAGTAGATGTGCAGAAAAGTCACCATCAAAGAACAGAAAGGTCAAACGCATTTAATGCTTTAACAGATGGATCCAACAGATAGTTTTCAAGATCACATATATGCAAATCAAGCAGATGAGAGTAGTATGCAAGCATTGAACAAAAACGTACAAGAACTCTCAACGCTCAACTCTACGATATGAGAAAAAGAAAAGCTTGCTCAGCTACTCAGTTCTTTCGAACAAGTGCTTAAACAACTGAGTAGCAACCATCAAGAACTCAACATCTACAAATCAACTGAAGAAAAAGTTTCAAGTCAGAAGTATTGGGAGAATACATATTATGATTTGATGTTTTAATGTATATGCTTATCATTATTTGTAAAGTCCTTCCAAGTAATATATGTACAAGGACTTAGTGATAAATCAAATTTGTTAGGTTGATCAAAGTTCTTAACGTGTATAATTATGTAATAGAATGTATAGATAGAATGATCAAAGCTGTTAGGTTAATCTTGAGATGTAATAGATAGGCTTCGAAGAAATCGTAGTGTATCATCTGATCAACATTACAGAAGTCAAGGCAGAAATGTAGAGCTTCAAAGATCGTAGTGTGCCTGCCTTGAAGGGACTCTTCGAAAATCATAGAGTGGTCCCAACGTTTGTCGAGCCATCTCAACGATCGTAGTGTGCTGAAGGAAACATGGAGTTTACAAGTTAACGATCGTAGTGTGCTCTCGGAAACGTAGAAGTTAGAACCCAAAGAAGCAAATATCGTAGTGTGCAAGGGTTTAAGAGAAATCGTAGTGCTCTCTGCTGATAGCATAAGATCAAGCACCAAGGCGGCAAGTCACTACGATCTGAATCGTAGAGCATCTGTCTTATGTCAGAAAATGTCGAGCCTCATGATTTATGTGAAGACAGATTCCAACATATGAGGAATGAATTCTAGATGTTGCAATACTCATCAGTCCCAGAGTAATATAAAATATCCTTAGTATGCAACAAAGAAGCGTATTGAAGAAGCTAAGGAAAGTACCATTGGTAAGGGGGCAAAACACCTTTTCACGTGTTAGGTGAGAAAGCAGTCTACAGTGTCAGTGGGCCATAATGCAGTTTTGAGAAGATGTGCAAAAATGTCTCCATCAAAGATCAGAAAAGTCAAATGCATTTAATGCCTTAACGGATGGATCCAACGGATAGTTTTCAAGATCACATATATGCAAATCAGACAGATGAAAGAAAATCAAGGAAGCATCGAACAAACAGCGTGAACAGATCTCAAGCTCAACTCTACGATCTGAGAATTTGCAAAGCTTGCTCAGCTACTCAGTTCTTTCGAACAAGTGCTTACACAGCAACTGAGTAGCAGCCATCAAGAACTCAACATTATTAACCAACTGGAGAAGAGTACCAAGTCTGCTGGACTTAAAGAGTTAAATAGTGAATCGTAAGAAAGCCAAGTCTGCTTTGGACTTGAAGAGTTCAAGAGTGAACTAAGTTCCTGATCGCTAGTCTAGAAGGAATCATGTGATTCGAAGTTATAAAAGACATCCTTAGTGGATTACCTACTTGTCGAAGTAGAAGAGTGGACTAGGAGCTTTAAGTGCTCTGGACCACTTAAAACGACTGTGTCTTTTGCATTTATATCATAACTGCTATATCTGTTATAACTTCCATAACTACCTCACTCTCATAACTCCATTGCTTGGTAAAGAAGATTAAAACAAACATTTATTCCGCTAAGTTTTAATCATTATCAAAGAACAAGTTAAAACGAAAAGATTTTTAAATATCTATTCAACCCCCCCCCCCCCTTCTAGATAACTATTGCGCCAACTAGGAACTAACAATTTGAAAGTAGTATGCACACAAGCCAATCATGTTTAATGATAAAGCATATACTTTGTAACAATCTTATTCATTAAGTATTAATTTATTAAAGGCTTTTAATTATCTACATGATGCTGTTTTATAATATGTGATAAACCCATAGTTTTAAGCAATGCTTTTAGAATAATGATGATGATCATTCTAATGAGATCAAAATTCTTAGAAAGCTTAAAACTAAAATAGTTCCCAATCGTTGGATTACTAAATTGGGGATTAGTGAATCCGGATAGATTGGTACATCGTTGTTTGCTTTCATTGGATGAGGATGATTGATCTCATGATCATTTGTGTGGAGACACTAAAGCAAGTATGTAGGTGCTTATTAGAGAATAAGTTCACTAAACGTCGCTCATTAAGGAATACCTAATGGAGTTTTACTTGCACATCACAATAGGAATTCTGTAGTGATAGTAAAGACAAGTGATCCTTGGACTTGAGATCATCATAGTATCTTGTGTATGATGAGTTATACTTTGACTTATTCCTTAAGACCCTTAGGGTATATCAAAGGGTATGCTTGGGTATAACAAGTTGTACATGGAGATAATATATGATCAATAAAGAATCTACCACTTCTAATAAAAGAAGAGAAATGTCCTATGTGATTCGATAATTGACAACCCAAGTGAGTCCTTGGCAAAAGCGAATGAAATTAGAAAGGAGTTTCTAATTTGCATTATTTGAGTTGTGCATTTAAGGATCGAAATACATATAATTAAATAAAATAAGACTTGTGATAATTCCATGTCTTATATTTAATTGGGACATTGTATGGTGGAAGGATTGAATTATGCGGTAACTATTTACTCAAAGGTTCTTTTATTATTAATGTTGAAATCTATATTATCCGGAAAGTCGTTGATCGCTAGGGAGGCTTATCCTATTGTAGAATAAATATTATTTATTTAAATAAATTAATTGTTTAATTTATTTATTTAAATAAGATTAAATTGTTCTAATTGATTTATTCACAACCTAGGTTTAATATGGAGAACCTAAAGGGTCACACCATAAAAGGAAGAATAATTATTTAAGAAGTTAATGGCATAATCATAATAATATGTTATGTATATTTAATTTAATCTATGGTGATAAAATAAATTAAATAGCTTAATATTTATTATTTAATATTTTAGAAATATTAAATATAAATTAATAAGAGGAGTCTTATTAATATTATTACAATTATTATTATTATTTTAATTTCTAAAAGAGTTTAGGAATTAATTTAATATAAGTACTCTCATTTATTCCTAATTGGATTAGGAAGGAAAATTAGTTAAATGAGTTTAATTAATTATCCCTAATAAGATTAGGGGCCCCTTTAATTAAAAGGGTTTAATTAAATAATATCTTATTTTAATAGGGTTACTTGATATCTTTATAAGAGGAGTCTTATATCGGATATCAAGACTACGTTATAATTCGAATGGTTGGAGAATGCGCTCCTTTTCTATAGAGATGGAAAAACTAGGGTTTAGCCAACCACCCATCTTCTTGAATCCTTCTTCTTCCTTGGTGGATCACCTCTGAGAGGCCAAACACTTGGGTGGCTAACGCCGATCGAAGGAAGGAACCAAACCCGGTGAATTCAAGTTGAGCGTGAAAGGATTTGGAGGTGAACTTGTACCTGAGGAAGCTCGATCTTCAAGGGTATGATTTTATTCTTTATCTTTTCGTTTAATTAATAATTGTGCATAAAGGGTGATCCGGGTATATGGTTTATAAAATTTTAAAACTCTGATTTTTACACGTTTCCGCTTATTTTTGCAATTTGATTGCGTTCATGAATATTACAAACCCAACACAATTGGTATCAGAGCAGGTTCTATTTTACAGCTTACAAGCTTTAGTAGATCCAATGGCACTCGTACCAAGCGAATCCAGGACCGGGGGAGGCAGCAAGCAACCAATGTTCAACAAGGATAAATTTGATAACTGGAAAGTCAGGATGCAAGCATACATGAACTCAATAGATGAAGATCTATTTGAGGCCGATTCGAAATGGGCCCTATATACCAACCAAGCTTGCACAAACAACTAACGATCCAAACAGTACAAATTAAAGTTAAAGAAGAATGGACATACACGAGAAGAGAAGTAGTCGAACTTGACAAAAAGGCTAAGAACATCTGTTCCAATCCTTAGAGGACGATCTGTTTGAAAATGTTTTAAACAACAAAACGACTAAGGAAGTTTGGGAAGCTAACTGCGATCATGCATTGAAGGAACCAAGAAGTTAGAGAGAATAAAATAGTCTCTCCTAACACGGCCAGTATGAAATGTTAAGCTCGTATGCGAGGAGAAAATGTAAGCGCCACCTATGAAAGATTCGACGTTACGCTCAACTCTCTACGAGCATATGGAAAGGTCTATCCTAACAAAGATCGACCAAACATTCAAAGGACAAACAAAACCTTAAAATACATGATGTAAGTCTCTCGGTGAGGTATTTGACTTCAACTCACTTTGATGTAGATATAAATGACTTAAGCAATGCTTTACATGGCATAACCAGCGATCTACATCAATATATGAAGTGGTTCGAGTTTTTGTCTAAGGATCATTCACTTCTTCAAGAGGAAAAGAAGAAAGTACAAGGAGAGCTTAAAACAGCCCTTCTAAGTACTAATCTTCTCTCCAAGCTTGAGGCTGAGAATGAGACCTTAAGACAGATAAACACACCAATGCACAAACAGAGTCTAATCTAACCTCTAAAATTGAGGATCTAGAAAAGACAATCTCTACATGGAACAAATCCTCATCATCCATGGACCGTCTGTTCTCTAGTCAGAGAAGCACATTCGACAAAACATGCCTAGGCTTTGGGGAATCCATCTCAGAGCCTTGTGTGGAAAAGGCAAAGGAAACTAGCACTAGTAATGCCTCAAGTTTCAGTAGAAGCATTACCTTTGTGAAATCCTCATAGAAGGAAGAACAAGTTCAACCTTGTCCTACTGTCTCCATTCTTACTCATAGGAGTAAGGATCTCACACTAGTCTGGGGTTCATAAAAGAGAAGAGTAACCTAACCTCTACTCACCAACCTCGAAGAATCATAGAGTCAAGCAAGACCAACTCTACGAATCAACCGGGAAGGTACAGTAGAGGTAAGGCACACTCATCACTATTTATGAAATCCAAGGACACGTGAAAAAATGAGAATCAGTTTAACATAAGGATAATTAAAGAACCACACAAGTCCAAATGGAGGATGAATCATCATGCACACACCGGCATGCATCATACTAGGTGTTTTATATGCAATAAATATGGTCACAAGGCTGCCAAGTGTTATTATAATTCCATGCATGTGAGACCCAAGATTAAACAGATTTGGGTCCCCAAAGGCACTAACAAAGAAGGACCCATGCAAATATGGGTACCAAAATTAAGGTTTAATATTTTGACAGAAAAAGAGCTCCACGATCACTACATGGTATCTCGACAATGGATGCTCACTGCACATGATCGGGAACAAAGCCCTCTTATCTAACTACATAGAAAAGGAGGGTCCCTTAGTCATCTTTGGAGACAACGGCTCGGGCAAGATAAGAGGATATGGGTCTGCTGGCAATGGTGCAGTATCTTTCAGCAAGGTAGCATATGTAGAATGAAACTCTGCGACAAGGGTCATCAAGTGACATTCCTCAACAACCAATGTCAAGTTAGAGATTTGAAGACATCTGCTGTAAAGCTAACCGGGACAAGAGAAGGAAATGTCTATAAAGTGGATCTTGGTCAACTAAGCTCAGATGAGACAATATGTTTTCTAGCAAAAGCATCTGAAGAAATGAGCTGGCAATGGCATAGACGGTTGTCTCACTTAAACTTCAAGAGCATGTCTAAACTGGCATCAAAAGATCTCGTAGCTGGCCTACCAAAGTTTAACTTCATAAAAGAAAGGCCATGCAATGTGTAAGACCCCAAATTATTAATAAATGAAATTTATTTTCCTCTATTTATTATTTTGAAATAGTAAGGGTTGATTTGATTAATGTGGATAGTTATGGGTAAAATACGCAAATATTTCGAATAAGCAAGTCATTATAAAATATTCATTATTGTCGGGAAATATTCGTTTGGTCGTGGAATATTAAATCGCCGTGGGGAATATTAAATGCAGCACGCACGATCTTTTGTGGGCCCCATAATGGAAAGCAATTGGATGAAGAAAACGACAAATATAAGTTGTTATAAATAACGGCGTAGTTGTTACCGTTAATATTGTTGGAATACCCGTGGTTAAAACACACTAATCTGCGTTGTTGAGCGAAGCTTGCGGTATTGCACCAATTATTGATTCTTACGTAAGAAGGCACTACTCGATAATTATTACGATAATTCTTTATTCAAAGATTTTATTTTATTGATTCAATAATTCTTTGTATTGATATTTTATATTACTTGTTGTTTCAATAAATTGTCATTACACGATTTTTCCATTATCGAAGCAATAATTCATATTATCTGAATAATATTATTAGATAACATTATTGGCAATGTCTAGAAAGTTACATCTAAGGAGAGGTTTGGTCACCTAATTGCATGGCCAAGAAGGAGAAATTCTTATTGAAAGCCCCTCTTTCTTAGGAACGGCACGGTTGCCCGATCTTGTGATTCTGTAATATTATTTGTGAATAATTAATTATTGATTTATATGATGAGGAAAATATTGATTTTATGTGGATATAGATGGAGAAATTTTTTAATGTGACAATTGTTGAAAATTAATATTTTATCTTTTTCTGATAAAATAATTCATTTAAATATATTATTTTAATAATATATTAACTATGATATTTTTATAATGAATGTGGGATATATGAGTATATGAGGAGGATGAGTATTTTTGTGGCATTAAATGTTTAACACATATTTTTGTGTTGGTGGACACAATTATTAGCCAGAAATTTGATTATAGCACAATAAAATCGCCTTGGTTTGAGGATTTGGTTAATTTCTGTTTGGCATTTGGAAAATCTTTCTTCGCAAAGTTGTAGATAATGGAATTTCCTATGGAAAGTCATGAGTTTCGAATTTTTCTGATAAAAGAGCTATTTATTATGAATTATTAAAGTTCGAAGCTCAAAATAATTGATTTTGGAAGTTTAAAATATTTAAAATAGGAAAAACGTTTTTGGAATGTTTAGGTGGCCTCATTTAACATGTGTAGGAGCTGAATTCAGTTGGCAAGTGTGCATATGAGGTTTTGGAAAATAAATATTAATATTATATTAAATTTTACGCTTTGGTGTTCTAAGCATTTTCCTATAAATAGGGTGCTTAGGTTAGAATTGAAAATCACACCGTAAATCAAGTTTTTCTCTCTATATTATCGGCGTATTTTTGTGAGTATTTTGAGTATACTTTTAGTATTGCTATCTGGTGCAAGTTCAAGTCATAGCCTATATCCTGTTTCAACTAAAAGTACTGTCTTTTCGAGGTAAGGGATGTTATTTTATTCGAAATGATATTATTTCTTCAATATCATTATCTTGAAATATTGGTTGGAAATTTTATCAAATTTGGAACTTTTTTATGTCGGGGTTACTATTCACGAGTTTACTATTCACGAGTACTATTCACGAAGCGTGATGATATTTTTGGGAAATTTCTATCTTTTGGTGTGTGAGATTCTTATTCACGTATACGTCACTATTCACGTATACTGACACTATTCACGAATACTGGCACTATTCATTCACCGAAAAATGAAATTTCTTCTTTTGTCCAAAATATCTATTCGGATACTAGCTTTGATTGTATCCATGTTTTGATCATTCTTGAATTTTACTCCACTCGATTACTTATGAAGTATTTTTGAACTTGGATTGTTTAAAATACTGAATCCTTAATATTTGTTCTTTTGTTTCACTTTGGATTCGTTTCTTTTAAAAAATTTCATCATCCTCGGTCCTAAATGATGATATTCTTGAATATTTTTGGCACCAGTGCAAAGATGAATGATTTCTTGATGAATATCTTTGGCCCGTGGTCTGAAGATGAGCAGTGTTGAGATGAACATGATCGACTTATTAATATCTTTGGCTGTGGTGCAAAGATGAGCAGTGTTTAGATGAACATGACCGGTGATGAATATCTTTGGCCTGTGAGTGCAAAGATGAATATTTGATTCCGTATATATATTGATTGATGTTACGGGGATAAAATATCGATGATGAACTTTTAAATTCATATATAGAAGATAGTAGTTTGCATTCTCTACTTAACTCTTCTAATGAATTGTTGTTTCATTGCTGCAGTGTTGATTTAAAAGCTGGTTGTCTATTGTATTCTATTAGATTTTTCCCTGTTAGAGACTAACGATAATTTGTTGTATATTATCTTAGTCATAATATTCTTTACTTGGCTAGTTGAGCTCACCCTTTTCCTTTTTGTTCTATTTTTCTTCTCAGGAGGCGAGAATGTAGCGAGTACTAGTCGGGGTATGGAATGAAGGTTCTAGAGAGAGTTGTTTAGTAGTCCTCACCATTTTTGTAAAATAATGTATCAATAATAATGATGGGGATTTATTTGCGTGTGGATATTGTCTAGATGGAAATATCTGTATTTAAACTCACAGTTTATATGTTGTAATAATAAAGTTGTAGTCATTTCTGTACCATGTATTTGGCGACTCAGAATGGGTTGGATGGAATGGACCTATTTTGGGGGCGTCACACAATGCCTGTCAGCTTGGAAAACAAACCAGAAGCTCATTCAAAAGCAAAACTGCCAACTCTATCGACAAGCCCCTACAGTTTCTTCACATGGATCTATTTGGGCCAATTCCAACAACTAGTCTTGGAGGAAAAAGATACTCTCTAGTTATATTCGACGACTACACCAGATTCACATGGGTATTCTTCCTAACTTCAAAGGATGAAAAGAACTCTCAATTAATCAAGAAGTTCAGACTGGTGATGAACGAGAAAGGAGAGAAAATCAAGCCCATAAGGAGTTATCACGGCAGAGAATTCGACTTCTCAGAAATGGACCAGTTCTGCACAGACAATGGGATCAGTCATAAATTCTTAGCTCCACGAACTCCTCAACAAAATGGAGTAGCTGAAAGAAAGAATAGAACTTTGATAGAGGCTGGAAGAACTTTACTTCCAGCAGCACATCTTCCTGAATATTTCTGGGCAGAAGATGTCAACACTGCATGCTACACGCAGAACAGATCATTAATTCACTCTACGATCAAGAAGACGCCCTACGAACTGTGGAAAGGAAGGAAGCCAAGTGTCAGCTACTTCCATGTCTTTGGCAGTGCATGCTACATTCTCAACAATGGAAAGAAGTATTTGACAAAATTTCATTTCAAGTCGGGGCGAAGGATCTTTCTTGGGTATGCCACAGACAACAAAGCTTATAGAGTGTTCAACAAGAAGACTCTGAATGTTGAAGTCTCGATACACATCATCTTTGATGAAACTGACTTAGACAAAACAGTGCATCAAGACACTACGACCGATAGTGCAGACACTACGAATGAAGTCGTCGAGCTCAACACTACGAGCGTAGTACTAGACAGTGAAATCGTAGAGCATGAGAATGTGATCGTAGAGAGGTCAATGCCAGACAGCGAGCCTCCACTCCAAGAAGAAGAGATAGACCTTGAAGACTTAAGACATGAAGGCATCAGGACAGATGTCCCAATCGGTAACAGATGGGCAAGAGATCACACTCAGGATCTAATCATTGGAGATCCGAGTGCTAGAGTCAAAACAAGAGCTGCTACTCAGAATGAATGCTTTTATCTAAGCTTCCTTTCACAAATAGAGCCAAAGAAGATAGATGATGCTATGGAAGACTCCAGTTGGATAGAAGCTATGCAGGAAGAACTCAACCAATTTGAACGAAGCAAAGTATGGAGATTGGAACCAAGACCAAAGAGTCATTCTGTGATAGGAACAAAGTGGGTCTTCAGAAAAAAAATGGATGAAGATGGGGTCATAACTAGAAACATGGCAAGACTAGTGGCAAAAGGGTATTCTCAAGAAGAAGGTATCGACTACGATGAGACATTTGCACCTGTTGCCAGACTAGAAGCCATCAGAATCTTTCTTGCCTTTGCTGCCCACATGAAGTTCAAAGTCTTTCAGATGGATGTCAAAAGTGCATTTCTAAATAGAGAACTCCAAGAAGAAGTCTATGTAGAGCAACCTCCAGGTTTCATCACTCCATCTCTTTCCAATTATGTCTATAGATTAGATAAAGCTTTATATGGTCTTAAACAAGCACCTAGAGCATGGTATGAAACACTGACTAACTTCTTAATTGAAAATTGGTTCACTAGAGGTAGAGTAGATACCACACTGATTCTTAGATAGCATAAAGATAAAGTCTTACTAGTTCAAATATATGTTCATGATATTATTTTTGGTTCCACTGACGAAAAGTTATGCAAGAGATTCTCTAAGCTAATGCAGAGCAAGTTTGAAATGAGCATGATGGGTGAGCTGAATTTCTTCCTTAGACTGCAAGTAAAGTAGACTGATAAAGGAATTTTCATAAACAAAGCCAAGTATATCAAAGACTTAATGAAAAAGTATGGCATGGAATCAGCCTCTCCCATGAAAACACCAATTGCTCCTGCAACCAAGCTTGACAAGGATGAGAAAGGTTAAAGTATTGATATCACTCAATATAGAGGTATGATAGGTTCTCTTTTATACCTAACGCGATGAGACCGGGACATAATGTTTGCAACATGCATATGTGCTAGATTTCGAGCTAACCCTAAAGGGTCATATTTATCTCGCTCTAAAGAGGATCTTCGTATATCTCAAGGTACACCTTACTTGGGGCTTTGGTATCCCAAGGAATCCTCATTTGAACTAACAGGATACACGATGATCTTTGATTTTGTAGGATGCAAAATAGATAGAAAAGAGTACCAGTGGCACTTGTCAACTGCTAGAAAGCAGACTTGTGTCTGGTTTAGCAAAAAGCAAAACTCAATGTCTACTTCAACCGCAGGTGAATATATTCTTCTGGGCAACATGCTTGTAATCGATCCTATGGATGAGAAATCATTAAGCGACTATGGGTTTGATTTCAAATCTATTCCCATACACCGTGATAACACAAGTGCCATAGCAATAACTCATAATCTCATTATGCATTCTAGGACTAAGCATATAGAAATAAGGTATCACTTCATTAGGGATCATGTGCAAAAATGGAACTATATCTTTACAATATATCCCTCACCGAAAATCAACTTGCGATGTTTTTACAAAACCACTAGATGAATTCAGATTTAATAAGTGAGATAGGCATGCTAAATCTAAAACCATGAGATATATGCTCTAGATTGTGCTAACCATGACAGATACAAAGGCTGAACTCAAAATCGTAGACATGATCAAGGAAAGTTCACGATCGTAAAGCTGAAAAGACAACTACCTCAACGATCGTAGGAAAGACTCAACCATCGTAGTGGAGACTCAACGATGACACAAGCCCCATCAACAAAGCAAAAATGCACCCTGTGATGACAAGCTTCATAAACAAGGCAATGTTTCTAAGAGGTGGCTCAGGAATAAACCTAACCCTTGAATCTCTCCAAGAGGTTAGCCCTTCCTGAGTCGCCTTAAAAAGAATGCTTTATCAAAAAGTCATCACAAGGATTCGGATAGACTCAATGATCGCAGACGGACTCAACGAATGATTGATCATACTCGAAGATCGTGGGGCGGACTCAACGAATCTTTGATGACTCGACGATCGTAGGACAGACTCAACGAATGATTGATCAGACTCGACAATCGTAGGATAGACTCAACGAATCTTTGGATGACGGACTCGACGATCGCAGGGCGGACTCAATGAACATAAGACTACCTCAACGATCGTAGTCTTCCTAAGGAAACCTCGATTTGAAGAAGAAGCCAAGGGCAAATCGGTACATTCTGAGCAGATTAAAATTGTAGAGAAATAAGCAAAAAAGTCGACACCTATCCCACTAAGCAAAAAAGAAGAGAGGGAAGTTACAAGTACAAGTTAAAATCGTATTTTTGAAATCTGAAGTTCAAAAGATTATCTCTCTCTCATTCTCTCTCTCTCTCAAAGCAAAAGCCCTAACTCAGAAGAAAGCTCAGTCGAATCTGACTTACAATTGGAAAATCAATGGCGTCATCTAATGTTATCTCAGGCTACAGACTCTACTTTGATGAGTTCAAGACAGCTCCACCAAAATTTCACAAGACCCTGGCGCTACTGAGGAAGGTGGGTCTCGAAGAGGCTCTGGGCGAAGACACGCTGATATATCCCAAGTTAGTGAAGGAGGTCTACAAGAATGGTGTGCTTGAAAAAAACACCATCACTACAAAAGTAACGGGAGTAGAAATCAGACTGAAGGCAAAGGACTTCAATCTTGCCCTAGGTCTCAAGAATGAAGGGCATCCACACTTAGATTCTATAGACTTTCAAGAGGGACTAAGAAAAATGCATCACAAGAAAAACCCCTCTGTGAAAGGGTACAAGAAGAAGGAGTTCCCCTAGAGGTACGAATGTTTAGCTGATATTATTGGGAAATGTATATGCTGCAAGAGCTCAGGTCATGACTTGGTGAATGAAGCTCAACTTAAGCTCATGACTGCCATATATTATGGTATACAACTAAACTATGGAGCTATATTTCTCAAATGGATTGGTAAGTGGATAGTAAACTGGAAGAAATCAAAAAGCCCTCAGAAAAAGCTATATGGGCGTTTCTTGAGTATCATTCTGCAATCTGCATTGGGTGACAAAATTGGGGATGAAGAGGGAGAAGCCATCAACCCAAATCGAAGAATGACCCAAAGAGTTGTTTGAAAACCGAAAGAGGAACCTGCTTTGAGTATGTACGAATGATGGCGAGAATCCATTGGAAGAACAGGATCTGAAGAACTCGGGCCTCCCAGAAACATATACGTAGTCGGGAGATCGAAGAAGAAGAAGAAATCAACAAAGAAGAACCTTATGTCCTTACCAAAAAAAGCAAGGGCAAGAGGAAGCTAAGGGCTAGACAGGTGGAAGAACCTCAAGGATCTACTACTAATATACTTGTAGAGTCCTCTGATATAGAGACTCTGAGGATGCTAATGAGAAAGCAGTAGCAAGATGAAGCAGATGAGGATCAGGCTACCATATCCAAGAACAAGAAGAAAAACAAAGTTGGTCAAAAGTCCAAAAGGCCATCAGTCACCTCAATCGTAGAGTCTCTACTATTGGTGGAGACCAGACCTAGCGTGGAAGACAAGGAGGTAGCTGCTTCAAGCATAATGGCTGTTGAATAGGACAAAGATGAGATTCAAGAGAGTCCTAAAGCTGTGACTAAACCCAGCAAAGCAAGGAGAAAGCTGGTCAAGAATTACATTCTTGAAAATGAAAAGGTGTTGAAGAAGGAAGCAAAGAGCATGGCTGCTAAGAAGGAACTGTCCAGAGAAAGTCAAGATGATGGTTCTCGGTGGGGGAGATCCACAAATTTTTTTTGGATAGAGAATACACCTTTGAGGGGAGATGGTCAAGCTTAAGAAAATGCTCCACTTGAGGGGGGAGCTTTTGATCTTAAAAAAAGATGATCAAGTTGAGGGGGAGCCTCAAGATATCCCCATGGCAGAAGAAGATGTCCCTGCCCGAAATGAAGAGGAACCAGTAAAAGATCATCAAGAACCCATTGAGATAATGGAGTCCTCCAACGTAAAAAGAGAAGAAGAAGAAGAAGATGATGATGATCTTCAGATCACTGGTGTAGGCAGAGATGGGTATAGAAGCTACCTATACAATCAGATGTCCTCATACATACCCATGATGCCATACCATCAAGCCCAAATCAAGAACTCTTGGGATCACATATTCTGGAGTTTCAATGAATATACTGGCCATCTCAAGGTCTTTGGCTCATGGATTCCTGGGAGATTCCACTTTGGAAAGAAGTTGATCATCAACAACACTCTTCCTCAAAGGATAAACTTGAGGTATTATCTATCCCTACTCACTTCAGAGTTAATTACTTGCCATCATCATCATTTAGTCAATTCCATGAATTCCCTCGATGGTTGGAAGTGATTCTCAATCCAGTAAATCAATTCCCAGTTACAGAATCTCAAAATTCTTTAGCTGAAGAACCAAATATGGCCAACCTTATTTTGCTTCCACAAACCACCATCTCTACGATCCATGACTCTAGCCCAGTCGTAGAGTCCCAAATAGAAATCGTAGAGCCCCATATTCCAAACATAGAAACTCAAGCTCCATCGGACATACCATCCTCCTCCTCAAATGACTATTTTAGTCTTGATCTTGCTCTCTACTCCATGCAAGATCAGTCTCAGAAAGAATCCCCACCATCCAACAATCTTCAAACCAATGATTCTCTCCCAAATCTGCCCACAAAGGATGACTTGAAGGAAGCAACCAAGGACATGGTCAAGAATATAGAAGAAAGCCTGGAATCTCACTCCTCTATTCATATCCTAAACAATCGAATGATCACAAATTGCAAATAACTTTCCCGGTACTATGAATGTTGAGCTTACAAAGAAGTGAGGGAAATTATCCATGAAATTCTTGAGAGCATGAAGGATGAGATGAGATTCACTTCCAAGTAGTGAAAGTAGTATGCACACAAAGCCAATCATGTTTGATGATAAAGTATATACTTTGTAACAATCTTATTCATTTATTAATAAAAAGTATTAATTTATTAAAGGCTTTTAATTATCTACATGATGTTTGTTTTATAATATGTGATAAACCCATAGTTTTAAGCAATGCTTTTAGAATAATGATGATGATCATTCTAATGAAATCTAAATTCTTAGAAAGCTTAAAACTAAAATAGTTCCCAATCATTGGATTACTAAATTATGGATTAGTGAATCCGGATAGATTGGTACATATGTTGCTTGCTCATTGGATGAGGATGATTGATCTCATGATCATTTGTGTGGAGACACTAAAGCAAGTATGTAGGTGCTTATTAGAGAATAAGTTCACTGAACGTGGCTCGCTAAGGAATACCTAATGGAGTTTTACTTGCTGTCAATTGGAAATTCCTGTAGTGATAGTAGTACAAGTGATCCTTGGACTTGAGATCATCATAGTATCTTGTGTATGATGAGTTATACTTTGACTTATTCCTTAAGACCCTTAGGGTATATCAAAGGGTATGCTTGGGTATAATAAGTTGTACATGGAGATAATGTATGATCAATAAAGAATCTACCACTTCTATTAAAAGAAGAGAAATGTCCTATGTGATTCGATAAATGACAACCCAGTAGTCCTTGGCCAAGGCAGAATGAAATTAAAAAGGAGTTTCTAATTTATATTATTTGGAGTTGTGCATTTAAGGATCAAAATACATATAATTAAATAAAATAAGACTTGACAGTAATTCCATGTCTTATATTTAATTGGAACATTGTATGGTGGAAGGATTGAATTGTACGGTAACTATTTACTCAAAGGTTTTTTTTTTATTAATGTTGAAATCTATATTATCTGGAAAGTCGTTGATCGCTAGGGAGGCTTATCCTTATTGTAGAATAAATATTATTTATTTAAATAAATTAATTATTTAATTTATTTATTTAAATAAGATTAGAATTGTTCTAATTGATTTATTCACAACCCAGGTTTAATATGGAGAACCTAAAGGGTCACACCATAAAAGGAAGAATAATTATTTAAGAAGTTAATGGCATAATTGTAATAATATGTTATGTATATTTAATTTAATCTATGGTGATAGAATAAATTAAATAGCTTAATATTTATTATTTAATATTTTAGAAATATTAAATATAAATTAATAAGAGGAGTCTTATTAATATTATTACAATTATTATTATTATTTTAATTTCTAAAAGAGTTTAGGAATTAATTTAATATAAATACTCTCATTTATTCCTAATTGGATTAGGAAGGAAAATTAGTTAAAGGCGTTTAATTAATTATCCCTAATAAGATTAGGAGCTTAATTAATTAAAAGAATTTAATTAATTAAATAAAACCCAATTCCTTAATTGTTAAGGTGGGTTGCCCACATCTATAAATAAGAGGAGTCTTATTATGGGTGATGGTTTTTTGTTGACTTTTACAACATACGTAATTCCAATAGTTGGGAGAGTACGTTCTTTTCTATAGAGATAGAAAACTAGGGTTTGAGCCAAATACCCATCTTCTTAAATTCTTCTTCTTCCTTGGTGGATCACCTCTAGAGGCCAAACATTTGGGTGGCTAACGTTGATCAAAGGAAGGAACCAAACCCGGTGGATTCATGTTGAACGCGAAAAGGATTGGAGGTGAACTTGTACTTGAGGAAGCTCGATCTTCAAGGGTATGATTTTATTCTTTATCTTTTCGTTTAATTAATAATTGTGCATAAAGGGTGATCCGGGTATATGGTTTGTAAAATTTTTTAAACTTTGATTTTTACACGTTTACGCACTTTTATGCAATTTGATTACGTTAATGAATATTACAAACCTAACGATGGTATCGAGCCAAACCTTTATGCTAATTATTAATTGTTTTAAATTTGATATGTATATTGATATGTGTATAGAAACAATTTAATTGGGCATAATCATTGATATAAAATTTATTTAAAATAATAATAATAATAATAATAATAATAATAATAATAATAATAATAATAAATTCCAGAAACCTGTTATACCGATATTAAGGTGTTCCCTTCTTCTTTTAGCATCAAGGCATCCCTTGGGAACTTGAGAATAAGTGATGATGATCTTCATAGTGACCGTCTTTATTTACGGGCATGTGATATGAGAAATCCGTGGTGGTAGTTCATTTGTGGAGGTGGGCCACGCGGTTTATATAAATATTATAATATATAATATTTTTAATTATTTTATAATTAAAATAAATAGTTTATTTTAATCTTAAAATAAAAGTTTATTTTAATATTAAAATTAAAAGATTTATTTTAATTTTAAAATTAAATTTCATCTTAACTAATTAGAGTTGGAATTGGATTCCATGATAACTAATTGGAGTTGAAATTGGATTCTATTGTTTCCTTAAATAAAGGAGTTTATTTAAATATGAAATAAGATTTCATATTATTCAAAATAAAGGAGTTTATTTGTGAATAGGAAAAAAGAATTAGCGTTTCCTTTAATAATTTTTTTTATGGAATTGGATTCCATAATTAATTAAAATAAAGGAGTTTATTTTGATTAAAATTTTGATTAAAATAAAATAGTTTATTTTATTCAAAATTAGATAAATTAAAATAAAATAGTTTTATTTTGATTTAAATTTGGATTAAAATAAAGGAGTTTATTTTGATTCAAAATTAGATTTTATACTAACTAAATTTGCCCATTAAATGATATCAATATATATATTGAATGTTTATTATTCATTAGATGAATGTTATTTATTGATGCATATGGTGTATGATAATAAATGGGATTGATTATGGACTATTGACCAATGTGATTGGATTTTATTTTAGTTGGATGCATGAATGTATGGGTTTTATTAAATGGGGTCTGCGTACCTCGTCTTCTCTAATTTTTCTGAATGTAAATTCTATCTCCCTCCTATGTACTTCCCCTTGACTGCTGATCAAGGTTTCTATTTATTTTAAATAGTTTTGTAATAGGAATAGTTAGAATTAATTTTGAAAAATTGGAGATCAAGGAGCAAGGAGCGCTTGAAGACCCATTTGTAATGGAGCCCCAAGTTTAAATGTAATAGTTATATTTAAATATTATTTCTTGCACCCTTAGGTTTGACCTTTTGGTTCACTTGGTGGCTCTAGTGAACCAAACTAGAATAAAAGTCCATAATCAATCCGGGTAGAATATAGTATTCTATATGTGCATGCTTATACTATATATATTATATATTATGCAAACATGCTTCGCATGTTAATTAATATAACGCCGTATTTTATATATATATATATATATATGCATGCGCTAAACAAGATGAGACAAATTAATAACAAACCCTCAATTTTTTTATATTAAGTCCTAAGCGTTCAATGATATTTGGAATATCGAACGTCAGCCTTCTAGCATGATAAAATTAATAGAGTATTAAATATTTATTATGAGTTTGTTGTGTCACCACAAGGCAAGTATTAAGTATTTAAGAAGTTAATTTATCACATTTGATGCTTATAAAGAAAATTGAACAATATTGTTTTCTTTGTGTCACCACAAGGATGATATTTTTCTTTTTGAATATATGGAGTGCTAGGTCGGACTTAACTTGGATAATTTTGATTCGGATGTGCCACCACTTGATCAAAATAATCTAAGAGGCAAAAAGAAAAGGAATTGCATAGTTGATGTAATTGACAAAAGTTGTCTACCTATTTATTTATATATAGTTTGTTGTGTCACCACAAGGCTATATACATTTGAAATGGGATCCTTATTCTCACTAGCAAATCTTTAATTAGATTTTGCCGAACTATATAAGTGAGGTAATATAGTTTGAAGAAAATATTGGGAGATACCAATTTAAAACAAGACCTAAATTATTTTGGTAATTAATAAAAGAATGTATGTTAAAATGTTGTTAATTACAAATTCATTTACGAAATTTTAAAATGTCTAAAATTACTATCACTCTGCGAAGCATATTAGATGCTAAATTAACCGGGCCAAGAATTAAACGGATTGGTTAAGGAATTTGAGAATAGTTCTCATAGCTGAAAAGCTATCTTATGTCCTTAATACGCCTATCCCTGCAATGGTTGCAGACAATGCCTCTGAGGAAGACATTGCTACTTTTAGAAAGTGGCAAGATGATGCACAATTGGCTCAATGCATCATGCTCGCATCTATGAGTAACGAGCTTCAGCGTCAGCATGAAACTATGGATGCTCCTACTATATTCCTGCACATCAATTAGTTGATAGTGAGGAAAGTAGGACTGATAGATATCAGATATCTAAGGAGCTCTTCCGATCTAGAATGGCCAATGGCACTATAAATGCATACAAAAGTTCTTAACATAATCAATTTGATTGATCAATTAGGACAACCTGGTTTTGTTATGGATGGAGATTTGAGCCAAGATTTGATCTTGCACTCACTCCCAGACTCCTTTCACAATTGTTGTGAATTTTTCATATAAACAAGCTAGATATCAGCTTCGTTGATTTGCTTAACATGTTGAAAAATGTTGAGAGTCACTTTCCAACCAAGAAAGATCAAGTCTTACTGGTAGGGGCCAAAGAATCTTCTGAAAAGAAGAACGATTCAAAGAAGGTAAACAAAAAGGCGTAAACAAAGGATAATAAGAACAAAAGCGATACGGATAGCAAAGGAGTTTGCTTCCACCGCAATAAGCTTTCGGACACTTTGGAAAGAAAGCTCATGAGAAGCATCTTGCGAGGCTAACCAAAGAAGCTTAGTGAAGTTTCGGTTTAATCTGATTTTTGTTCATGATTGAAATAAATTTTCTTTAAGTCAAGGTTCTACTTGGGTATTGGATACCGACTTTGGTTTTCATAAATATAAATTTATGAAGGGACCAAGCAGAAGTAGAAGGCTAAACAAATATAAGTAATCCTATGTGCGGGAAATGTAACAAAGGTTGCCATATTAGCCATAGAAATATAGTTTAAGAATGCCTACACGGCAAATCTATTAAGTCAATAAGTTGTTATTGTATTCCAGTTCTTGTTAAAAATATTATTTCCATTTTATTGTTGGACAATGAAATCTTTGGCATTATAATTAAGAACAATTATTGTTCTATTTATAATAATAATGTTTTGTACAGAACTGGAATATTACTTAATTGATTTTATATACTTGACTTACGTGAAAATAATTTTGCAAATCGAACAAACTAGTATAAGAAAAGGAGATGATCATTCAAAGAGTTGAATGTATGTATTTGTTGAAATACAAGTGTGAATTATTTGAAAGGTTCAAAGAATTGAAATGAAACAAATTGACAAATGAGTATTAAGATTCTTTGATTAGATTAAGGAATAAATACTTGTGCAATAAGTTTCTAGATCATCTCAAATGGTTTTCTCATAATGGACACCTCCTGATACATAATAATTGATTGATGTATCTGAAAGGAAAAATTGTACCTTGTTGGACATGGTGTTGTCCATAATGATTTTATCGATATTCGGTATCCTTCAGGGTCATGTCCTAGAAAACGGCTGCATATCTACAAAAGGTAACCTCAAAAATCCATTGAAGACTCCATAAAAGTTATGGATGGGAGGATTCCTAATCTTAAGTATGTTAAGATAAGGGTTGTCCAACTTATATGAAAAGGTTTCAAAGGATAAGCTTGGGACAAGATTTGACATGTCTGATTTGTGGGACATCCTAAAGTAAGTTTAGGGTATATGTTCTATAATTCTACTTAGCAAAAGGTGTTTGTTACGAAACACGCGCTTCTAAGATAAAGGTGTTTATCATTAAAAGGGGCTAGTGGGAGGATAATAGATCTTGAAGAGTTCAAGAACCACAAAACACTATAAGTCAAATAAGAGGAACACAATAGATAGACCTATTGTACCAAACAATCGTAAATCTGAATAGTCTTGAAGATACCTAGGAGGTATGGATTCATCATAGATGATGATGATGAGGTGCGCATCATAGAAGATGATGATCCGAGTTACATTCGATGATGTAAGACTTTTAGTGTGTACAAAAGGGTCGATTAGGGAGCATCGTGATATTCCTAGTACTATATGTTGATATATTATGGATAAGGAATGACATACTAATGCTATAATCAAGAAAGATAAAGTTGTCTAAACATTCCTCCATGAATGATTTGGAAGAGTATCTTAATTGGGGATATAAATCTATATAGATAGATTTAAGAGGATGCTAGACTTAACCCAAGGCGATATATTCATTTGATGCTAAAGTCGTTTAGCATGTCAAACTCAAGAGATGTCTCATGTCGATGAGCTATGGAGTGTATCTCTCTTAATAGTCCCCATGACTTACGAAAAGAGAGGTCGCATGAGTGACAATCATGTATGCAATGAAATGTACGAGACCGATGTTGATCAATCATATTATGGAGAAGTTCACTATGAGTCGGTGAAAAACATCTTAAAGTGCTTAACAGGCACACTAAGGATGTGATCATATTCATGGTGGGTCTAAATTAAAACTAGAGGGCTTAACAGACTCAAGTTTTTTGAGGCAGGACTAAGACGACGAAAATCCACTTTAAGGTAAAGGGTTACCTTGAGCAGTGGGTGCGATGAATTGGAAGGTTCCAAATGTTAAGAGTTCTTTGGTTTAGTGATAAAGACAAAGTATATAGCTATAAATGAAGCTGCAAGTTGATTGTTTGGATTAAAAGTTCATTACAGAACTAGGAATAGTTCCTAAGTCTCATCTTGGATCTAAACATGTGTTGTGGCACTTTCATTTGATTATTAGAATCATTGAAAGATGGGAAATCACTATAGAGATAGTGGACTCTCATGAACAACATTACATATCCATTAACTAAAAGCTTATCCAACAGCAGGATAATCGTCACTTAGAGAAGAAGAGTATGAGATACCATGATGATTGGCTTTAGTGCAAGTGGGAGATTGAAAGTAGTATGCACACAAGCCAATCATGTTTGATGATAAAGCATATACTTTGTAACAATCTTATTCATTTATTAATAAAAAGTATTAATTTATTAAAGGCTTTTAATTATCTACATGATGTCTTTTTTTATAATATGTGATAAACCCATTGTTTTAAGCAATGCTTTTAGAATAATGATGATGATCATTCTAATGAAATCTAAATTCTTAGAAAGCTTAAAACTAAAATAGTTCCCAATCATTGGATTACTAAAATTGGGGATTAGAGAATCCGGATAGATTGGTACATAC
Source organism: Panax quinquefolius (assembly GCA_020205615.1). Lineage (NCBI taxonomy): Eukaryota > Viridiplantae > Streptophyta > Magnoliopsida > Apiales > Araliaceae > Panax > Panax quinquefolius. The sequence continues at coordinate 49,339,062 of CM035169.1, read as the reverse complement.
GTTGCTTGCTTTCATTGGATGAGGATGATTGATCTCATGATCATTTGTGTGGAGACACTAAAGCAAATATGTAGGTGCTTATTAGAGAATAAGTTCACTAAGCGTCGCTCGCTAAGGAATACCTAATGGAGTTTTACTTGCACGAATAGGAATTCTCAGTAGTGATAGTAATACAAGTGATCCTTGGACTTGAGATCATCATAGTATCTTGTGTATGATGAGTTATACTTTGACTTATTCCTTAAGACCCTTAGGGTATATCAAAGGGTATGCTTGGGTATAATAAGTTGTACATGGAGATAATGTATGATCGATAAAGAATCTACCACTTCTATTAAAAGAAGAGAAATGTCTATGTGATTCGATAAATGACAACCCGGTGGTCCTTGGCGAGGCATAATGAAATTAGAAAGGAGTTTCTAATTTGCATTATTTGAGTTGTGCATTTAAGGATCGAAATACATATAATTAAATAAAATAAGACTTGTGATAATTCCATGTCTTATATTTAATTGGAACATTGTATGGTGGAAGGATTGAATTGTGCGGTAACTATTTACTCAAAGGTTCTTTTATGATTAATGTTGAAATCTATATTATCGAAAAAGTCGTTGTTGATCATTAGGAGGCTTATCCCTATTGTAGAATAAATATTATTTATTTAAATAAATTAATTGTTTAATTTATTTATTTAAATAAGATTAAATTATTCTAATTGATTTATTCACAACCGGTTTAATATGGAGAACCTAAAGGGTCACACCATAAAAGGAAGAATAATTATTTAAGAAGTTAATGGCATAATTGTAATAATATGTTATGTATATTTAATTTAATCTATGGTGATAGAATAAATTAAATAGCTTAATATTTATTATTTAATATTTTAGAAATATTAAATATAAATTAATAAGAGGAGTCTTATTAATATTATTACAATTATTATTATTATTTTAATTTCTAAAAGAGTTTAGGAATTAATTTAATATAAATACTCTCATTTATTCCTAATTGGATTAGGAAGGAAAATTAGTTAAAGGAGTTTAATTAATTATCCCTAATAAGATTAG